>CM019152.1:25350651-25479522 GCA_009733165.1 Naja naja
AGCTATCTGCTGTTTGAGTTTTATATAATTATCTTCTTTCAATGTACTGCATCTTGGTGTTATATATATTCCCAAATATTTAACTTTATTTGCAATCTGAATCTCTAATAAATCTTTCTTTCTTGTTTTGCTAACATATTCTGTTAGGAACTTTGTTTTGTCTTTATTAATTTTTAAACCTGCCACCATTCCATATTCTTCTATTTGTTCTATCAACTTAGGTGCTGAATGCAGGGGAGATGTTGTAGTTAGTATAGGTGATAAGCTCACTGACTGTCCAGTGAAAAAGGCCTGGTATTCCTATTCAGATTGTTGGCTACTGTATGGGAATGGTAGGTAGTTTATTGGTTCTAGAAGAAATGCTGAAACGCCCTTGGAAATGGTGGTTAGAGAATAATGTTGTGGATGTCCCCTATCTTCAGAGCTGAAGGGTATGGGCCAGAGGACAGTGGGATATTAGGGAGGAAACTTAGGACAGGTCAAAGGATTTCCATGGTGATAGGAATGGAATGGCATAGTAGGTAAAAAGGAGTGCCACCACCATACAGAAGCATGACATATTTGATTAGTCCACTCCTGGCAACTAATGGACCCTGATGAGCTTCAAAGGGGAGCGGAAATATTTCTGGGTGACTGCTTCATGTTCTGATTGAGACCCTGGATCAGATAATGCCCCTGTGACTTGTCTCCTTTTCTGGATCTCATCATTCCCTGTGGTTTACAGAAGAACTGAAGGAGAAGCCTGGATCATGGTTGATAACTGCTAAGATGTACCTTGTGGTGTGGGGTGGGGTAGAGGGATTGTGAATACATTTCCAGGCCTGGCAGAGGAGAACAACAAAACATCTATTAGACAAAAAAACCACCCCTTTGTTCTCAGCCGGATGCAAGCCTTAGTACATGTCCTATAGAGATGTCTGGGGCAGTCTTGCTATGTTATCTGGGAGGAGTTTGAACCTGTTAGGCCTGAGAAGGATCCTTATGACTATGAGCTTGGCCAGTTATTAGAGTTGTCTTGAAGCTTTCCTGACTAGTGAATACTTCCAGAGAGTGAAGTGTGGTTCGGCTTCAGCAGTAGGAAATTTTTCTCTGTGTGAATGATTCCAACACTCTTTAAAGAGACATTAGTTTATTATCTCTTCAGGAAGCCATTCCTGGACCCATCATTCTTGACAATGTTTGCCTACTTTGAGAAGGTGGTTGCACATTGGCTTCCGAGGTCCTGGATAAAGCAGATTATATGGAGCACTTTCAGTTGGGTTTCAGACCTGGATATGGGACCAAGACAGCATTGGCCATGCTTTTTAATGACCTCTGGCAAGAACAGGATAAAGTTAATACATTCATCCTTGCTCTTCTTGACCTTTCAATGGCTTTCAGTACCATCAACCCTGGTATCTTTCTGGACTGGTTGTGAAGGTTGGGAGTGGTAGCATTGTAGTACTGTCGAGCTGGTTCTCCTCCTTCTTCAGTAGATAGTTTCAGTCAGTATTGACTGGGGCAACAGCTCTGAGCTCTAAATTGGGGATTGCCTCAGCGTTGATACTCTTTCTGCTATTTAATAGAAGCCTACATGATTTGGGTGCAGTCTTCCATAGCCATGGGGTGAGTTATCAATATGCTGATGATATCCATCATATATGTCCCTAGTGAAGTAAATAATGCTGCCAATGATTTAGTATATGGAGGCTATAAGAGCTTGGATGGTAAACAACAGGTTTTGGCTCAACTCTGGCAAGATAGACTGGGCTTGGATTTGGGGATAGGGTGTCTGGATCTAGAAATCTGCTATCTTTGGTTCTGGATGGGGTTGCAGATTTGGTACACAATCTGGGACTCTTTCTGATCTCATGACTCACACCCTTGAAGGGCAGGTGTCAGTCATGGGTAGAAGGACCTTTGCACAGTTTAGAGGTTTTTTCCCAGATATGCCCCTTCCTGCATGGGGAGGCTCTATTGTTAGTCACTATGCCCTGGTCACTTCCCATTTGAATTACTGTAATGTGCTCTATATGGGGCTGCCCTTAAAGAGTGTTCAGAAGCTTCAGTTGCTGCAAAACGCAGTGGTTACCTAGTGCAGAGGTGTCAAACTTGTGGCCCATGGGCCGGATGTATCACATACTGGTCATGCCCACCCCCGGTTTAGCGAAGGGGGAAAAAGTCACGATACATCATGTTACAACATGATGCCGCGAGTTTGACATACCTAGATCTATGTATATTACATCTCTGATCCATGTGCTGCATTGGTGATCAATTTGCTTCAATTTGCAAGGTGCTGGTGGTAACCTATAAAGGCCTACATCGCATGCAGACAGTTATTTGAGAGAATGTCTGTCCTCAGTAAGAGGATCTACCCTCCCTTCAGTTCCTGAAGACCTGGCTTCCTCCAGGAATAGAGATTGGCTGGAGCCTGTAAAATGATTGTACTGTTCTTGCATGACTGCTTTTCTAGTGTCTATAGTATATGGTTTCTAACTGTTCTTTTTAATGTTTTGTATTGCTTACATGGTTGCTTTATTCTCTTATATTTTCATAGTGTTTATATATTAATTGTAAGTCAGTGCAGTCATGAATGTGATACGGGTGGTTATATAAAATGAATGAATGAATAAATGATGCTGATTTTAATATTATTCTGAAGCATTTAGATTGGTCTGATAAATGCAAAAATATGTATAAAGCTATCTATTTTATGAATACAATGAACAAACACTTGGGTTGAATCTATCAACTATATAGAGTATAATATTTATGTAACATGCTGGGAGTCCAAAGAAGTTTATCTAGGAAAAAAGTGGTTGTAAACAGGGATTGTAGGATTTGAAGAGTGTTCAGCAAAGCTATGAATGTGCAGAGAATTTGGCAGCCTTCCCATCCCCCATTTACGCTTTTAAATTTTACTCTATCTATCGTTGCATAGACTGCTCAATTTCAAAGAGAGAAACTTCACATAACTGTGTGTCTGGTCAGATACTTTACAGAATCAAACTGTACATAATGTTGACAAGGAAATGAGGAGTCATAGCTTATTATAACAAAGGTTCTTGAAGGTATTTCAAAAGATGCAGAAATTGGTATTAGGCAGGTGTTATGTATGTAGGTTTGAATGTTATTGGTTTATTTGAACTGTTCTTGTAAAATGTCAAATGGTATTGGTTTAAATAGTGCGGGAAGAAACCCTGCACTCCCATTGGCTGGCAGCTACGGCTGCAGGCTATAAGAAGCAGCCGTAGCCAAGCCAGGACGGGTCCATTCGAGCTGTAGTCACTAATAAAGTCTTTTGCTGGAACTCCTCGCGTCTGACTCTTCATGCAAACTTAACACTGGCGAGGATGGATATCCCTGAAGAGAAGGCGGCCGACGAACAAGCAACTGACCGAGATGGGTGCGCTGAACACCCCCAGCACGTTCGATCGGCGAGGAAGACTGGGAATCGTGCGGATTGTTTCCACATGTTCCTGGAGAACGATCTCGCCGGCATCCCGAGACGGAAGAGGGCGGTCTTTCTACGCACTGCGATCCGGCAGTCTTCAAAATGGCGAAGCGTTGGCGGAGCAGCAGAGCTGAAGGTAATGGAATGGCCCGATTTAGAGAAACTCTTGAGAGCCCATTACACCCCAAGTATCGTGCCTCATTAAGAGACCCTAATTTTACCGTCGGGATCAAGGGGATAGCGAGAATGTTAATGACTTGTGGCAAGTTTAAGGGACATTGGGGGTGCTTGTGACTTTACCAACTTAGAAGAGGCCATGCGTGATCGGTTTGTTTTAGGCCTTAAAGATAAGGTCTTACAAAGCAAACTATTAATGAAACCTAAGATCACGTTTAAAGAGGCCATTGAAGAAGCTGTTTCAGCGGAAGCCACCAAGTCCTCAGCAGCGCCATGAAAAGATTAACAAGGCCTCAAGCCAGGCCTCAAGCCATTCTGATGGGGAAAAATCCACATCTACTCATTGCGAACAAATAGACTCTGATTCTGATGGCAGTGAGGCAGAGGAGGGGATTTTTAAACTCAGAATGGAGAAGAAAAGAAAAGACTCTGGGAAAAACAGGCAAGGTTTCTATTGCAGAGGCTGTGGGGGGGGCCACCCCGCACTGATTGCAAGTTCTTTGACTCCATTTGCCTCGTTGTGGAAGCGGGTCACATAGCCAGAGTCTGCAAATCATCCAGAACTCCACCAGCTAGGAAGAAATTTCCTGATAGAGACTTTAAGCCCAAGAATTTCCTTGAAAAATGGGGAAATTTAGAAGCAAATGGCAAGAATGAAACTCACCAAACAATCACTATTGGTCATTCTTCACCTTTAAAAAGCAGAAAAGTACATGTGAAGGTGTTTATTGAAGGAAGGCCTTGCCAAATGGAAGTGGACTCAGGCTCTTATTTATCTATGGTGTCATGGGACACTATCCACAGACTTTTTCCCAAAATTCAGAAAAAGCATTTCCAGAAGCAAGCACTGACTCTCAAAGACTACCAAGGAAACAAGATTCCAGTAGTTGGAGCGAGAGATTTCAACGTGCAGTTTAAAGGCCACACCAAATTTGCCCCTGACCATCGTGGACAAGGATCGCCCAAGTTTGCTGGGACTTGAGTGGTTCAAGCCACTTGGCATCGAGGTGACTGGCATCCATCCGTGAGCAGTTCTGACTGGGAAGAGTCCTTGAAGTCTGAGTTTCCAGAGGTCTTCAGCGAAGGACTGGGCAAGTATATGGGGACCCCTATTGCTTTCAGCCTAGACCCCAAGGTGCCCCCAATTCGTTTAAAGCCCAGGAGGGTCCCATTTGCTTTAAAGGAAAAAATTGATGCACAATTAGATAAACTCATTGCTCAAGGGGTTTTAGAGCCTACTGACCACTCCAGATGGGAAACACCCATAGTCACACCAGTCAAGGCTGATGGGTCAGTGAGAATCTGTGGTGACTATAAGGGGACACTTAACCATGCGCTGCAGCAGAGCGCATACCCAGTACCAGTTGTGCATCATCTGCTCCATTCCCTTGGCAGGGGTACAGTCTTTGCCAAACTGGACTTGGCCCAGGCATATCAACAATTAACAGTTGATGATGCCACTGCAGAGGCCCAAACAATTGTGACTCACAGAGGTGCCTTCAAATGTAAAAGACTACAATTTGGAGTAAGCGTGGCACCTGGTATCTTTCAGAGCCTTATGGAAAGAATGTTGCAAGGACTGCCAGGGGTAGTACCTTATTTTGATGATGTATTAATCTCTGCTGAAAATGACACTCAGCTTCAAGAAAGACTCAGAGAAGTCCTTACCAGATTCAGAAAAGCGGGTTTAAAAGTCAAGGAAGACAAATGTACACTCAAAACAGACAGAGTTGAGTTCCTGGGGTATATGATGGACAAGCATGGCATCCATCCTACTGATGCCAAGGTTAAAGCAATCAATGAAGCCCCTAAACCTCGATGCAAGACAGACTTACAAGCCTTCCTTGGGCTTATTAATTTTTACCACATTTTTCTACCTCACAAAGCATCTATTGCTGAACCCTCACTACTTGATAAGAATGCTGTTTGGATCTGGGGGCGGAAGGAACAGTCAGCATTTAACAGTATTAAGAGACTAATCACGTCTGATGCTGTGTTGATACAATTCTCTGAGAATTTACCTGTTGTTCTGACTTGTGATGCATCCCCGTTTGGAGTGGGGGGTTTGAGTCACAGGCTTCCCAATGGACGGAAGCCCCAATTGCATTTTACTCGCGTTGTCCAAAGCAGAGAGGAATTATAGCCAATTGGACAAGGAGGCTTTAGCAGTTGTTGCAGCTGTTAAGAAATTTCATGAATATCTGTATGGCAGGTCATTCACCATTGTTACAGATCACAAACCTTTACTTGGCATTGTGGCAGGAGACAAACCTACACCTAATATCCTGTCACCAAGAATGCTGAGATGGACTGAATTTCTTGCAGCCTATTCCTACAAACTGATTCACAGGCCTGGCAAGGACATTGGACATGCTGATGCACTGAGTCGTTGCCCACTACCTTGCCACAAGGAGGACTTTGAACTTGAAACTCACACCTTTTCCTGGAGACCGTTGCTAAGCTTCCAGTCCATGCTGCTGAGATTGCCAAAAGAAACTGCCAAAGATGCTGTGTTGGCACCTGTTATGGGCTGGATTAAGAAAGGTTGGCCTCTTCAAGATCTACCTCACCTTGCCCAACCTTTTAAGTCCAGGCAAACTGAATTATCTGTATTAAGAGGATGTATTTGTGGGGTAACAGGGTGGTTATTCCTGCAAAACTGCAAAGGGAGGTTTTGGAAATGTTACATGAGGGTCATCCTGGGATTGTAAGGATGAAAGGTTTGGCCAGGAGTTATGTATGGTGGCCAGGTATTGACAAAATGGTTGAAAACTGGGTAGCATCTTGTCCCAATTGCCAGGTAGTCAGGCCTGCCCCACCTCACGCCCCACACAGGAATGGGAATGTCCTAGGGGCCCATGGTCTAGAATCCACATTGATTTTGCAGGCCCTACAAGAGGGCACACTTTTCTAGTGCTAGTAGATGCATACTCTAAATGGCTAGAGGTAATTCCCATGACATCCACTACAACTGAGGCTGTCATCAAGCAGCTCAGAAAATTATTTGTCACCCATGGGTTACCAGATGTCCTTGTTTCTGACAATGGCCCTCAATTCACATCTAACATTTTTGAATCCTTTCTAGCTCAGCAGGGCATCAGACATGCCCTCACTGCCCCTGGGCACCCTTCGGCCAATGGCGGGCTGAACGCATGGTGCTTCACCAAAGAGAAGCTTCAGCAGCTGGGTCCTGGGGACATCACTGAGAAGCTTGAAAAGCTTCTTAGTGTTCAACACATCACTCCTAGCCCATCAACTAACTTGTCCCCAGCAGAGTTGTTGATGGGCAGGAAACTTAGGTCTTCCCTTGACCGCCTTCATCCCACTTAACACCACTGGATTCCACTTCCAAAGTTCGTTCTTTTAGTGTGGGAGATTCTGTCTATGCTAGGAACCTTATAGGTGAACCTTTGTGGATTCCTGCTGAAATAACTCACATCACGGGCCCTCGTTCTTACAGGGTACAAACAGAGGATGGCCTCCTCTGGAGCAGGCACATTGACCAACTTAGATCCAGGTTCCCTCAGGAACATGGCCCCTGTCTCCCTCTGGGTCCCTCACCTGATGTTTCTTCTAGGGGAAGGGGGGAACAGGAGGAAAATCAGCAAACAGGAATCAACCCCATGTGTACGAGCCATTGCGACAGGAACCATCCGAACCCTGTCACAATGCCAAGATCCACCACCTGAAGTAGAAGATTGCACATCACTACCTGACTTGGGTGCTGACATTGGAATGGAGATGGGTTGGGAGGAGAGACCAGATTCTAACCGTCTAACAGGGTCTTCTTTCACAGGAAGTCCTAACAGGGAAATGTCAGTAGACACATTTCCCCTCTCACTGGGTGAGAACGTTAAAGCTTCTGAACCACGAAGGTCTCAACGTACACGTAAGAGCCCCACCTATTTAAAGGAATACATTAGATAGGTTGGGGTTTGGTATGGACTGAACCTAGTAGGGAGGGTTGTTATGTATGTAGGTTTGAATGTTATTGGTTTATTTGAACTGTTCTTGTAAAATGTCAAATGGTATTGGTTTAAATAGTGCGGGAAGAAACCCTGCACTCCCATTGGCTGGCAGCTACGGCTGCAGGCTATAAGAAGCAGGCGTAGCCAAGCCAGGACAGGTCCATTCGAGCTGTAGTCACTAATAAAGTCTTTTGCTGGAACTCCTCGCGTCTGACTCTTCATGCAAACTTAACAGCAGGAATCATTCAAGTTACGATGCAGAACATTTTTTCACCTTTGAAAACCATGAAAACAGGACTTATATTCAAAGCTTAAGTGCCCTTCCTTCTACAGGGATATTTCTGGGTGCTATATTTAAACCAGAAGAGCCTGTGTGTAGTGGGTAAATGATGCCCTTCAGGCTGTGCAGCTTAATAAACAACTCTTTTCCTTTTTAATGAAATCCAGAATTCTGAGAGCCTTGTTAGTAACTATATAAACCTTGCATTTAGATGCAAAGATAAAGATAGCTTAGAGCCAGTATCTGTATCCCGCATGACAGCCTGTTGCTTTGAGGGCTCAATTTATATTATTTAAAGTGTGTCCAGATGTATCTTCCTTCCAATCTTTACTCCTCAATTGATAATGTCCAAATCTTATGCTTCTATTATGTCCAGATGTACTTTTTGGGAGATGGTAGGAGTGTGAACAAAGTAGATAATAATAAAGGATGAGTCGTTCATTGCAGTATTCATCCTGATCCAGGAGAAAACAAAATAAATGGTTTACTCCTCCTAGCTCTGCCATCAGAAGAAGGTATATCCGCAAGTTGCCTATAGGTATTTGCTTACATGTGGTTTTGAAACCAGGTGGGTGGTTTTGGGCCAACACAGTTTGAAAAAGATTGTCTACCAGTGGTGGGCTTCAAAATTTTTTACTACCAGTTCTGTGGGCCTGGCTTGGTGGGCATGGTGTGGCTTGGTGGGCGTGGCAGGGGAAGGATACTGCAAAATCCCCATTCCCTCCCCACCCCACTAACCTGATTTCCAGTTCCGTTCTCCTGTGCAGGGCAACAAAAGAAGACCCAGCTGGGACTCGGGAGGCATAGAATAGATGGGGACGGGGCCAGTCAGAGGTGGTATTTGCCAGTTCTCCAAACTACTCAAAATTTCTGCTACCGGTTCTCCAGAACTGGTCAGAACTGGCTGAACACCACCTCTGTCTACCATTATTTGCCCCGTTACATTACAGTATTAACTTGCTACATCCATGAACATATTTTTGTGCTTAAATGCACATGCTTCTAGTTTCTCATGAACTCATACTGCTGCAACAGCTTTGGTAATTTTCTTTCCAGGATTAAACAAAAATATTTTCACGGATGTAGCAAGTGAATAATGTAATCGGTAAATAATAGTAGAAGATAGTTGCTCTTTTTTAATACATTTTAATACAGGTACAACAGTCTACTGGTAACCTCAGAAGCCAGGACTTTTTGAAACAAGATAATATATAGCTATAACATATTAATATCATGGAGAATAGAGTCCTGGATGTGCCTACATCATTTCTGGCTCCTTTTAAAATCCTTTTGCAGTACACATTTTATTATTTTTCCTAAACGCAATTGGGAAAAAATGTTGTTCTGTGATTGAATGTATTCTGTGCATGGGAAAAACTGTCCTAAAACAACTCGGGTTCAGTCTTTGTCCTGAAGCATCATGGACCTGCAGAGAGAAACTAGTTTCTATAAAAAGAAACTATAGGAAACTATTTACAAAAGACTTATGAACATAGTATGGAAAATTGCTTCCATGTGACCCGCCTTCTTTACCTGATATTGCAGGACTCCTAGCTAGTATAACAAATGACAGTTGCCAAGAAAGCTACCATAGACTGCTTGTAGCCAGATGTGATCAACTAAGAACAATAAGGACAATTATTCTTATAAAAATCCAGTCTGCCTTTCTGTAAATGTTAGGATGACTTAAACTAGTGTCAATTTGGCACTTTAAAGATATATGGATTCTCCACCCATCGCTAGCTAGGTAATCTTGGTAGCTGATGTCCATTCATGTTAAAATTGTCAACTTTAAAAGTCACTGATTTAACTTAATAAAGCCCAGGCCTATATTAACAACTTCTCACAATGTATAGAATCTTTGGACTGTCTTTGTTCTATCTCCCTCTAATTCATGGTCCCAACTGTTGGGCCGTGATCCACTGGTGGTCTGTGAGAAAATTTTGGTGGTCCGCAGAGAAATGTCACCCCAGAGCACCCCCCAAAGCAATTAATCCAGGCTGCACAGGAACACATCTGCCCCGCCCACATGGCCTGCAGGAACCCTGTCCACCCACTCATTCCTTACCTGGCAAACTTACCTGCTAAGTTGCTATTTTTCCTTTTTTTTCCCCTGACCATCAGCTGTTCTGTACTGGGAGATTTAGATTAGCTAGAAAGCAGGAAATTGTTGGATTTCTTGCTTTCTAGCTAATCTTTAGATCTTCGGCTCTGCTTTTAAGCAGTGCCAAACCTCCCTTAGAACTGAAGATTCTATTATTAAGTGCAGACTCAGATAGCCAATGGCAGAAACACAGACCTCTAAGTGAATCTGTGATTCTGTGAGCAACTCAATCTGCCTGCCTGATTTTGGGTAAAAGTTGCTCTTTTTTAAATAAAATTTTAATATTTATGTACATGGTGTACTGTGAGTTAATTCTGTGAGTTTGCTTGCTAGCAAATTTTATGAGTTTGCTTGCAAGCAAATTTTATGTGACAGACTCAGGTAGCTGATGGCAGAAAGATCTCTGAATCTGTGATTCTGTGAGCAGCTCAATCTGCCTGCCTGCTTTGCCTGATTTTGGGTAAAAGTTGCTCTTTTTTAAATAAAAATTCAATATTTACATAAATATTTATAATATTTACATACAAGCCATGCCTAGCCAGTCACATGATCACCAAGCCACATCCACAAATTAGGCCACACCCAAGAACCAGTTGTTAAGAAATTTGAATCCCACCCCTGCTTCTGTCTGTTTGTGTGTGTGTATGAAAGAGGGGGGGCAGAGGGAGAGAGAGAGAGGTTAGATCAGATCTCTCTCTCTCTCTCTCTCCCTCCCTCCCTCCCTCCCTCTCTCTCTCTCTCTCCAATGTCAGCAAGCCACCATCAGTCAAAATTCATATTAGTGGTCCCCGGGATTTAAAATTATGAGTTTGGTGGTCCCTGAGGTCCAAAAAGTTGGCGACCCCTACTCTAACTTATGTGCCAATGCCAGTACTTTTTATATGTAAAAGCAAATAGTCCTGCTACATATCTCCGATATAGCATACTGTTGTCTAATGTCAATTTCTGTCTCTGGGTTTTTCTTTTATAGAACTTCACTATTTTAGAACAATTTCCAATAGCATATTTTCACTTGTGTGCCACCAATGAATAAGTAAGTGTTGAAAATGAGATTTAGACCATAGCTGACCTGGATTCCAAGCATATGTAACATATGACATACTTTTTTCCATATAACTTTATTAATTTTTAAAAAGAAAAATAGAAAAAGCTAACAAAACTAACAAAAAAACTAATGTGGGGGGGTACAGAAAAGACAGAATAGAGAAAGAAATGATAGAGGCACAAGAAAATTAAAAAATATAGAAAGAAATAAAAATGGACACAAAAAATGACTTCTGACTTCTTTTATAGCTGATAAAGATAAAACATAAGTTCAATTGCCATTCTATAATTACAGTTGTAATCTCCATTTTAAAAAAATAATATATAAACATTACTAATACTTAAACCAATAAGTCATGATTTTGTTTTGTTTTGTTTTGTGCAAAATGCCCCAAAAAGGGCTTTCATTTGGTGTTAACTTTAGCCAATTTCTCTAAATCAGAGCTGTCATTTTTGCCAGCCTAGTCAGTTCCATCAGCTTTAACTATCACTTTTCCATTGACAGTATTGTCAAATCCTTCCAACTCTGGGTACAGAAGCCTTGCTACTGTTAAAGTGTACAAGAACAAAATGCTTTTTGTTTTTCAAACTTTTTGTCCATCCATTTTAACAAAAATGTATCTGGTCTGAATTGTATATTAACCTTGATTTTTAAAAAATTAATATACTGTTTCATTCCAATAATTTTTAGCTCTTTTACAAGCCTTCCAAAGGGGATAAGAAGTCCCTTCTTTGTGTATTCATTCCAAATATATGGTTAAAATCATATACATTTTTGATAATATGTCTGGTGATAAATACCACCTATACATCATTTTATAGAAATTATCCTTAAGATAATAACATAGTGTACATTTCAACCCCTTTGCGCACAGCAAATTGGGGTCTCTCTCTCTCTCTCCCTCCCTCCCTCTCTCTCTCTCTCTCTGTCTCTCCTAGAAATCTCTTAGTGTTTTATTCTGTTTAGACTTACCATGTTAATTATCAACAAACAACCTGTGGTCAAATGTCATAGTTTAGACAAAAGCTTTCTACATTTTAAATTATTAAACATTCAAATGGGAAATTAACTGAAGAGTTTCAGTGGATCAGACTTCAAATCCAACTGGAAGTTTCAGTGCATCTTCAGTAAATATTCAGTGAGGGCAAAACTGCAGTTCATGTTAAATTTTAAATTTAGCATGTAACCTATAAATACAAAAGGCATGAACTGGAAATTCAGAAGTGGCTGAGATCACATAGAAGTGGAGGTGGAATATATCTCTGCTCTGGCACCCACCGAAAAATTCCCTATATGCAAATATTCTTTCACAGAAGAAGAATTTTCCTGAGAACTGAAGCAGAGGAAGAAGTTCAATCTCCTAAATTTACTGCAAACTTCATAATTATTAGCTGGGCTCTAAATAAATTTGCCTGCATTTGAAAAACATTGGAATGCTATATTTATCCTTACCAGCTATTTGCACTAGGTCGTCTACCTTGAGGTATTTGGGGATATGAGTAAAAGTGCCTCTGGTCTTGGATCATGAAAAACTATACATTTGTCCAATAGAAATGGTGCTTAGTTGGGATGACTCATGTGAGACCTGGACCAGGGAAGTTTGGTTGTATTCTTTTCCTGTGGATTTTGTGACTCATTTTACCATAGACACACCTTATGTGAGGTGTATAGGCACACCCTTTGGAGATGCATAATTGTGCAGTCAGGATTAGTCCCTCTTATCTGACTCAGTGTCAGCCAGTTTCTTTTCTTTGAGTTTTCTGGTTAAGGATTTTATTGATAGTATTGACTTCTACATCAACTTCCTGCTTTTTAAGTGACTAATTTTTATTCAATCACTTTATTTTTTTAAAACACACACACATTCTATTGTGGCAAAGCAATAGCAAAAAATAAACACACTAATACTTACTGTGAATCCAATGCCTAATCCAGTGGAAATTGCTCCTGAACAAGGTTCATTGAATAACATGACATTCCAAGAGGTGATACAGTACCTACACATCTCTAACCTCTTATTTGTTTTAAGTGGCTTACACATAAAAAGTTATTGTGAACTATGCCCAGCCTATTTAGAAACTGTTACGTATGTAGGTTTGAATGTTATTGGTTTATTTGAACTGTTCTTGTAAAATGTCAAATGGTATTGGTTTAAATAGTGCGGGAAGAAACCCTGCACTCCCATTGGCTGGCAACCACGGCTGCAGGCTATAAGAGGCAGCCGTAGCCAAGCCAACTCGGGTCCATTCGAGCTGTAGTCACTGAATAAACTCTTTGCTGGAACTCTTCGCGTCTGACTCTTCATGCAGACTTAACACTGGCGACGAAGGTGGGATTTCCCTGAAGAGAAGACGACATGAAAGACAAGCAGAAGAGCGAGATGGCTGCGCTGAACACCCCCCCAGCCCCGTTCGATCCGGCGGCAGAAGACTGGGAATCGTATGCGGATTGCTTCCAGATGTACCTGGAAGGAAACAACCTCGCCGACATTCCCGAGAGACGGAAGAGGGTGGTATTTCTCACGCACTGAGGTCTGGCAGTCTTCAAGATGACGAAGGCGTTAGCAGGAGCTGCAGAGCTGAAGGTAATGGAATGGCCTGATTTAGAGAAACTTTTAAGAGCCCATTACGCCCCACAAGTATCGTGCCTCATTAAGAGACACGAATTTTACCGTCGGGATCAAGGGGAAAGCGAGAATGTTAATGACTTCGTGGCAAGTTTAAGGGACATTGGGGGTGCTTGTGACTTTACCAACTTAGAAGAGGCCATGCGTGATCGGTTTGTTTTAGGCCTCAAAGATAAGGTCTTACAAAGCAAACTGTTAATGAAACCTAAGATCACGTTTAAAGAGGCCATTGAAGAAGCTGTTTCAGCGGAAGCCACCAAGTCCTCAGCAGCGGCCATGAAAAGATTAACAAGGCCTCAAGCCAGGCCTCAAGCCATTCTGATGGGGAAAAATCCACAACAGCCCATTGCGAACAAATAGACTCTGATTCAGATTGCAGTGAGGCGGAGGAGGGATTTTAGACTCAGAATGGAGAAGAAAAGAAAAGACTCTGGGAGAAATAGGCAAGGATTTTATTGCAGAGGCTGTGGGGGCCACCCCACTGAGTGCAAGTTCTTTGACACCATCTGCCTACGTTGTGAGAAAAGGGTCACCTAGCCAGAGTCTGCAAATCATCCAGAACTCCACCTAGTAGGAAAAAATTTCCTGAAAAAGACTTTAAGCCCAACAACTTCATTGAAAAGATGGGGAAATTCAGAAGCAAATGGCAAGAATGAAACTCACCAAACAATCACTATTGGTCATTCTTCACCCTTGAGAAGCAGAAAAGTACACGTGAAGGTATTCATTGAAGGAAGGCCTTGCCAAATGGAAGTGGACTCAGGCTCTTATTTATCTATGGTGTCATGGGACACTATTCACAGGCTCCTTCCCAACATTCAGAAGAAACATTTCCAGAAGCAAGCACTGACTCTTAAAGACTACCAAGGGAACAAGATTCCAGTAGTTGGAGCAAGAGATTTCAACGTGCAGTTTAAAGGCCACACCAAACGTTTGCCTCTGACCATCGTGGACAAGGATCGCCCAAGCTTGCTGGGACTTGAGTGGTTCAAGCCACTAGGCATTGAGGTGACTGGCATCAATCACGTGAGCAGCTCTGAATGGGAGGAGTCCTTGAAGTCTGAGTTTCCAGAGGTCTTCAGTGAAGGACTGGGCAAGTATATGGGGACCCCTATTACTTTCAGCCTAGACCCCAAGGTGCCCTCAATTCGTTTAAAGCCCAGGAGGGTTCCATTTGCTTTAAAGGAAAAATTGATGCACAATTAGATAAACTAATTGCTCAAGGGGTTTTAGAGCCTACTGACCACTCCAGATGGGAAACACCCATAGTCACACCAGTCAAGGCTGATGGGTCAGTGAGAATCTGTGGTGACTATAAGGGGACACTTAACCATGCGCTGCAGCAGAGCGCATACCCAGTACCAGTTGTGCATCATCTGCTCCATTCCCTTGGCAGGGGTACAGTCTTTGCCAAACTGGACTTGGCCCAGGCATATCAACAATTAACAGTTGATGATGCCACTGCAGAGGCCCAAACAATTGTGACTCACAGAGGTGCCTTCAAATGTAAAAGACTACAATTTGGAGTAAGCGTGGCACCTGGCATTTTTCAAAGTCTTATGGAAAGAATGCTGCAGGACTGCCAGGGGTAGTGCCTTATTTTGATGATGTGTTAATCTCTGCTGAAAATGACACTCAGCTTCAAGAAAGACTCAGAGAAGTCCTTACCAGATTCAGAAAAGCGGGTTTAAAAGTCAAGGAAGACAAATGCACACTCAAAACAGACAGAGTTGAGTTCCTGGGCTACATGATTGACAAGCATGGCATCCACCCTACTGATGCCAAAGTTAAAGCAATCAAGGAAGCCCTAAACCTAAATGCAAAACAGATTTGCAAGCCTTCCTTGGACTCATTAACTTTTATCACATGTTTCTACCTCACAAGGCATCCATTGCTGAACCTTTACATCGCTGCTTGATAAGAAGGCTGTTTGGATCTGGGGAGGAAGGAACAATCAGCATTTAACAGTATTAAGAGACTAATCACATCTGATGCTGTATTGATACAATTCTCTGAGAATTTGCCTGTTGTTCTGACTTGTGATGCATCCCCTTTTGGAGTGGGGGGTTGAGTCACAGGCTTCCCAGTGGAAGGGAAGCCCCTATTGCATTTTACTCTCGCACTTTGTCCAAAGCAGAGAGGAATTATAGCCAACTGGACAAAGAGGCATTAGCAGTTGTTGCAGCTGTTAAGAAATTTCATGAATATCTGTATGGCAGGTCATTCACCATTGTTACAGATCACAAACCTTTATTAGGCATTGTGGCAGGAGACAAACCTACACCTAATATCCTGTCACCAAGAATGCTGAGGTGGACTGAATTTCTTGCAGCCTATTCATACAAACTGATTCACAGGCCTGGCAAGGACATTGGACATGCTGATGCACTGAGTCGTTGCCCACTGCCTTGCCACAAGGAGGACTTTGAACCTGAAACACACACCTTTTTCCTAGAGACTGTTGCTAAGCTTCCAGTCCATGCTGCTGAGATTGCCAGAGAGACTGCCAAAGATGCTGTGTTGGCACCTGTTATAGGCTGGATTAAGAAAGGTTGGCCTCTTCAAGATCTACCTCACCTTGCCCAACCTTTTAAGTCCAGGCAAACTGAATTATCTGTATTAAGAGGATGTATTTTGTGGGGTAACAGGGTGGTTATTCCTGCAAAACTGCAAAGGGAGGTTTTGGAAATGTTACATGAGGGTCATCCTGGGATTGTAAGGATGAAGGGATTGGCCAGGAGTTATGTATGGTGGCCAGGTATTGACAAAATGGTTGAAAACTGGGTAGCATCTTGTCCCAATTGCCAGGTAGTCAGGCCTGCTCCACCTCACGCCCCCACAGGAATGGGAATGTCCTAGGGGCCCATGGTCTAGGATCCACATTGATTTCACAGGCCCTACCAGAGGGCACACTTTTCTAGTTATAGTAGATGCATATTCCAAATGGCTAGAGGTAATTCCCATGACATCCACTACAACTGAGCCTGTCATCAAGCAGCTCAGAAAATTGTTTGTAACCCATGGGTTACCAGATGTCCTTGTCTCTGACAATGGCCCTCAATTCACATCTAACATTTTTGAATCCTTTCTAGCACAACAGGGTATCAGACATGCCCTCACTGCCCCTGGGCACCCTTCGCAATGGCCGGGCTGAACGCATGGTACGCTTTACCAAAGAGAAGCTTCAGCAGCTGGGTCCTGGGGACATCACTGAGAAGCTTGAAAAACTTCTTAGTGTTCAGCACATCACTCCTAGCCCATCAAATAACTTATCCCCAGCAGAGTTGTTGATGGGTAGGAAACTTAGGTCTTCCCTTGACCGCCTTCATCCCACTTACGCACCCAACGCACCACTGGATTCCACTTCCAAAGTTCGTTCTTTCAGTGTGGGAGATTCTGTATATGCTAGGAACCTTATAGGTGAACCTTTGTGGATTCCTGCTGAAATAACTCACATCACTGGCCCTCGTTCTTACAGGGTACAAACAGAGGATGGCCTCCTCTGGAGCAGGCACATTGACCAACTTAGATCCAGGTTCCCTCAGGAACATCGCCTCTGTCTCTCTCTGGGTCCATCACCTGATGTCACTTCTAGGGGAAGGGGGAACAGGAGGAAAATCAGCAAGCAAGAATCAACCCCATGTGTAACGAGCCATTACGACAGGAACCATCCCGAACCCTGTCACAATGCCAAGATCCATCCTTAGAAGTGGAAGATTGCACATCACTACCTGACTTGGGTGCTGACATTGGAATGGAGATGGGTTGGGAGGAGAGACCAGATTCTAACAGTCTAACAGGGTCTCCTTTCACAGGAAGTCCCAACAGGGAAATGTCAGCAGACACATTTCCTCTCTCACTGGGTGAGAACGTTAAAACTTCTGAACCACGAAGGTCTCAACGTACATGTAAGAGCCCCACCTATTTAAAGGAATACATTAGATAGGTTGGGGTTTGGTATGGACTGAACCTAGTGGGGAGGGGTGTTATGTATGTAGGTTTGAATGTTATTGGTTTATTTGAACTGTTCTTGTAAAATGTCAAATGGTATTGGTTTAAATAGTGCGGGAAGAAACCCTGCACTCCCATTGGCTGGCAACCACGGCTGCAGGCTATAAGAGGCAGCCGTAGCCAAGTCAACTCGGGTCCATTTGAGCTGTAGTCACTGAATAAACTCTTTGCTGGAACTCTTCGCGTCTGACTCTTCATGCAGACTTAACAGAAACAAATTTTAAAAATGTAAGGTTTTGTTTTGATTTTTTTTTAAATGAATATAACCCATTACAATGCAATATTAAGCAAAACAGTTTACCAAATAATGAGTTTGTTAAATTATGGCAAATATGTTAAAGTAAAATAAAAAGGAAATATGTCACTTTTTCTTACAAGCAAAATTCACAGGAATGGACATATTTCAGATTGACTGTCATATTTTAATCTTTCTATTTACAGATCTTTCATGGGATAGGTAAAGCACAATTTATTTATACAACTTCTACGGGTTTTTTTGCTGGAAGTAATGAACGTAATTTGAATCAGAGCTAGTTCTTTATAAATTGATAAGAAACGATGTTGAAGGTAATGTTTGGCATGTTCACCAAAGGCAAGACTCCAACTTGGGCAATATTGATCTGATTTCCATCTACTTTATAACCTTGACAAGAGCCAAGATGATATAGGAAAGGCAGCTAATGGGCAACGAACAGCCAGGAAGCAAAATTACCCAAATAGACATCCTTATTTAACTGCTGTTTCATAAAATCTAGCTACATGGACAGTAAGTGATGCTTGGAGCAGTTTCCCAACATCAGGAGAATCTCAGATTCCCTAACTGAGAAGCATATGAGATTCATTTTCTGACTGCTTACCATAATCATAAAGTCCCAAAAGTGCATTTTCAAGAGGCAACTGGACTTTCTGGTTTGTTTTTTTTTTAAGATGTTTCACTTCTTATCCAAAAAGTTTCTTCAACTCTGAGGATGAGAAGTGAAAAAGTGGACAACCATAACCTGGATGACTGACAATCTCCATAGACATAGTCATAAAGCATTGCAAGGATTTCAGAAATATTTAACTAAGAAAATAGCCAGTGTTGATGAATAAAAATATCCACAATAAGAGACAAGTTCAAAGTGCTGCACTACAAACTTTTATTTACTGCTATTTATTGTTATTTGTTAGTCATGGATTCAAACTCTAATTCTAATAAACAAAAGGAGTGATATAAATGTTTTAAATTATTTCTCCTCTCGAGCATGATTTTGCAATCCAGACGATTCTCAGGATTTGTTCAACATTTGCATAATTCTTAAATAATACAGCAGCATTCTTTGTTAACACTTCTGTTTTATAGACAACAAGTAATAATTGTTAACTTGGTCTAATTTAATATGCCTATTTTGTTTTACAAATAAGCCTCACTTTATACCTTAACCAGTGGGTTATCCTGACTATAAAATGCTTGTGTGCAAGTTTGAATTGGTAAGTCTACCAATATAAATGTATGCCATACACTGTCTCTTTTACTTTCCAAAGATAGACTTCTTTCATGTGAATCATTACCCTTATTTGAATTTAAATTAGATAGAACGTTGAACTAAATAAATGTTAAACATTTACTAGGTTTAAATGTTTCCCCTAGCTTTAGGGTAAAATATGTTAAGCAACTTAACATATTTAAGGGGCGTGCATAAGTGCACCATCATACCTCCCTTCCCTGTCCTATTGTCCCCATTTATTTGTACCTATTTCCTGTATTCTTACTCATGTTTATACTTATACCTATTATCTTGTAAGCGATTGACAAATAAAATAAATAAAAATAAAATAAAAATAACTGGAAAACATTCCAAAGTCACAGTTGGCTTTCTTTCAAGAAGTTAACTGGGTTTTCAGTTATCAACTAAGGGTTTTGTGATACATGTGCTCCATAAGAAGCAAATATTCTCTCATGATTATTCAGGAATCTGGTTGGGCTGAAGCAATAAGCTTATCACTTTTGTCAAAAGATCTTTTATAAGATAAAGGAATGGTTGCACAAATAAGTACAACTTTGAACTGTTCTGAAGATTCTCCCCCTCCACACACCTTAAATGCTATTCTCCAGAGAAAGTAATAGAAAAATCAAGAGTATGTTGCTTTGCAATCTTAAAACAATGTTAAATGGTTGGAAAGCAAGCCTAGATTATGAATCAATAACATTGCCTGTCCTGAACTACAAAATTATGTGCTTGCAATAAATAAATATATAAATACAAATAAAATGAATACAAAAGACAGCCTTTGCATGCAGAAATAAATAGCTCTTAGATGCTTTATTCAAATTTAGTGTGCGGCAAAATCCAGAACAATACTTTTTTCATCATATGATCAAAATTAGCTTGGAGCTAAGAAGTTCATTGGGCTAAAATAATATTTATTTAATTTAATTAAGGCCACTAATTCAGTGCTCTGGCAGCTTACATGTAAAAAAAACCCCACAAAACAATACATATAAAGGATCATTATCATCTAGAAAGCCATTTTAAAAAACCCAAACATTTAAAAGCTATATAGGGATTCCACAACTCTCCTCGCTCAGGGCTGGAAAAACCACCTAATGTTTAATTATTTTTCAGAATGTGGTGAGGAGCTGTATGAATCTCAGTGGTGATGCCATTCAGAGGATAGGTACCACAACAGATAAGACATGCTTCCAGGACCCCAGAAGATAATACTTTAATTAACTGGACCCAGTCTGCTTGATACGTGAGGTGGCAGAAAACAATAGAAGGCAAGGGAACTAAGCTTTATCCCATGAACGGTTTTATAGGTGATAACCAACACCTTTATTGTACCTGAAGCCAACTGGTAACCAGTGTAGCTCACATGAGCATAATGTAAGACCCCTAACACTGCCAGCCCCATGGCATTCTAAGATTAGCTATGGTTTCTGAGCGATCCTCAAGGGCAGTCTAGCTAGAATGCATTACTATAATCCAGTCATGAGAAGACCAAGACAGGAGACTAAAAAGACTTGAAGACAACATTTTCATTCCACACGACTACTAATAAAATCAGAATAGTATGAATTTTCTTTCAACTAGTTTGGATTTTTCTAGATTAATGCACACCTTATCCTCACTCAAAGGTAAAATATTGCAAATGTCATCTAAAGAATAGATCTGTCCCTGTTATGTGTTATTCATTTGTCTCCCACAAACAACAGCAAAAGTTCCAGACCTGATTTGAGTTTTAATACATTGATTATGAAGAGGTCAGAGGAGCAAATATTATTGCAAGCTCTGTGTACTAGATTTACTTGTTATCACTCAAAAACCATACAAATGTTTCAAATAGTTCAAGAATAAAGATCTTGAAATGAAGAAACTTTCAATTTTTGAGTAATTTAAAAAGATCAGAGAGCCATCTTCTAAATGAGAAACGTAGTGGAACTGAAAAAAATCACAGCTTTTTTTTTACTTGGTTTTCATTTCTTTAAAAACAACTTCTTTTAAACCAAAATTAGTAACCACCAAAGGAAGTTTGTACATTTTTCTAATTGCTTTTCTCAAAATAAAAGCAATAAATATAAAACAAACCATAATGTACTACGTATCAAAAAACTTTTATTGTGCATACAATAACTCTGTGGTGTTCATCCAGATTGTACAATTACAAGTAGACTTTTCAGGATTAAAAACAAAGCATTAAATAAATGTGAAAGACAAAAAATACTGTAGATGTTATGTGCACAAATAAAATGAGGTATTCTCATTTTACAATACTCAAAGCAATTGCAACTGGCATTCTAAACAAAAAGTTGAAATATGTACCATGTTAGGGATAAAAATCAAAGTCTACAAAAAAGTAAGAAATCTGAGTTCTTTCAGATTTCACATAAAATGAGATAACAAATACAGTATTTAAAGAAAATATACATAATATTCTAATATTTTATTCATTTTATTCATTCGCAACCATATATACTCCTACTTCTATAACTTTTATTAATGTAAACCAAAATATCAGTATTAACTGTGATTAAGGGTACAAAATTGGAAACACAAAAGAAAAGCTTTCTTTATTTCCTATTTATCCTCCTGAATAAAAACAAATATTTCTGATGATTTGTTCACTGTCTCTTGACCACTGGGAGAATCATACAGTATTTAAAAATACATATAATAATAACAATAAGAAAAAACATTACCAAAAAATCAGTGCATAAAATTGGCTATTTTACATGGCATAATTATCTGAGAGACTTGAACTTTAAGTAGCGGAAGAACAACACACTGCTATTAACAGTCACTTCAGGTAAAATAACAGAAATTGAATAACTGAAAAACAGGAATTATGAAGCACCTAAATATAAAAAGATATATTCTACAGATTTCAGAGAAATAAAGTGGATTAATAGTTGGCTATCTAGATAGGAAGGTCACCTTATGAAGGCTGCTAATGCTGAGCCTCATGAATGTGTGAATGAGTGAGGCTGGAATTCTATAACATAAATTTAGCAATTGTTTTGTTAAAGAGGTCTTGCTATGTGATGATAACCATAGCATATTGTGAGACTTTCGGATCATACTAGAACTAATCATGCCAAACAGTCCAAATGTCTGCAAATCATGGATAAAGTTCATAAAGGCAAGCACTGAGCTTCTGTACACAAAAGCAGCTGCAAACCACCAGTGCCCTTCCTAAGCTTTCCAGTGCCCTTCCTAAGAAAGTCCTATATTCTACTAGAATGTGAATGTAATGATTTGTAATACTCTATAAATTATTAACAGAAAAATAAATTAACAATGGAAAATGCATACAAAATCCTGACAACACTGGCCTTGTTCATCTGTATCCTTTTCCAAGTATGGAAATCAACAATTGCCAAAAGAGCCTGCTTAGTATAACAGCTTAATTAAATATTAATACTGGTTTCCTTTGGATTAAATTTTAATCAATATTTAATCATAATAATCAAACATCAAGCAATTTTTATAGATTACAAAAATGATTTCAGCCCAATGGATGAATTATACCTCAAGTTCAAAGAAGAGAAACTTGTCAAATTCTGAATTAGGCCATAAATAGTGCAAGTTAGAAAAGGATGGGCAACTATGGTAACATTATGAACTCTGGACTTCAACTCCCAGAATTCCTGAACCAGCATGGTTCACCCCCGAGTTAAAAGTGGGATTTCAATGAGGAGGAGAGGTGCAAACAACTCTGAGCTTTATAGTGAAACATCTCTACCCCATGTGATAATAAAAGTTCCTTAAGAGCAGGCTTCAATCTCTAAGTCCTTATCTGAAACCACTAGAATTCTTTTCTTAAATGCCAATGGCAAAAACCACCCCATATTTTCATTGTTCTTTCATGCTAAAACTTCAACTTCAAAGCAAAACCTTAAATGACACACAAAAGAGAAACTGTAAAATGCTGTTACCATGATGTAACAGGAAATAATTATTTTATTCAAATAAATATACAGCAAAAACTAAGGGGAATCCCTTACCCATCAACCACCAGAAGAACTTAAATCACTTAGGACAGTGTTTTTGTGTGTTTTTAGCCACTTGAAGATGTGTGGACTTCAACTCTTAGAATTCCCCAGTCAGCATACCATAGCTGGCTGAGGAATTCTGGAAGTTGAAGACCATATATCTTCAAGTGGCTAAGGTTGATTTAGGATATTTCCCGTGGATACCCAATAATTTCCTCCTCAGGCTGTAACAATGATAAATATCCTGATCCTGCTTAGGCAAATCCTTAAAACCTGGTTTTATTCCCAGGGCCTGGGTTAGAATGGAGTCTATCTGCTTGCAGATTCTTTTGCTTGTTTAATTGATGGCCATTCTTCTCCAGACTTCCTTTCAACTCTATATTGTATGGTTCTGATTGTTTTTCATAGTTGCAAATTGCCCAGTATCTATGCCACCTATGCATTTCATAAATAAATAATGAATAAATAAATGAATAAATGAATGAATGAATAAATAAATAAATAAAAGAAGTCCAGCCCTGCAGAAAACTACCGTATGTAAGTCAGTCTTTTAGGATGACATATCAATACCGCCTTCATTTTCTGTTCATCGTTGCAGTGGCTGAAATGATCCCTGAAATAGACTAGATACTCAGAACATCCAATATGCAACTGAGATTTCTGAAGAACACTTGTTTGCTCGAAACTTGAAGCAAACTTGTTTCAAATCTTTCCTTTCCTGACATCTCATTAAAACATTCAGTGCAAGTTAACAATGCAAACTACTGTGAATGTATTATGAGAAATTTCCAAGCACAGTACTTAGGAAAATAACTATAAATTCTCTTCCTACAACCTTTCAATTAAAATAGTACAAAAGTGAAAATAGCCGTTCTGGCAAATATTGCCATTGATTCTTCTTCTGGCCCAGTCTGGGCACTAAGAACTAGCTGCCTGCCTTTCTTGCATTTTGACTGGTACTACACAATACATTGCTTTTGTCTATTAAAAGTCAGCATTATAATTTTCTACCATGAGAAGTACTAACAAAATATTTATACGATGCTGGAATTCAAAATGTACAGAGACTCTAGGAAAAGTCCATGATCAAGATACAAATTTGGTGGGTTCCTATTTACGGGACTGCCTTCTCTGTAAGAGGCTTATTTGAAGGAGACTAAATTAAAGAACTGTGTAGTACTAAATTTCCAGTGTAGGTTATGGTCTCTAGAATATCTACTTTGACATATTTCACTTAGTTTAGTGGGACTTATTCTCAGGGGGGGAAATACATATAAAATTGTAGCAATAATAACTTTGTATGGCATGCCAGCAACTTTTATTACTATGAACTGCCCAGAACTGATTAAATAGGATAGCATACTTTTTTTACAATAAATAAATATTGTTTTACAATTTAAAAATTATTGCATTAATAAATTCTACAAAATGGCAGATACGTTGTACCCTGGAGTGCCATTTTCTATTTACATTCTTCTCTGCAAATTCCAATATGCTAGGAGTGAATTATGCCAGAATGAGATAAAGGTTAGGTGATATTAGCCTTTTACTTCTCAGAAGTGATTCTAAATCTAGGACTTAAAAAAAATCCACAAAATAAATAGTGTTGCACTTAAAATATTTCTCTTTGTACCCAGTTAGGATACTCCAAAATAATGAATTAAAATGCAAGTTCAAGTAAAAAATGGAAAGACATAATGTAACTCTAAAAATTCACACACCTTACTGTAATTACCAAAGATCACGGCAAACAATAGAAACAATATTTCCCTAAAGAATGACCGAAGTAGCAGAATATACACTGTACAGTAGTAATGAAACAAGCACAGCACATATTTCTGCCTGAGGTATCCACAGAGGTAAACTGTTGCCTAACCTGATGAATCCAAACTTATAATTTATTATTATCCTTTGAGCCAGAGTTCCGGGTTTCATGATATGCAGGATGTACATATTCAGCAAGTCCATAAAGAGGCCTCTGCTAATAATTTCCATGTGTTGTAGCGCTGAACTCCAGTTGGTCAGCCAGCATCACATCCTGTATTTCCACAGAGGCAGGCAAAAGGTTCCTATGTACAGCAGACGACGTGCTATCCTGCAAGTTTAGCTCTATGTATTGAGGTCATTGTAAGTATTTTGTCTTCATACTGTGTCAAACAGAAAAATGGTTGGGAGTGTTGAAGTAGAGTAATCGATACAAATGAATCCCCCCTTTAAACAATCATGATTTTTTTTACCTTCTAAAAGGAGATTATTTAATCCAATTATGGTAGCTGCAAAGTCTACCTGATCCACGAAATCTGAAGTAATAATGTTAACTCCCATGATTCCTGGTTTCTGTAACTTCACCCAGTTCAGAATAAAAGGAAGATTTCTATGAGAAATAAAGGAAAATATATGAGACATATCTTATGCTGTAGAGAATAATATATATTATCTACATATATTGTGTATTATGTCATAACAGAAGAGAATATTTGCATCTCAGGGTTAAACTGGGGAGTTCTTGGGGCTCTCTGAGCTAGATTGTGCTAGCATTGAAAATGTTACCTAGTTGGATAATGAAATGTCTGCAAGAAAATAATCAAGGTCAGAAGCACCAAATACTCCAGTCCAAACTATGTCTATATGACAATCGACAATACTTCTTGGAAATAAGAAAATTATTTGTACTACATATTATATTTTTTTATTTATTTATTTATTTATTTATTTATTTATTTATTTATTTGTGGGACTTATATGCCGTCCCATCTCCGAAGACTCGGGGCGGCTCACAGTTAAAAGAATAATAACAATAAATACTTAAAAAAGAATTAAACTAAACAGCCCCAAAACATAATTGCAAAATACAAACTTAAAATCAATCCAAAATCTAAAACCACCCCACCCAGGGGTCACAGCCCAGATTGGTTAAACAACCAGGTCTTCCCAAGGGAAGTTGATTCCAGAGGTCAGGGACCGCGACAGAATAGGCACATCGTCGGGGGACCGCCAGCCGGCATTGCCTGGCCGACGGGACCCCAAGGAGTCCCTGTCTATGAGTTCGCACAGGGCGGTTAGTATTCGATGTTGGCAGCAGTCACTCCCTTAGATAATGAGGACCCATGTCATGTAGGACTTTGTATGTTAAAGTTAAAACCTTGAATCTCACCCGGAGCGCAACCGGCAACCAATGTAGGCAGCGCAGGAGGGGGGTAACATGGGAGAACCGGGAAACTCCCATCACCGCCCACGCCGCCGCATTTTGCACCAGCTGCAGTCTCCGGATGGTATGCAAGGGCAGTCCTAAATAGAGAGCGTTGCAGTAGTCGAGTCGTGAAGTAACAAGGGCATGAGTGACTGTGCGCAGGGCATTTTATCATTTTAAAAAATATCAGCAAAAGCATTCCACATTTGAAGCCATCATATATTATAGGTGAAGAATGGGGAAAGAAATTAACAAATGCATCGCAACACCATCCATCTATAAGTAGGATTTTAGTGGCACATAGTAGATAAACAATACTTACATTTCTGAAGTTGTGTATATGTTCAGAAAATAGTTGAACATTAAAGGCAGACTTCATTGTTTATCAACATTTTGTGCATTGTTTTTATATTGTACCTAAAATTCTAAAATTGACCTTTTAATGTTGATATGTCACCTAATATCTACATCTTCCAAACAACATTTAAGCATTCAAAATAAATACTGTGAACCTGTGATCTATTCACACACTATGCCAAGTAATAGTTTAACAGCTGGTTAAATTATTTACTAATAGGTTAGACTACATTTGTGAGAGATAAAGGTGCTAGGCAAACATTTAAGCAGGTGGTGTAATTTAAATAAGCTGTTTTCCTGCCTTTTTAAAAAAAGTTATTATTTTAGTCCTTCCCTACAATAAAGTGAGAGATGATGCTATAACATCATGAACACTGTAAGTGAATTTTTGCTTTCAAGAGTTTGGATTTGAGAAGCAAGCTACTAGAGATATAATTGATATGCGAAGAATGACAAGCCTTTTTAAATCCACTCTTTTATCCAGAAACCTCTTTCAAGCAAACTAAATTATGTATCTATGCAGCTTGCGTATGTAGTCACATTTATGTCAGCTACTCACCCTAGAGTAGGAATGAGATAATACAAGCAAAATAAATAATATTTTATTGGTTTGCCTACTTTTTGCTGATTTAATATTTCTGTATCACACGATTTTGAATATTATCCATAGCTGTATTGTTTTTGCTATTAAAATAAAGATACAACACATTTGGTAATTAGATGAGAAATTTTTTAGCACCATCTAGTGCCTTATAATTGCATAGCAATTATTTTTCAAAAGTAGAAATTTGTAGGTATAACAACTGATCTTTAACTCTGAGAAAGATGAAGATAGGTTTGTTTGAGCATCCTGTGTATTGCCACTGCTTACACTATTTTTCTGTCCACTGAAGTTATAGTAAGTTACTTGCTATATTACTATAATTGACACATCTAGTACTGCAATAAGTTAAAAGCAATGAGAAATTAAAGTGTTAATAGACTAAATTAAGCACTGTAATTGAAGAAAAAAAAGAACCTTGTTGCCATTAATTTGACAATATATCTTCAGAATAAAAGTAAAGATTATTACTTATTTTAGCTTTATATATTGCTTCAATAGTGGCTTTTGATGATTCATACATCCATTAGCACAGAAGTTCTGAAATACAACTCCTTCATTACTTATCAGCCATGCTGTTGATCCTAATAGGAATTGAATATCTGGAAGGCACCAATTGCTTATGAACCAGTACTGACTAAGTCTATATATCTTGCTATATCAAAACCAAACAAACCATGTTATAGTTACTAATAACTGTTGTTTGCTTGAACAGTGAAGCAATCATATTTGAATTCTAAACAAAGCTGACATGAAACTATTTGAAATTACTTATTTTACAGAAATAATAATTATAATTATTCAAACAGAGATAAGGTAGGATGTGCAAAAAACAGAGATATGAAGTGGGCAGTGAGAGGTATTTCGAAATCATTCAGAACAAACCAAGAGAGTTTTGAACTGCTCCAAAAAATGTCTGTGGCCATTTGAATTGTGATTACAAGGAACATTTTCTAGTTTTAAAAATGACATATTTTTCATCAAGTTTCCATTTAAGGATAATACTCATGCAAGGGGAAAGCTCCTAACGAGGAATACGTTTTCATTTTTACATCCACCACTATTTTCCTTGTGGGGTACAGAAGATGATTCTGTTCATTTTCTTTTTTTGCTCTCACTGTATTTTGTGGTTGTATATTTGTGCAAAAGCTGCAGTCCAATTTACAGCTTCCAGGAATACTTGCATTCAAAGATGTCTTTTTGGGGCTGTTCAACTAACTCCACAATTATCTTAAAAAGTGTCACTAAGAGGTAAATTATATGTAACGTTAAATCACCACTGAAAACGTGCAGATTTAACACTGTCACTTTTACTTTGAATGAAGAAAAGACCACTGTTGGGAGCAATTATTAAATTTAAATTTCTTATTTTTCCTAGTCTAATCTTCCAACCCACTGAGCTAGATGGATTAAATGATTAGGCAAAAAATGGTAAATGAACAAGCAGACAAAGGGGCTTTTCCTACAGTGAGTCCTCTTTTGCTCATTGGTTCTTGCTTAAGTATCGAGAAGGAATAAACAAGATTCACCATTTTTTGTTTACCAATATCTCTTCAAGCAGGGAGCATAGGAAGAATAGGAAGTGTATTTTTCTCTGAACTATTTTCTATGCTGCTCCATAAAAAGAAATGGCCAACAAGGAAATGGATACAAGGAAATGGATTTTATCACTAAATATCACAATGGGGTGCCAAGATCGTTGAGCAAAAACCTCTCATGCCTAAGGATTATATATGGCTTGTCTTACATGTATGTTCATAAGAGCCTTGGTGGTGCAGGCTGTTAAATGCCTAGCACTTAGCTCCAGCTGCCTGCAATTAGTGCAGGCTCGAATCCCACCAGGCTCAAGGTTGACTCAGCCTTCCATCCTCTCAGGGTAGGTAAAGTGAGGACCCAAGTTTGTTGGGGGCAATAAGCTGACTTTGTAAAAATGCTGCTTGGGGGGGGCAAAAAGCTCTAGTAATAAGCAGGCATATACAATGGAATGAAGGCTATTGCTGAGCACACTGGGTTGTGTCCAAAAAATTGTAAGCCGCCCTGAGTCTCCGGAGAAGGGCGGCATATAAATGCGAATTTTAAAAAAAAAAGAGGCAAAACTTAGAAAGAGCTGGAAACTTCACAGCTATGGCAACTTTCTTCTCTTTGTTCCTTTCCAGCCTTTGGTGAATAGTAGAGGAAAGAATAGTAGAATTGCTCTCTGCTTCTACCTCTGAAATCTTTTCTCACTCAAATGTTCATCTCTTCTTCAAGAGAAGACTGGTGATAGGTTTAAAACTACCTTTTTGAAATGTCTCTAGTGTGGTAGGTCAATTCTGTTTGAGCCAGAAAGAAGCAGGAAAGACAGAATCTTATTTTAACCCAGAAGATAATGCCTGCTTATGTTTTATAGAAGATCATGTATGAGTTCCAGGTAACCAGAGAACATTCTCTTTGCATGGAAAGAACTGGTTTTGCCACCTCTATTGCCTTCCATTCATAGTGAAACATAGAAATAAAAAATGTTTCAATCAAATAAAAATTTCCTAATCTAAAAAGCTATTATTGTCATTCATTTAATGTGTCGCTATGGTGTATGTATGCACATTTCCAAAAAATCTAAACAGGATTTTCATCACATCATAAATTTATCTCTAAAGGATCCTAACACAAAATCTGCTTAATGTATTCTTCTATAAATTCAGAATGACACTTTTTCTGTTTTTGTTTGTTTGTTTGTTTCTTTTAATTGGTTCTAATGGAACAGGAAAACAGGTGGCATATTCTCTCTACCCAACCCCAATTTACAAGTATCTCCAGAGGATAGTTCCTAATCCTCTTCTTAACTTCTTTTATCACTTCAGGGGGCAAGGGAGATACAAAGTTCTGGTTCTTGCTCTTCTGGAGGCCTCAACCATTGTTATCTGACTCTGTTGTAGTCTGTCTTTAATGTTATTTCTTCATCTTCTTCTGAGTCTACCTCATGTTTGGCCTTCTCCTTTTGTATATACCTTGTAGGGCATGGAGCCCCAAGACATGCTCTCCAAGTGAGCAAAGCATTTTATTTTCTGTTTTTTATGTAGTTTAAGATTGATTCTATGCCAATTCTTTCTCTTATGATATCATTTCTGATTTTATCTTTTCTGGTCACTTCAGCAGTGTGCTGTCCAGACAGTTTATAGTTAATTGGGAATTAGGATAGTTAGTTAGGAATTGGGAGCTGTCCCCTTAAGGGAATGCATCATGGTAAATGTAGTTAAGGTATCCTGGGAAATATAGTCCATGTCATGTAGCCACATCTGTAATTCTGATTGGTCACTGAATTGACGCTAGGTTGGGTTGTGGGAGGTTCCTGCTCTCTTGCCTGAACCCAGCATTGTGCTGGCGTCTGACCTCCTTGCTCCTTCGGCATGGGATGAAAGATTACCATCCTTTTACACCATAAAGTCAGCTATGCAGAGAATTGGACATTGAGATGAATCTCGACATAACTGTGAGTTATATTTAAGGATGCCTGATGAACCAATAAAGAGACTTTGTATGAATGCCTTTGTGTCTGCCTTTACACATTCAGCCAGTAATTATTTTATTTTTATTTATTTTAATTACATTTATATGCCGCCCTTCTCCAAAGACTCAGGGCGGCTTACAATTTTTGGAGCACAACCCAATGTGCTCAGCAATAGCCTTCATTCCATTGTATATGCCTGCTTATTACTAGAGCTTTTTGCCCCCCCCAAGCAGCATTTTTACAAAGTCAGCTTATTGCCCCCAACAAACTTGGGTCCTCAATTTACCTACCCCGAGAGGATGGAAGGCTGAGTCAACCTTGAGCCTGGTGGGATTCGAGCCTACAGTAATTGTAGACAGCTGGATCTTAAGAGCAGGCATTTACAGCCTGAGCAGAACAAGCAGCTTTCCTCAAACATATCATTTCCATGGTAACTAACTTTTGTTTATCAGTTCCCAAAGACTCTTTACAATAATCTCCCAGGAATCAAAGGATTGTACCCTTAATGACTTTACAAGGTGGGCTGGTATATTTAGTTAATTATCAACAGTTGGACAGAAAACTTAAGCAGATACATACCTGTGAACAAGAGTGTTTTTCAGGCCACGGCTGAGGTGCCGTGCAAAAGTTTTGACTCTTGGTGTGAGAATAGCTTGGGAAACATGGAAAGTTCCATGTTTTGCTCGCTCATTCAGGGTGGTCTCCAAAAACTGCAGCAGTTTATGTACATTAGTTGTGTTTGCCCAGGGAGCTGGCATTTTATTCCCTGCCCATAGAATGGGGTATATTTCACATATAGAATGATGATAGAAAACAAGAACCTGAAAAAATGGAGGTAAAGCAACTGAAGTCTTTTCGTGGGTTAAACTCATTTATATTCATATCACTCTCTAACAATGGGCAAAGAATACAACAGTGTTGAAAAGATCATTGTCTGTGAGATAGCACAGAGATATTAAAAGTAAAATCTGACCAATATCGGGTCACACCTTACTAGATAAACTCATAACTTGTTGCTATCACTATCGTCTATGAACGTTCCAAAATTGTGGAAACAATTTGAAGGGCTTTCAACATTTAATAAAACTTGCTATATAAACCTATTATATTTGCAACAACAAAGGTGATACTGAATTGGATTGTATGAGTTGCCACTCCGTTCCATTTTAGTCCTGGAATAATTAGTCGGCACTATCTGCCTTCAAATTCTTAATCTATTCACGAACAGAATTAGTATAATCACATATTAAAAGAAATGAAAAGAAAGAATATCACTCATTTGTTGAGCTCTCACACAACAGATGGGGTTACAATAAGGATCTCATTATTTGTTCTACTTGTTGCCATTATATTTTACCAACTCTCCTTTTGGATCCACAAGGGGAAAAACAATAACATCTGTGCCATGCTGCATTGTGAAAACTTTATTTATTTATATGTTTCCCACATTTGGGAACCAGTAGCGTACCACCACTGATCTAATAGTAGTTCGAAGTATAAAAAGGTAGATTCAGGTCCCATTACATAGAATAAAAAAATTCTGTACCTGCTGTTGCTTTTCCCAAAGATTTTGCAGTGTTACATTTTCTACGCATTCTTTTATGCAGAGTTTTGATCCAAATATTTCTTCAATCTTGCTGATAAGGTACATATGATGATTCATATCCATAGCATAGAAATGATTGAAATCCAGGAAAATTACTTCTTTAGGATAACGGGTTAAGAAGTTGTTTATCTCCACAAGTCCATCACATACTGTGGTTCCAAACAAGCCGTGTATAAAGTAGATTTCCTGTCCTGCTTCACCTGGTTTGGAAGATACACGGAGGTCAAAATACCGTATTCCACTGTCAAGCTGCTCCTTGAATGACAGATTTTGTGTTACTGACCATTTCTTCATTAGCTTTTTTACCAAAGGAATTTTAGCTATCCGCCTAATTGCTATGGCTTGATCTGGTCCCACGGGAGATTTGTCATCCACCCAGTAGCTGAAGGAGTCATGTGAACCTATATGAGGGGGGAAAAGGCAATATATTACTCTTGCAAATCTTCCTTTTTCAGGGACTCTGTTCAACTAAATTGTGTGTTTGTGTGTGTTCTTGTTCAGTGCATATTTAATTTCTGGAAAAATATTGGAGATCACCTTACTCTGCCAAGATCAAATAAAGAAAACCTAGCTCAAAAATATAGCAAACAGAACTATGTAGCACTCCCGTACATTTGGAGTCTGAATTTAAATACTGAACTGGCTTATTACAAATCCTGAATCTGCCTGGATACTCATCTCTGAACAAGTTGGATATCGAGGGGCTATATTTGAAGAATACCAGCAGTAGTTAGAATCATTACATACATACATACATACATTTCACACAACACACACATATACACACACACACACAAATTTTTAAAAATCCTTGCCTTTCCAAATGGGATCCTAATTTTATATTATTCCATTGTGAGGTGACAATAAGATGGAACAAATATCAGAGCAAAGAGACCAAATAATGGAATAATGGAATATACTGATATTTTCATTAAACTAAGGGACAAAACTGAGGACCCAAGATTGTTGGGGGCAATTAGCTGACCTTGTAAAAATGCCGCTTAGTAATAAGCAGGCATATACAATGGAATGAAGGCTATTGCTGAGCACACTGGGTTGTATCCCAAAAATTGTAAGCCGCCCTGAGTCTTCGGAGAAGGGCGGCATATAAATGTAATTAAAAAAAAAAAAAACATGGGTAGCTCATAAATACTACATATAGCCTTGGTGGTGCAGGCTATTAAACGCCTAGCACTTAGTTCCAGCTGCCTGAAATTACTGCAGGCTCGAATCCCACTAGGCTCAAGGTTGACTCAGCCTTCCATCCTCTCGGGGTAGGTAAATTGAGGACCCAAGATTGTTGGGGGCAATTAGCTGACTTTGTAAAAATGCCGCTTAGTAATAAGCAGGCATATGCAATGGAATGAAGGCTATTGCTGGTGCTCCAAACATTGTAAGCCACCCTGAGTCTCCGGAGAAGGGCGGCATATAAATATGAATAAAAATAAAAAATAAAATAAATATAATGCATATGTGCTAAAAAATATGTGTTAATGGATATGCAGTAATGCATACATGATAAAAAATAAAATAGAATTCCGTTACTAGATATAATGATTCCATGCAATCTTACTGTAAATCAAATTTCAGATGTACTTTAAAATGATCTCATAGGAGATCTATGAAGAACAGATCTCGGGTAAGCTTCTTATCTCCTGCCACAAATTATAACTCTTTTGGCATGTATTTCTTGTACAGGCGGTCCTCGACTTACAACCATTAGTGACCATTCAAAGTTAACAATGGCACTGTAAAAAGTGTCTTATGACCATTTTCCACACTAACCATTGTTGCAGCATCACCATGATTATGTGATCAAAATTTGGATGCTTGGCAACTGATTCATATTTATGAGGGTTCCAATGTCCTGGGGCCATGTGATCACCTTTTGCAACCTTCTGACAAGCAAAGTCAATGGAGAAGCCAGATTCACTCAACATGTTACTAACTTAAAATAGGGCAAAATTCACTTAACCATTATCTTGCTTAACAATAAAATTTTTGGGCTCGGTTGGACTACTTATACTGAATATTTTGAGCCTCCTTTAAACAAAGTAGTTTATTAATGCAATGTATACTGCATCACTACAATTTCACAGATTAATAGTTGGAAGGGGCCTTGTAGGTCTTCTAGTCCAATCCCCCCACCCAAGCAGTAGACCCTACTCCAGTGATGGCTAACCTTTTCCTTGTTGCATGCCAAAAGTATGTGCGTGCACGCGCCCGTACACATGCCTGCACCCATAATGCAATGTGACCCCCACCCACCCACTGTGCATGCATGTGCATCTCCCCACATGCACACCGTGTACCTCTACACATGAACGTGCAACCCCCCCGTCCACCCTACCCCCTGCACATGTGCATGCATCTCCCGCATGCACGTTTCTCACCACACATGCATGGCTGGTACCCAACAATCAGCTGGCTGGCAGGGGGGGCACGTGTGCATGTGCAGTGGATCTATTCCGGCTGATGGCTCGCGTGCCAGCAGAAATGGCTTTGCATGCCACTTTCGGCATGCGTGCCATAGGTTCACCATCACAGCTCTGCACCATTTCTGACAAATGGCAGTTCAATCTCTTCTTGCAAGCTTCCAGTGATGAAGCTCCCACAACTTCTGAAGGCAAGCTATTCCATTGGTTGATTGCTCTCACTGTCAGAGAAGCTCTCCTTATTTCTAGGTGAATCTCTCCTTGATCAGTTTCCATTCACTATTCCTTGTCTAGCCTTCAGGTGCTTTGGAAAACAGCATGACTCTGTGGCAGCTCCTCAAATCTCATGGTGTCTTATTATTATATTCAAGTAAACAGTATGTAGATCGTTTAATTTGCCAGGTGTACAAAAGAAACTAACAGAAATGCAATTTTATAGACTGCATTCAGGGCAATCCTTTAAATCCTAGCAATTACCTAATTATGGTTTAATTCATTAAAATATGATAACTATAATTAAATATCAGATACCAAGCAATATCAAAGTATGATAATTTGAAATTTTCTACTTCAATAATTGGTTACTTCTGTGCAAAACAACAACAAAAACTGGAAGAAGATAGACTATTGGGTAGCATATACATTTAAATAATAATAATGCTTGGGAAGGATTTAATAGATGGCTAAAAATTCCAAATCCAGTCTAAATAGCTGGCTGATTGCAGCCACTTGTGGAAGGACAATGCACATTGATTCTGCCCCACTAACCTTTGGGAGATTTTTTAATATTTCTACAGGCTTCTGAATGGGGGCAATCTTATATCAATATCATTTACCAGGATTTTCAAAAGGCATTTGACAACATTCTTCCTCAAAAGTTCTTAAGATCAAAGGATCAATTATAAGAGGATTGGTTCTTTGACTGGCTGCTAACAACTAAAATCAGAAAGCAAGGAAAAGGAATAAATGGGCCATTTTCTCAAGGGAAAGAAGTAAGAACTGAAGTCTGTAAAGGAATTGTGTTGATGTTGATGTTCTCAAAACACATACATAAAATTAAACAAATGACCCAATTTCTAAGCTATGGAAGCAGCTTACTGGTATCTTTTGAACAACAAAAATTAACAGATTTTAAGAAGTCTTTAAAATATTTATTTCAGTAAAGAGTGTAGTGGAATAAGTTTTTTAATAGAATGATCCATATTCAAAAATGGGCTATTTCAAACATTTTGTGTATGTATGTGGGGTGGTGGTGTATTTTGACCACAAGGTTGAGAATTTAAAACATAAAACAGCTCTCTGATCTCAGAACACTTTCAGGATGACTGAAACTGCCTATTTGTAATGTGACAGGAATGTTTCACACTTGAAAAAAATGTTTTGAAGATGAAATGGCCCTGCACACACAAAATAATTCTAATCTGAAATATTCTGCATGCAACTGGGTAGGGCCACAGGTGGCATACCAGGTTCCCTTGTATAGAAATTCGCTAACTGCCTATCCCTAACCATTTTTTAGTATTTAAAATATTGGATCTCTTTCTCACACACTCTTTCTATATGACTATGCCATGCAGTTTTTGAGTATTTTTTTAAAGTTGCAAGTGATGCCCTGCTTCATGTGGCAATCTTGTGCAGTGCGCAATTTGCACCAGGTGGCTCTTCCATGGGCACCTTGAGCATAGCTCTCAACTCTATGATAGCAATGACAAAAATAATATTTTTAAAATGTGCTTAAGAAAAGTATACATTTTTTTGGAAACTGAAATTCATAGACCCTCATATATATTTTACAAGTATCAAAGCACAATATTTCACAATTAATCCTAAAATCAAACCATAAATATTCACAAGATGGTAATACTAAAACAAATATAACATCACCTTTCCCTTACCTTCAGTTTGTTATTGATATTCTGTAATTTGGAGTGCTGGAGAAGCCAATTACCACAATATTTCAACTTTTTCATTGTTAAAACATTGCTCAAAAATGTATCCATGAGAAAGCAAATAATACGTTGATAGATTAATGGTTGATAGATATCTTCCACGTGTACTGTGATTCATGGTTAACATTCATAGAAATTAATATGCAGCTTAGTCACATTCAATTATATAAGAACATTATGTGCTAATATTTTCATATTACATCATAGGTGAGGTAAATTAGCACATGAAGTAAATTATAATGTACTCAAAACAGAAATAAATCTTCCTGATGTAATATTAAGAATTCACAATGTGCACTATTTCTTAAACACTTATAGAATCTCTCACACACACACACACACACACACACACACATATATATATATAACAATATTATATATTTAGTATAATACCTTTACTAGAAGAAAAGTAGAGACAAAAATAGTGGATACCATCAGCTTCTCTTTAGAACAGAAGAACAACCAATAAATATTGTTCCTAAATAAAGGAATAAAAGAGTACATGGAGAATATGGGGTGGGAAGAAATACATTGACTTGTACTTATAGTCTATGTATGCTTTTTACTGTTGGATTTATTAATAAAATAGATTTTAAAAAAGAGATAGTGCTTATTAGAAACACTGTTTATCAGCAGTGGATATATTCATACCGTTGGTTTATTTTGAATCATTTAAATTACAAAAATTTTAAAAATGTTATTTGATATTTGAGATATTGCAGATTAGATAAATCATTGTTTTAAAAACCAAGTGCTGGGATTTGCCAATAACTTTTGAAACAGATTCTAATGTCCTATCAATTTCATCCCTTTGATGGCTTGAACATAAGAGAATGTAGATGCTATGATATCTTGTCCTACTAAAACGCATTACGTTTGGTGTCAAGTAGTTAAATACTCTTCTTGCTCTTGTGGTAATTATTAAATTTAAGTAGATGCTTATAGGCATGAAACAGAAGGGTGCTTTCTAATTGGCTTATTCTATATTCAGTGTCTTAATGCTTATTTCATCTGCTACATCCATGTGCAGCTTTCCCTAACAACAAATTGAATAACTTTATAGCTACATGAAGTAGTAGACCAATAAAATCCTTGTAATCTGCGATAAAGATAAATATTCTATTTTACAATTCTGTAGAAAAAGTAGTTTTACATTTCATTTCAAATGAGGCGGCTTTGGGAGGAAAAAATAACAGGATTTAAATCTGGAAAAATTGATATGTGAATTAAAAGTAATCTTTTCTCTCTCACTTCATTCTCTATAATGTAGATTCTCTATAGTAACAATGCAGAATAAATACTTTTAACATGATACATTCTCTAGCCCCATTTGTTTGTCAATAATATTTGAAATGAGAATTTTGAGCAAACATTTAACAAAGCATTTATATTAGCTACTGCTATGACTCACTAGCTAGCCCATTTCCTCATTTTTATCTTTAGCAGCAAGATGAAAGGGCATGTTCTGCTAACATTCTCTTTGTTAAATGCAAGTAAAACCCAAATCAAAGATCACCATGTGCCACCTATGGATTTTCCAGTTGTTTAAGGTGACTAGACTTAAGAAGAACAATGATTCATCTAATCTGGTATTCTGAGATTAGTTGAAGTCAACTATGGTTATTGCTAAGTAAAGGTCAATTCTCCTAATGAGCTTACATTTGCAATTATATGCTTTCAATCTAATATAATATGGGAATGTTGTTTGAGCTCAGCAATGATCAGCTTTTATGAAAGAGATACAAGTAGTACTGAATATTTTATCATGGGTAAACATTCCTTTATAACACTATTAAGCCACATCTATTTATTTTAATAAGCAGAAAAGGTATTCTCCATATTTAATATCATCTATATATAACTGAATATTTACATATAGTAATTTAACAGATTTAACAGATTCCCAATTAGCAGACTTTGGAAGCAATGGACAAAAGTTTTGTCCAAACAGGACTCTGAAATAACAGACAATTCTTTGTTGCTGTTCCTTGGGATCTGGTCAAACAAACAAACAAACAAATAAATCTATTATTTGTACGCCAATGAGAGAGGAAGGCTCATTGTCCCAAGTAGATATTTGTTCCAGGCCTGCAACCTCTGGGTTTTTCTTTTTCTTTTTTTCTTTTGGCTGATCTTTTAACTGCTTTCTAACTTTGGGAAAAATAAATTAAATGTACCCTTCATTGACTTTTCGACCATACCCATTTGTTTATATCCCGCCTATGTTATTTTTATCAATAACTTAGGATAGCAAACATATCCAGACATTTCCTCCTCATATTTTCCCAACAACCCTGTGAGGTGAATTGGGCTGAGTGTGTGTGACTGGCCCAAGGTTAAGATGAAAGTCATGGCCTCCAGTTTTCTGTCCTGGTGCCTTAACAATTAGATGAAACTGGCTCTAATTTAAACCATATATGTACAAATTTCCTTTTGTCCAAATTTAGGCTTAAGGTTAGTCTGTCTGTAGTCGAAGTTCCAGCTGCTGCATTTATATGCAGGAGAAAACTATTTCCTGAATGAGTTTGGTTTCTATGAAATGTCAACATGTATCTTGTTTTCTTTCTTAGCTATTGGTTCTTTGACTGTAATAAACTTTTCATTCATTCATTCAATGAAATGTATCAAATTCTTATTCTGGGATAAAGTTTCTCAAACCCCCCCCCCACAAACACATACCGTATTCTGTAAATCTTAGACTATTAATGATATATAAAACACATATTCTGATTTTGTGAAGGAAAGAAACACTTACAAAATGTTCTATATTCCATTTCAAAGAAACTCTTTTAGTAGATGCAAATAGCTAATGACATTTCATTTTCCAGTTATTTAATTTTTTTTCTTAAGTGCAAGATAATAAGTATGTTTTTAATCTGCCCAACCCCATATCCTGACTTCTGGATTTCACTTAGATCACCGGCACCTGCCTTCACATTATCATAACCACCATCACCCTCCAGATACGTTTAAATTACAACTTTCAAAACTCCCTGGTTTCCTGATTCTTTACAACTCGGCTGGCCTTTTTCCTCAATCTGTTGTCCTCCAGATGTATCAAACTCCAATTCCTACAGGCCCTCTCCATCACGGGTCTCGCAGGTCAGCACATCTGGAAGGTATTCTCGTGAGGGATGTGCCCTTTGCTAAAATTGCCAAGCACGTTTCATATTTCTGGGACGCAGGCTGAGCCCCGTCAGGTGTGTAACCTCCCTCAAACGAGGGACGCAAAGGCAGGCAAGGTCGGTTGGGTCGTCGATTACCTGGAATGGCCAGCGTGGAAAGCGGCAGGGCGCTGAGGACGGGCGGCAAGGAGCCCATCCAGTCTGCGTTGCTGCGTTGGGTTGCCATTCCTCGCCTTCAGCTCCGGCTTCTGGAACGCCGATGCGCCGAGCGGCTGCTTCTCCCGTCCTCGGCAGTTCGTAGTCCTTAGATGCAGCGCACTGGAGTCAGCGCCGGCAGTGGTTCCTCTTTGGTCATCCTCCGGGAAACTGGCCAAACCGGGAGAGCGACTGCCTCACTCTGCCTGGAACGCCGCACCTGCCTGGCTCCTAAAGTCCCCTGCATCCCTCTGGCGAAGGCAAAAGAGCCTGATGAGGACACCGACCTCGCTCCACGGGCGGCGGGAAGAGCTGCCAGGCCTGGGGGGACTCGCCCCCCTCCCGCCGCCCTTCTGCCTTTCATGAAACGGCCCCGAGTCCTGGCGCGCCTGACCAAAGCTGAGCGCCGGGATTGATCGACAGCGCCACCAGCCTGCCGTCAAGTCGTGGCGTCACTGCTTTCGTGACAGCCGTGGCGGACGGCGATTTGGCCTGACGGGACCGCTGAGCCGGCTGAGCTCATACGCGCCGGCTTGTTTCTTCCGGAAACTCTGAATTTTGGTTTTCTGCGATACACTTTGAGGACGGAGAATCGTCCAAAAATGATAATACAGCCGCCATTGTCAATTAATTATAGTTCCTGACCGAATCACAATTGTTGATGGGTTCATCGGACTATATTTTTTTAAAATAACAACCACCCCAAAAATCAAAATCGCCAAATAAGTATATGGAGCCAAGTCCACACTGGCATTGTTTGATCTCATCCCACCAAAGCAGGTTGAAGTTGGTCCGCGATCATGCTCTCTGTTAGCCTTAAAATCCAGGTGCTGCAGAGAGTGAGAGAAAACAGTCTGTGCTCTCCCAAGCTGACCTGAGGGGAGTTCAAATAAGCTGCAGAATTGACCTCGGCAGACTTCTTCCCAACTTTTTCCAGTCTAGGTCATTCTTGGGGAAGGAAGACGGAAGGAATGTGGAATAGAAGAAGGGATGCTCTGGAGGGATGTTTTTCTGGAATGGTTTTTTCTCCAGAGTCCCAACCAGACCCGATCTTTTTTCAAACTCGAACTTTCTTTTGTTACTGGTAATTTGTTTCGCCCTACTAAATTTTATTTTATTCTATTCTATTCAGTTTTCCTCATGATGCTCAGATAAGTCCACAGCTCCTTTGTCTCTCTCTCTCCCCCTCCCCCAACATTCTGCCTGGCTAGTGGGAGGAAAGCGTTTAGTCAAGCTCCTGGAACTAGGAAACATAGTGTCTGGCCAACACATGGCAGAAAACAGAAATAAAATGAATTATTAGATTCCACCCTGTGGTTGGCATTCATACTGCACGCTTTTGACCACCAGCCAAATATCTGAGTGATTGCTAAACTGCTGAGCTTTGCTGTTGTCAGGTGATCTATCTTCTGCAGCACTGCACAGCCCATGAGAACTGTAACTTACAATGGAGTGCAGCCTAGCTACCAGGTCCTTTCCTCAGTAAAGTTCAAATTACAGATCTGTGTTCTGGTGGTGGCTGAAGTGGAGGATATAGATCAGTGATTTTCAAAGTTGGCAACTTTAAGATGGATGGACTTCGATTCCCAGAATTCCCCAGCCATTATGCAGACTGGGAAATGCTGGTACTTGAAGTTCACCCATCTGAAAGTTGCCAGCTTTGAAAAACACGATTCTAAATTTTAGACAAATGGTGGGTGTTGGGGGAGATTGTCTTCAATCTATTATGTGAGAAGTAAGGAGATGAACTAGGATTTCCTGCTGGTTGTAGGGGAAAAATCCACCAGAGCTGTAATGTTAAAAAGAAAGAAATAATTTTTGTTCTTTTAAAATATAGTGGAATAAAAAAACATTTAAATGTTTCAAATAAGTTGACATTATACAAACAACCAAATTTAGAGGTAGTTCCATAGCAAAGCAAAACTTTTTATGTGGAGATGCTCTTAATTATGTTTTCTTTTAATAATAATGTATACATTCTTTACAAATGAAGGCAAAAATCTAGAAACTGCAATCCAAATATTCATTTTTTTAACATTTAATGAAACTGGTTTTAATCTATAAAAGCTTATGCCACAATAAAAGTGTCACAGAATTATTTCTACATGTATTCATTCCTACATTATTAAAAAGTTCTCTTGGAATCCTAGAGTGTTGCTTTAAGAGTTTTTTATTCCTGCAACATCTTGGGTTTATGATAAAGAATAATTTCTGTAAAAAAATACAAGAATGTCCACAATATGTCTAAAATTATAATTTGCTAGCTATTGTACAGTTTATGTATTTTTCTAATGAAGTAACTATGACTGTGTGTGTTTTTTTTCTGCTGTGAACACTACTTAGTATATGTTCCATGTTGCTTAGAACAATAAGGGTGTGTCTGTATGTTTTTGCATGGAAGTATTTGTTTTAAGTGAAAAGAACAAGTTTGCCAGTCCTTGACTGAAATGTATTTAAAATGAGAAGTTAATAATACAATGACATACCTTGTCGCCTAGATGTTTGCCATTGTTCAATCTCCAGTTGCCTGTTCCTGCCACTTTCCAACTGGGTGGGATGAAAGAAAGAGTTGGATAAATTGAAGAGCCTGAACTATATCCCTAAGGTCCAGCTCCAGAATGCCACTGATTCTACAAGGAGTACTATATATACTTGAGTATAAGTTAAGAATTTTTGCCTGCACATATATCCCCCCAATTGAGTTCTTCTTATGCACAGTCAAGAGTTCAGTTTTTTTTTAATTACAAGATTTAAATGGTAAAGTGAAAGTTTGCGGTTTCCCATCTTTCACTGCACACATTTCTGGTAGGTAGGAAATCACCATGTTTGGAAATTGCCAACAGTTACCATATGATATAGCTTTCAAGCCAAATGTTATTAGTAAAGCAGAGGAGACAAACAATTCTGTGACTGCCAAAGAAGTGTTGTCACTCAGAAGGAGTGGAATTCTCTAGTGACTCAGAAGACAGGATAAGAATCAATGAAAGATGTTCAAGATATACTGTACATGAGGAGAAACTTCCTTGACTGTACAAGCTGGCAGCCAATGGAACAGGCTGCCACATGAAATAATTAAAATAGTCTTCATAAGAGTTCTTCGCACAGAGGCTGGATAGTCATCTCTTAGAGATGCCATTGTGGATTCTGCACAGAGCAGGCTCCAACTGTATGATACTGTAATATTTCTTTAACAGCAATTAAAATAACTGCAATCAATAAGTTCTGTAAGTTTAATCAGAATTTAGTCACAGCTAAGGTTAGTCAAACTGGAGATTCTATTCTAGCTTTCTTTTGATGAAAGAAAGGAAGGAAGCTTAAAAATGGTGGGAAAGACATAGATTTATGGCTGGTAAGTAGAATTTCTTTGAAGATTCAAGAATGAAATTCTGAAGATGAAGATGTGACTAGGAACCAACGTCTTGCTTAAATGCATTCTGATGTGAGCCCTAAAATATATATGAACTCAGCCATTGTGGCTTTAACCATTTCTTAATGGTTTAGCATGTTGTGTGAACCTACCAAGTATATTTTATTCAGCAAACCATGAACCACAACTTAGTATTATGTATAATCCCACTCATTGTGTTGCCACTATGATGAAGCTACATTATATTTATGGAAGCATTCAGAAAATTCCACATTCTGAAATATCCAGAAAATTCTTTGGTGGCTTTATTTAATACTCATAACTTTTTTCATCATAGGATGTATCACATAGTTTCATAGTCACTTCCAAAAAATCCTCTTGCACTTGCAACCTGATAATAGAGTTTACTAATAGACAAACACAATGCTTTGGAAAAGAGCTCACTGTCTGTAGAACTAAAGGGTATATGTACTTTATCAAACATAATGACAGATTTAGGTTTCATTCATTCTTGAATGATCACTACGTCTACCGTATGAAGCTGGATAGTGTTGAAGTGACTAGCAGTGATTCTGATTAAGTTTAATTCATATGACTTAATTTGTATTTCACTATTTGTATGAGCCACTATGTGGACCATGGCTGATGTTAGCTGCACTATTAGATTGAGCAGGCCAAGTGCAGAAAATCAGCCACTTGCCACCAAATTTTGGTGATATGTATACAAATTTCAGAAATAATAATTTTTTTTTTTAATTACATTTATATGCCGCCCTTCTCCAAAGACTCAGGGCGGCTTACAATTTTTGGAGCACAACCCAATGTGCTCAGCAATAGCCTTCATTCCATTGTATATGCCTGCTTATTACTAAGCGGCATTTTTACAAGGTCAGCTAATTGCCCCCAACAATCTTGGGTCCTCAATTTACCTACCCCGAGAGGATGGAAGGCTGAGTCAACCTTGAGCCTGGTGGGATTCGAGCCTACAATAATTGTAGACAGCTGGATCTTAAGAGCAGGCATTTAACAGCCTGAGCTACCAATTGATTAAGAGTTTACTCTGCGTATAGGTTATCTTCCCTTCCCTTCTTCTTCCCTTCTTCCTTCCCTTTCTTTCTCCTTTTTTTCTTTCCTTTCTCTTTTTAACTTTCCCTCTCTTTCCTTCTCTCTCTCCAATAAATTACAAGAATCTTGTATTTTGTGACTCAATATTTTTTTCAATAGGATTCCCAAATATTTTTATTATTGAAGAAGTTAGTTCTGTTCCAACTTGTTTGGCATAATGATTGCCTTACTATTAGACTCATTCAGCAATCTAAAACATTTGTGGGAAAGGGAAACCAACCTGTTGATAGGTTGAGGTTAGAAAGAAAACAGCTTTACATTTAGAACAGATGACTTTTTCCTCCATTAGGTATACATATTCCTGAACAGCCTCCTTTCTAAGACACCACAAATAAAACTGCACTGAAGGAGTAACAGAAAGATCTGTTTTTGCCCCACCAAGCACCATGGGAGGAAACTGTGAAACATTTTCTCTATATGCTCAAGTGTTAGTTCTGTGCAGTATATATTATATTATGTAGCATATAACTTGTTTGAAGCCTAATGACAAATTTCTATAGGATTTAAGTTTTCCACAGAATTGCAGCTTTCTCTATGATGTTAATTATCTCCTTTCCACAGAAAAATTCAAGGCAGGCAATTATAATAGCAATACATATTAGACTTATATAGCGCTTCACAGTGCTTTTTACAGCTGTCTCTAAGTGGTTTACAGAGTCAGCCTATTGCTCCCAACAATCTGGGTCCTCATTTTACCAACCTAGGAAGGATGGAAGGCTGAGTCAGTCTTTTTTTTTATTGAAAAGTTTTACAAAAAGGACATTTTTTAAACAATAAGCCCCCCCTCCCCCCATCCCTTCCTCGCCCTTCCCCCCCGGACTTCCCAGAGTAAAATACAGGGTGTTATATCTGACAATCTTATTCAAACATACATTAACAAACTATAAACACTTATACCCCCTTCTGCACTTTAACTCCCTTAATACAGACTAAAATAATAATAATAACATATCTCTTAACATCTCTTCTTAGCTTCTGATCTTCATTCATAGGCTATTTGAAACTTTTTAGTCCCATATCTATTTTGAATATAATCGATCCATTTTCTCCAGTCCCGAATATATCTTTCTTGTGGTAAGTTGATATCTTTGCCATTTCTGCTAAATTCCATACTTTTAATATCCAATCTTCTATAGTAGGTACGTCTTCTTTCTTCCAGTGTTGCTCCACTAACAATCTTGCTGCTGTTATTAAGTGTAACATTAATTTAGTTTCCAAAACAGTACAATCTGTAATAATACCCAACAAAAACAGCTGCGGCTTAAAACTTATCTTTTTCTTAAAAATCTTCTGGGTAGTCCACCATATTTTTATCCAAAAGCCTTAATTTTTTGCATGTCCACCACATATGAAAATATGTTGCATCATCACTACTGCATCTCCAGTATTTAGGTTTTTGATTCGGGTACATACATGCTAATTTTTTAGGATCTAAATGCCATCTATAAACCATTTTATAAAAATTCTCTCTTAAATTTTGTGCTTGAGTAAATTTCACATTTCTCACCCAAATTTTTTCCCACATATCCATTGTTATTGGCTCCTGAATATTCTGTGCCCATTTTATCATAGTCTTTAACTAATTCTGTTTCCGAGTCAATTTCAATCAATGCATTGTATAACCTTTTAATATGTGCTTGACCTTGATCCTTAATTTGCTTTACTAATTTTTCATCGTTCTCATAATACCAATTTTCTGATCTTCTTTCCACCTCGCTTGTAACTGTCCATACTGGAACCATGTCTGAACTATCTGTTCCTCTTTTAATAAATTAATAGATTTTAGTCGCAGTATACCCCCTTCCATTACTAAAAGTTCTTTATAGGTAATTACATCTTGCTTCTGTTCCACATTTATATATTCTATCGCATGTCTGGGTATTGCCCATATTGGTATTTTATAATTTAGTTTATATTGATATTTTTTCCAGACATGCAACAGTGCATTCCTTAGTATATGAGTCTTAAAAGCACTGTCCACCTTTTTATCATACAATAAATACGCATGCCATCCATATAATAAATCATATCCCTCTATATTCAGTATTCTTTCTTCTGTCATGTTAAACCAATCACTGATTGTTGATAACACAGCTGCGTCATAGTATAATCTCAGATTGGGCATTTTAAGGCCTCCTCTTTCCCGTACATCTTGCATTATCTTAAGCTTAACCCTTGGTCTTTTCCCTGCCCAAATAAATTTATTAATACCTTTCTGCCACTCATTCAAATTTGTGTCTTTCTTGAGTATTGGTATCATTTGGAACAAAAAGAAACTTTGGCAAAACATTCATTTTAACTGCTGCAATTCTTCCCAGCAAAGATAACTGTAGCTTTTTCCAACTTTCCATTTCTTTTTGAATTTTTGCCATAGTGATTCGTAATTATTTTTATATAATTTCGTATTTGAAGCTGTAATATATATTCCTAAATATTTAACCTTCTTAGCTATTTCAAATCCCATTACTTTTTCTAAGATCTCCTTTTGCTTTATAGTCATATTTTTTTGTTATTTTTGTTTTATGCTTATTTATCTTAAATCCCGACACTTGTCCATACTGTGTGATTATCTCCATTAGTTCTATCACTGATTGATTTGGTTGACTTAATGTAATAACCAAGTCATCTGCGAACGCTCTTAGTCTGTAATCATGGTATCTTATTTTAATCCCCTTTATTCTCTTCGATTCCCGTACTTTAATCAACAATATTTCCCATGTTAGAATAAACAATAATGGTGACAGGGGACATCCCTGTTGTGTTCCTTTTTCTATTTTACACGCTTCTGTTAGACTACCATTAACAATAATCTGGGCTGTTTGCTTCTGATATATTGCTCTAATAGGTTGTAGAAAAATTCCCAAATTCCATCTTTTCCATCACTTTAAACAAAAACTGCCAGTTCAGTTGATCAAATGCTTTCTCTGCATCCAAAAAATCAGCTGCAGGGACTTGGTTATTTCTTTCCAAATATTCCAATAAGTTAACTATCTGTCTTGCATTGTTTTTCATTTGCCTCCCCATTATAAATCCTGACTGATCATTGTGAATTATCTGTTGCATAACCTGCATTAATCTGTTCACTAAAATCTTTGCAAATATCTTATAATCTGTATTCAACAGAGATATTGGCCTATAGTTCTTCAGTTGACTAAGGTCTTGATCTTCCTTTGGAATCAATGTTATGAAGGCTGTCCTCCATGATGGAGGCATCTCACCTCCTGTCTGAATTATTCTAAATACCTCCTTCAAAGGATCTACCATTTCGAGCTGCAAAGTCTTATAATAGATAGCTGTCAAGCCATCTGTCCCTGGAGCCTTACCAACTTTTAATTGCTTAATTGCTGAGATAATTTCCTCAGATGTTACTAATTGGTTCAGTCCTTCCCTTTGTTCCTGTGTCAGTAAAGGAGCATTCATCCCCTGTAAATATCTATCTATATCCGACCCTTGAATTGTATCACTGGCATATAATTTGGAGTAAAATTCTGAGAAAGCCTTTTTAATAATATCTTGCTGATATACCTCTTTTCCTTTATATTCTATTTTCTCTAAGTATGCAATTTTTGTTTTTCCTTAGCAAGTAGGCTAGCCATCTACCTGGTTTATTAGCATTATAAAAGGTGTTGTGTTTGGCATACTGTAGATTGGTTGCCACCTGGTCTGCCATCAACATATTAAACTGCCCTTTAAGTAGCTTTATTGCTTCCTTCACCTTTCTATCATTTGGGTTCGATATAAGTTCCTTTTCTTTTTCCCTATCTCCTCCTCTAACTCCTTTCTTTTTGTTCTTTTCTGCATCTATATTTATTATTTAAATATATTAAAACTCCTCTCATATAAGTTTACTTGCATCCCACACTATTTCCATTGGAGAACCTTTATGCATGTTCATAACAAAAATTCCTTCATTTGTTTTTACATTCTTTTACATTTTCTTCATATCGGAACAAGTTTTCATTTAATCTCCAAGATCTCCTCTCTACTTTCTCCTGAACCAACTCCATCCACACCGGACTATGATCCGATATGGTTCTTGGAAAGATCTTGATCTTCTTCACCCTGGAAATAAAATAATTGGTAATTAGTATAAAATCAATCCTAGAAAAGGATTTATGTCTATCGGAAAAAAAAGTAAAATCCTTTTCTTCAGCATTTCGTTCTCTCTAAATATCTCTCAGCTCCAGATCATCTTTCATCTCAAAGAAGGATTTGGGTAATCTAACACGGCTTTGGGTACCTTGATTAGGGCCTTTCTTATCCTTTTGTGGTTCCAAAACTCCATTCCAATCTCCCATTAGAATGTAAGATTTATAGTCACATTGAATAATTTTATTATGCAGAGTTTTATAAAATTTTTCTTGTTGCTGATTTGGTGCATATACTCCAATTAGTAACGTCTTTTTCCCCTCTATTAAAAGTTCAATTATGATATATCTTCCTTGTATGTCAGCTTCAATCAATTTAGCAATTTATTCCTTCTTTAAATATATCACTACCCCATTTTTCTTCTCTGGGGCAGATGCAACAAAGTGTTTTCCCAATCTAGAATTTATCAAATATTTCTGATCTTTGGCTCTAATATGTGTCTCTTGTAAACAAATAACGTCATTTTTATATTGCTTCAGGTAATGAAATATTTTCCTTCTCTTTTGTGGTGAGTTCAGACCATTGACATTCCAGGTTAGAAACTTAGTTCCCATGTTTGGTAACATGAAGCTTTTGAAGCATCTCTTGGAAATCCAGATCAGACTGCCTCTTTGGCCTTGCTCCTCCCACTGCTTCAGATACCCCAGTCTCTTGAACTTTGTGCTGTCGCTCCTGCAGCTCTTCCTGTTTACGTCTAGTTGTAGCTCTGGTCACTCTTTGTTCCCTCACTTCCGCTATTGTTGCCGATGGCTGCTCGAAGTCCAATAGTTGCTGTATTTCTTTTTCTGCCGGCGGTGTCACTCCTATTTGCTTCTGACTTGCTTCTTCCCCATTTCTTTTTTTAACTTCTGGGGATAGTGGAATTCCTGCTTTCAGCACATTGATATAAAAATCTCTCGCCTTCAAAACTGTCATCAAATGGTGTCTTGTACCCAAATAGTTTACCACCAAACCAACCGGTATTTCCCACCTAAATGGGAGCTGGCGTTTTTTTTAAACTCCTCTGCCAAAAAAGCAAACTCCCTTCTGCCTCTCAAGATCTTGGGTGGAATTTCTTTCAGTATTAACACCTCCTGATTTTCCACCTTAAATCTATTATTATAGGAAGCTTGTATGATATTGTTTAGGATCCCCCTCTTTGTAAAGTAAATCACCACATCTCTTGGCAGATTTTTTTGCCTTGCCAGCCAAGAATTCACACGAAATGTTTTTTCTATTTCCTCTATAAGATCATCAACCTGCCAGTCCAATATTGTTGCAAAAGCCTTTGCAAAAATCTCTTTCAGATTTTCTTGCTGATTCTCTCTCAAGCCCCTTACTCTCAAGGCAAACTCCATGTCTCTGTATTGAGTCAGCAAAACTTCTTCTTCAATTTTTCCCATTTTATTTTGAACCTCATTCATTTCTTCTTCCAGCTTCAAATTACTCTGATTGATCTCTTCCACAATTTCATCCAATCTTACTATATGTTTGGCCACCCCCTGGAATGCAAATAGGATATACTCTCTTATTTCTTTATTTTTAGTATTGATAGTCTCTCTAATTTCTTCCATCTCCTCTTTCAATCCTCTAGATATTTGCTCACCCATTGCCTCCACCTTTTTATTCATTTGTTCCACATTAGACTCCAATTTAACTTGTATTTCTTTAGTTTGTGATGTCAGAGCCCCCATCAGTGCCTCTTGTAACTCCACTAATGTTAAGGTTTGTGGGGCAATTGGCAGTGAACTTTGTAATATAGACTGCTGTGCTGGTAAAGATTTAGGAGTAGAGGTAGGAGTTTTTAGTGATTTAGCAGCCATTGTTTATTCAGTAGAGCCAGTCCTTTATAATGTATTTAAATCCAGTTAATCTCCTTAAATCCCGATACTGTATAAATTTAAACAATGTCTTTAACGATCCACTTTCACTTTTTACTTTCTCCTCCTCCCCTTGAGACTCATTCAGGTGCCATTTTCACTCTGCATTACAATAGTCTTTTCAAAACTTTAGCTTTTGTTCCTGAGTTAAAGTCCAATACTTGCAATTTCAGCTGCTCCTGCTTCCACTCCGCCTGCTTTTAAAAGACTTCAGATGTGAATCCTTGCTCTCAGGGATGGTTGCAGTGCCTGGTTCTGCAATAACACAGAACAGTCCCGGATCCGGAGTTAATCAGACTCCAAGGGAGCTCACACCCTTCGGTCCCTGGCTTAAAAATCTGGGACTCGAGGGGAGCTCTACCTCTGCCTAATCGCTCGCTTCCCCCTCTTTGCCTGAGGGGAAAGTTTCTGAACTGCTAAACAGCTGATTGACGCTATTTTCACAGTTTTACAGATCAACGGGGCTGGCGGTCTAAAAAAGACCATCCTCGACAGCTGCCTTGCCACTGGAAGTCCGAAGGCTGAGTCAGTCTTAAGCTGGTGAGGATCAAACTTCTGGCAGTGAGCTGAATTAGCATGCAATACTGCATTCTAACCACTGAGCCACTGCTGACCAGTAATAGTCAGAGATCAAGTACCATTGCCTGTCTGTCAGCTGTGGCTTTCTACAACTTTAATATGATTGTTGGATCTAATTATTGGCATTTCTTGGGAGAGTTTCTACTCCAGCGTGATAAAGATTCCTGAGATTAAAAAAAAACACCACATTCTGTTTTCCAGCATTTTAGCTGAACCTAACAAACAATATTATCTATGGGCTGGCTCTCTGTGCTATGGATTGTTGTACTGTTTTCTTTGTAACGTACCAGACACCAGCTTCAGTCTTGATGTGATATCCCGAGATCTCTAGTGGGTTTTAAATAATCAATCCTTTATGTTAATAAAGTTTCAAAACCAAACAGCTTTGAAAATACATTATCATGTGGTGTTATTGATTCTGAATAACAGTGTTTTCAATTAAACCTTTCAAAAAAGGCATACTGAGGAAGAGTCTCTCTGTTTGTGGGAGAATGAGAACAACTCAGTGAGCAAGATGAATGTGGATCCACAAAGTCAGGTATGCAATAAAGTATCAGCTGTTGTTCAGATGAAATCTCATCCCTCCCCAGGCATCAAAAAGAGTCTCTTATTCCTAATGGCAGGCTATTTAAGTTCCCCTGAGTCATTCTGATTTGATCTCACCCAGTTCCATGCAACTTCCTCCCGCTCTTCCAAGTGTCAGTGCATCAGTGGAATAAATTATTGCATTCTGATTTGTATGTGCTCCCGTATTTATATATGGGACTATGTGTCTACTAAAATGTATCATAACATTGTAATACACGTAGCTAGCACATGTCAGATGTGAAATGGACTGTATTATATTGCTATTTAAAAAGCTGAACAAATTTTATTACAGGCAGTCCTCAACCAGCAACAGTTCACTTAGTGACCGTTTGAAGTTGCAACAGTGCTGAAAAAAAGAGACTTATGACTGTTTCTCACACTTACAGCATTGCAGAATCCCCATGGTCACATGATCAAAATTCAGATGCTTGGCAACTGGTTCATATTTATGACAGTTGTGGCATCCCGTGGTCATGTGATCCCCTTTTGTGACCTTCTCATAAGCAAAGTGAACGGGGAAATCAGATTCACTTAACAACCACATTCCTAATTTAACAACTGCAGTGATTCACTTAACAATTGCACCAAGAAAGGTTGTTAAATGGGGCAAAACTCACTTAACAAATGTTTGACATAACAACATACATTTTGGGCTCAATTGTGGTCATAAGTCAAGGACTAGCTGTATTAGAGTCTCATATTGTTTAGCTAAACATACTCTGAAAGGAGACCAATAGAATAATTATAAGCATGCAAATAATTTAAGTTCATGAGGACAATGTCCTATTGATATTGTTCACGAGACAGAATGGAGGGAGTCTAAATCATCTAGAGAATTCAGAATTAGTTGAATAACATTTCTCTAACATAAGAGCCCTCAAGTGTGCCTTTGCCTTATTTGAAAAGTGATTCAGTTGAATACATTCCCATGTATAGCATTACTTTGGGCGGGCAGCCATTACATATCCCATCACTTTCCTTCTTTCTATTGAAAGAATCAGAGCTATGTGCTCATACAACATAAACCGTGCCATCCATATTTGAGTCATTACTGCATGTATCCAGTCTGTGTGATCCAGTCTGTTGTGTAATGGCAATCCTTGAAAATTTGGTGGAGTAATCTTTATTTCAATAATCATGAATGTGTTGTGCAAATGTGTGTTAATATATCATATCAGCATACAACAACATTGAATTCTACAACTCCAAATTACCTCAGCTGTCAAACAGATGTATAGTTCTGTAAAGAAACACACACATACACATACCCTTTCAGAGTTTCTGAATGCTTGTATTATCTTTGTCACTAAATGTCATCTGATGAGCTTCAGGTTGGTCTTACAACTTATAAAGAAGTTGAGTGAACAAATAAGAACAAAATATTGTGCTATTTCCATTTATTTCATAAACAGACATTCAACATACAATTGGCAGTGTGACATAGTAATTTGCAGGGTGGGACTGGCTAAATTTTGATAGACTGTTCAAATCTTCTGGAAGTTATAAGCATATATGGGAACTGAAATCCTTGGGACATAAAGAAAAGTGTTCTGTATTAACCTTTGGCCTGTTCTTCTGGAACTCAAACGTAGCAGAATAGGCTGGTCATTAAGAGGGAATGATATTCATGGTGTGGGTGTGAGGTGTATGAGTAGAACTTTTGGATCAGGAAGTAAACAATAAAAGATGTAAATGTGCATTTGTTTCTACATATCAGTGTCTCTAAATAAATAGACACATTGGCCCTCAATGTGACATAACCACAAGTTTTCTCAAGGTTATATTTGCATGTCTGAAAATAGTTCTATGAAAGCTCTTGTTTCTTATACTTTTAAGAACATTAAACGCTCACATTTAAATGCTCACCTATTACTTCTATCACAAGAGTCTATGAAATCAACTTAGTGTTAATTTGCAGGTTAAATTGCCTTGCTGTGGTATTTGAAATCAATCAGAGAACTACCTAAATGCTCTTACTAGTTGTCAGAGTCCATTAATTCCTAACTGCATGAGTATGAAAAGTATTCTTCAATATTATTAACTCAACAGGATTTGAAATGTGTTACACTAATTATAGAACAGGCCTTAAAAAACTTGTCACACACAACTACACTTTTTAATTTAAATTTGCAGTTGATATATATTGTATATATATCTTTGTTGGTGTGGAGACATATATCTGTCTGTCAGTGGTGGTATTCAAATTATTTTACTACCGGTTCTGTGGGCGTGGCTTGGTGGGTGTGGTGTGGCTTGGTGGAGGTGGTGTAGCTTTGTGGGCATGGCTTTGTGGGCATGGCAGGGGAAGGATACTGTAAAATCCCTCCCCAGCCCTCTAACCTATTTTCCAGCTCCATTCTCCTGTTTAGGGCAACAAAAGAAGACCCAGCCGATCAACTGAGACTCCGATCAGCTAGGACTTGGGAGGCAGCAAATAGATGGGGGCAGGGCCAACCAGAGGTGGTATTTACCAGTTCTCCGAATTACTCAAAATTTCCACCACCGGTTCTCCAGAACCTGTCAGAAGTGGCTGAATACACCTCCGCTGTCTGTATATATGTGTGTGTTTGATCATTCATATATACAAATCTACATACATATATATTGACCAGAAGCACTATAATATAGTACAGGCAGTCTTTGACTTACAACAGTTCATTTAGTGACCATTTGAAATTACAATTGGGTTGAAAAAATTGACTTATGACCATTTTCAAACTTCTGACCATAGTAACATCCCCATGGTCACATGATCAAAATTCAAATGCTTGGCAATTGCTTTATGTTTATGAAGGTTGCCTGGATCACGAGATCACCTTCTGTGATCTTCTGACAAGCAAAGTCAATGGGGAAACCAGATTCACTTAACAATGTTACTAACTTAACTTTAGTGATTCACTTAACAACTGTGGCCAAAAAGTCGTAAAATGGGGCAAAACTCACTTAACAAATCTTTCACTCAACAACAGTAAATGTTGGGCTCAATTGTGGCCATAAGTTGATGGGAGTTTGACGACGGGTCTTATGGATTTCATCTGGGAGGAGTTTGATCCTGTGACTCCAGATGAGGTGGACAGGATTATGGGGAAGCTTAGTGCTGCCACATGTTTATTGGACCCGTGTCCCTCCTGGCTGGTTTATGCTGCCCGGGAGGTGACACGAGGCTGGCTCCAGGCAGTAATTAATGCTTCTTTGAGTGAGGGATCCTTTCTCCCTGCCTTGAAGGAGGCGGTAGTGGGGCCCCTCCTCAAGAAGCCTGCCTTGGACCCGGCTATTTTGAACAACTTCTGTCCTGTCTCCAACCTTCGCTTTGTTGCAAAGGTTGTTGAGAGTGTGGTGGCCCAACAGCTCCCGATGTTCCTGGAGGAAACCGATTATCTTGATCCGTACCAATCGGGTTTCAGGCCCAGATACAGCATGGAGACGGCGTTGGTTGCACTGGTGGATGATCTCTGGAGGGTGTGGGATAGGAGTTATTCCTCTGTCCTGGTCCTGTTAGATCTCTCAGCGGCTTTTGATACCATCGACCATGGTATCCTACTGTGGCGCCTCGAGGGGCTGGGGGTGGGGGACACCATTCTACGGTGGTTCTCCTCCTACCTCTCAGGTCGTACGCAGGTGGTATTGGCAGGGGGGCGTAGATTGGCCCCAAGGCCCCTCCTTTGTGGGATGCCTCAGGGGTCAGTTTTTTCACCCCTCCTGTTCAACATCTATATGAAGCTGCTGAGAGAGATCATCCGTGGTTTTGGGGTGAGGTGTCATCAGTATGCTGATGATACCCAGCTTTTTATCTCCACCCCAAACCAACCCAGTGATGCCCTCGACATTATTATTATTATTATTATTATTATTATTATTATTTATTCGACTTGTATGCCGCCCTATTCCCTAAGGACTCAGGGCGGCGAACATTAAAACAGAGAAAAATTTACAATAAAACAGAATTAAACAACTAAACAAGCCAAATAAAGTTAAAATAAAACCCAACCCCCCCCCGGGTCATTCGAGGCTGGCCCGTTGGAACAACCAAGTCTTCAGGTCCCGGCGGAAGGAGCGGAGGTCAGGGGCCAAACGGAGATCCACGGGAGCTGATTCCAAAGGGCAGGTGCTCCCACAGAGAAGGCCCTAGCCCTGGGGACCGCCAGCCTACAATGTCTGACTGACGGCACCCCAAGGAGGCCCCTCCTATGAGAGCGAACAGGGCGATCGGAGAGTGATGCTGGCAGGAGGCATTCCCGCAAGTACCCTGGACCCAAGCCATTAAGGGCTTTATAAGTTGTAACTAATACCTTGAAGGCGACCGGGAGGCAACCGGCAACCAATGCAAGCCGCGAGGAGGGGTGTAACATGGGAGTATCGGGATACCCCATCACAGCCCGCGCGGATGCATTCTGCACCAGCTGAAGCCTCCGGACCGTCCGCAAGGGAAGCCCCATGTAGAGAGCATTGCAGTAGTCAATTCTAGAGGTGACGAGCGATGAGTAACCGTCGAAGGGCATCTCGGTCCAAATAAGGGCGAAGCTGGCGAACCAGCCGAACCTGGGCAAAAGCCCCCCTGGCCACAGCTCCCACATGCTCCTCCAAACCAAGCTGTGAGTCCAGGAGGACACCCAGGTTTCTCGCCCTATCCACGGGGGGCAACACCTCTCCCCCCATGACCAAAGATGGTACATCCAATAAAGACCGAGATGCCGGTAAGAACAGCCACTCCGTCTTGGACATGATGTCCAAGTGCCTGGAAGCGGTACAGGTCTGGATGGGGAGGAACAGGCTCCAGCTCAACCTGGCTAAGACTGAGTGGCTATATGTACCGGCATCTCGGGTGATCCAGGATGTTCCACCTTTAGCTATGGTGGGAGAGGTGTTGCCCCCCACAGATAGGGTTTGCAACTTGGGTGTCCTCCTGGATGCGTGGCTCAGTTTGGAGGAGCAGGTGGGAGCCATGGCCAGGGAGGCATTTGCCCAGATTCGCCTGGTGCGTCAGTTGCGCCCCTATCTGGACCAAGATGCCCTACGTATGGTCACTCATGCGCTCTTCATTTCCCGTTTGGACTATTGCAATGCTCTTTACATGGGGCTGCCCTTGAGGACCACTTGGAGGCTTCAACTTGTCCAAAATGCGGCAGCGCGGGTTGTGATGGGAGCGTCCCGATACTCCCATATTACACTCCTCCTGCATGAGCTGCACTGGTTACCAATTGCCCTCTGGGTGAGATTCAAGGTGCTGGTACTGACCTACAAAGCCCTACATGGCTTAGGACTGGGCTATTTGAGGGAGACCCTGCTACCAGTAACAGCTTCCTAATGTCCCATGCGCTCCCATAGGCAGGGCCTTCTTGGGGTGCCGTTGGCCAGGCAGTGTCGGCTGGGAACCCCTAGGGGTAGGGCCTTCTCTGTGGGAGCACCCACCCTATGGAATCAGCTGCTCCTGGAGCTTCGGGTGGCTCCTGACCTCCGATCCTTCCATCATGGCCTGAAAACATGGCTGTTCCAACTCGCCGACCTGGACTGATGGAGGGGATGGGTTTTTTAGTGAATTGTTTTTTATTAATTTTAATTGATTGTTGTGTTTCATATTTAATTCTTTTTAATTTTGTATTGTATTTGTACTGTTTTTATGATTGCCGCCCCGAGTCCTTTGGGAGATGGGGCAGCATAGAAATCCAATCAATCAATCAATCAATCAATCAAACAAACAAACAAACTACCTATACATAGGAGGCTATATTATCCTGATTCATTTGGTACAGTATTTTTGTCACCTTCTTCCAATATGATATCCTTTAGCTATATTGGACTTTATTCCACAACCTGGGAATTATGGAGAACACAAGCTTAAGGGAAATTTATTATAACAGCAACTCTCCATTTTATGTAGTGTTTCTCTCCTTTCCAATCTTTCCTGGAGGTGGCAGGACTTGAACATGAAATATCACATTGAACTATGTCCCTTTCTTTATGATAAGTCTCCCAGAACTTATCGAAATCACTGATTAATTTTAATTTTCAATGATAACATGGTTTCCATTTTTATGCCAAGTGCATTGGTTCTAAGTAGTATGTAATTCCTTCATTAAATATTCAGATCTTCATTTAGTTGAAGCTTGAGTGAAGCTTCAAGAGTAAAGTAGTGGCTTGCATAACATAATTCAAAGCATATTTTTATACTCTATGAGCAAGCCTCATGCACAGTTGACATCAAATTGTCTTTCCTCTTCTTTCCCTGAGAAATTTATCTCTTTGGTGATGGTAAGACTTTTATGATCAGCATTGTTCTTGAACACCTAATTTTAGCTTAGCCACATAATTAAGATGACTGATTTGGACTGCAATTACACACTTCTAAATATAAACAAAATAATAAGTATGGAAGCAAGTTTTATTTCAGAACATACTAGATTCACCACATTGCTGAAACAGATACCTGTGCAACCCATTAAGGTGTATTATTCAGTGCCAGTTTACATGATATATGTAGAAAACATTTGCCTATATTGCTTATTAGCAAGCCTCTTGTCTCATGGCCAATAAATCACTTGGGACCTTTACATGGAAATGGTAATCAGTTTTTATTCATTGGAGAAATGATACTGCTGTTGAAAACCAAGATGGCATTTTAATTCAGTGTTCCACTCTTGGGAGTTTCTATTATGTATAGGTTGTAAATACTCAGCATCAAATGATTTCCATTCCAGTTAAAATAATTAGATAAATAAAATATCAACATTAAAGTTTAGTACTGTAGTAAACTGATCTCATGAGCCAGATATTCAAATACAAGTCTGATTTGTAGCATTAAGATATATACACAAATGAGATGCTTAGAAAATCAACTGGCAGTGGTGGCTAAACTATTATTTCACCTTTATATAAAAATGGAGACTTGTGCTACACACAAATCAGAATGTTCTGAAGTCTAAGAAGCTAACTTACTGAAAATCTACTTTGTAAAGAGGCTTCTAAGGCAGTTCAGCTGAGTGTTTTGCCATTTTAACTTCTTGGGGCATTTTTTTCTTTGAAAATCCATAATAAAAACTAAAATACAGAAAAATCTAGGTAACGATATGTAAAATAACAGGAAGACGGGCCTTTATGTGGAACACTCAACCAAAAGTAGAGGTGTCCCAATAGCTGCTGTTTGCTCATTTCACAGATGGTTTTATGGATTTGTCTATTTCAATTGTTTGGCATTTATGTTTTACTTTTGAATTATTATTTTTACCTTAAATTCAAATGAAACAGCATACTGATTTAAAAAAAAGCTCTTGATCTGAACCAACCAGCAATGTCCAGATTATATATTTGTGCCATGAAATTATGCCTGGTTAGTCATACTGGTTAGAACTTCATGGCTCAAATATATCAACAGGATGTTGCCAGTTGGATCAAGTCAAGAGTTTATCAGTATCCTGTTTCTCATAGCAGCCAATTACTTGCTTCTGGGAAAATGAAAGTTAGGATGACAGCAACCATTTTTTTGATATTTTCCTCAACAACTTTGCACAAGCATCAAAATACTTTCTCCAATTTAATTTTGTAAAGATTGGAAGATCATTTAACTTGTTGAAATGGCACACTAGTGACTCCTAATGCATCTTGTCGGTTGAACTTAAGCTGAGAGACCTGGATGGATGAAAGATGAACTTTTCAAGAGTCTGATGGTTCTTGCAGAATATACAGAATGGTAACAGGCAGATTCTTTAGCCCAATTATTTTTCCTCAAGCTTGTGTCTTTCTGATCCTTTGGCCCATCTCTCCAAAACCCAGAGACAGCACACTGGGAAAAATTGCTCTATATCATACATAGTGCTTTCCAAGGAAGTTTTTATTACATCATTGCTCTGTCTCGTTAATTCACAAAGTGTAAGAGTGACCAGAAAATATTATTTCTTACTTGTAAATGTCCTGTGTTTTCCTACAGCTTTTTCCATCTTTTTTCCTTCTACTAAAGTCTGCTAAGAAAGACAGAATAGCTATTGCACACTTTTTGTTCAAACCATCGATCTGAAAACACCCACAAACCTCTTGAAAAAACCTCTGATAAATACTATTTTCAGTTTATTTTGTCTGTATGGTTATCTCTTTTTAGTCTCACATATTCATTTTTCACTTTACTGCATTAGCAAACTTAGTGGCTACTATTAGTCTGAGTTCTTATAATAAAACATGTGGTTGACTATTTCTGAGACTAGGCCTAGTTAATACTTATATTGGATATCTTCAAGATATGCTATAATAAACTATAGAGTTCCATGTTGAGCATGAAGCTGGGAGAAAATTGCAGATCACAATGGCAAATCACTTCCAAATTGCTACCAAGAAAACTATACAGATTGTAGATAAAAATCACCAGAAATCCTTGAAAGACATGTTATTTTTATTATGCCTGAAACAAAATAAAATGTTGAACTATAGAGCCACCTTGTGGTTATTAGGCACTATTACACATACATCAACATCATAATTTATTACAGTTTTTCCATCCATTCTCCAAATATATATACTTCATTTTATGTGTACAGGTGTAGGAACATATATATAAATTAAGTGACTATGACATAACAGTTACACATATATAGCAAAATAATGAATTGTCAAATTAATCCCTAAATGCCATTTAGGATATGCAGTACTAATTTGAATTATATGTGAACACTGAAAGAAAAAGATCATTGCCCAATGCTCATAAAAATCAAAACTAGAACATGATACAGGGATTAAAATAATCATTAATATTATTAATTATAATTATAAATAATATTAATAATAATTAATAATAATTTGATAACAATGAAATGGTAATATCCTTCATGTTCTGCTATTAGAGCATTTAGTTATTTGTCACTGTATCTCTCCATTTTGGAGAGAACATCCTTGTGCACCAGAGACCTGAATTTAGAATAAAGTTGAATGGAGGAGAGTGATATTCTTAACCCTAATTCCCATCTTCTTTTTTGTGGTGCGATAATTGTGATTCTATCATTTGCCAGTGCTACTCAGCACAGAGAATACTCCCCCCTCCCACAAAAGTGATTATATCAAATATGTTGAGTCGTTATTGGGTCGGTAACCTTCATTCCATTCAGGACACAATTGGGCATTCTGTAAGTTTAAACAGACTTGTTTCCTAAAAGTGGGATCCTTGACATGTGGGAAAGTCTGCTAGTTTTCCCTTTTAGTCATCTAAGAAAGGAATAAGAATTGGTTTCATTGTGAGTCATACTTAGGCCAGGCCCACTAAAATCAGGGACATTTAAGCCACATTTATGATCTTAACATGCTTGACCTAAGAATATTGAAAGAAAATTAAAGATCAAATACTTAAATCTAATTTTGAGACTTTCCCTACTGTCTTTTAAGGCTATGCAAGGAAAATGTATCAGAAGACATATGTTCTCACAGAAAGATGTCTTAGATTTAAAACAAATGCAACATATATGTCATGTGCATTCACAATCCTCTTTCCCTTTCAAATTCAAGATCGTTGCATAGCTTTTTTTATCCACTCATCTTTGAGTTGGCAGAACATTATGTTGGTCTAAAATTTGTTACTGCTACTGCTGCTCTCTCTTCTGCCTTCACTGCAACTGTTCCTAGTCATTTCTAGTGCATTGACTTCATCCCAAGATAATAGATCACAAAGAAATTGATTTTATGCATCTTAAGTCTGCCCTTGGATGGTGATGAAATAAGAGGGAAAATACCATTTAAAAACTGGGCTTTTGGACTCCTAGCAGCCATTTAGATAGATTACTGCCCACCAATAATGATATATAATGATATATCTCTAACTTTGAGGTCTTCCAACATTGCCGCAGTAAATGAATTGATCTGCTTTGCTGCTGGTTGCCTTCTTCTTCTCTTTTCTTCTACCTTTCCAGAATTAGCATCTTTTTCTAGAGATTTATGTGAATTTAAGATTGTCTCAGTAATGGGTTGGAGAGGGGTATAATACAGCATCACAGCAGCCATAAACAGAGCAATATAACAGCAACATTTTGACAACATTTAGGCTTTAGGTTTAGAAAAAAATGAATCTGTTTAACAGAGTTTCATCAGTTAAGCATTAAAAAATAAACATTTATCTAGTCCGCAGGGTAATCAGTGCCTGCAATTTTTCTTCTCCACAACTGAAATATGCTCTCCTGAACAATGTTTAGTCAAGATATGGAAAGTATACATTTTCTAAAAAAAAATGCTTTGACTTGAGAAATTACGAACAGTTTTAATTGTGGAGGTCTTAGTGCTCTTTGAGTTTGGTGGCTTGTTTGCCGATGCTTCACTACTCAACTAAGTAACAACCTTAGAACAAGTGTGTGTGTAGTTTGCTTCCTGCTTGCATACAATAGCAAATTAGAAATGCAAGCCTATTGAAAAACAAACCACAGTAACCAAGTGTTCCATTACCAAAATAACAACTCAACTTCCCATAAGAGAGCTATGTAAGAACATTATTCAGATGAACACAAACACATTGCAGCAACCCAGAACACCAGAAAAAGGAAACACACTGCCTATACAACATCTTTTAACTAAGTAGATGCCCAACCTAAGTGCTTAACCACTGATCTGTCTACAACATAGCCAACCCAAGCTATGAAAAAGATAGGTACTAAAAAACAGAAACCACACACACCCCAAATTGTGACCACATATCATTACTGTAGTATACAAATATTGTAAAGCCTTCCAAAAGGCCAGTGTTGCCCCAAACCGGAGGTGGATGATATATGGATGGACTGCAGGAAGGACCAAAAAGAACAGAAAAGAAACATGGCCAGTACCTAAAAAAAAAAAGAGGCAAAGCAGATAGCACAAACAAGAACCAATAGGATCATAAAATAGACAAATAGATTAAGAGCAGGAAAGTTATAGAAAGAAACAGAGGGATTAACTCTTGCTGCACAAGGCCAAACTTTAAGAAGAAAAGCATACAAAACCAGAACTGAGAAGACAGAAAAGACAGCAAATGCCACCTTTGCAAAGAACCTGAAGAAACAGTGGACTACCTATTGAGTTGCTGCAAAAACATTGCCCAGATTAACTACAAGCAACAGTATGATAAAGTAGTGACATGGAAGATTAAATTATAATTTGCTACAAACAAGAACTGGTAGGATCATAAAATAGACAAAGTAATAGAAAATGAAGAAACTAATGGGAAGTTAAAATTCAAAGGGACAAGCAAAAAAAAAGAGCCTGGATAATTTGCATGGCAAAACCCAGAGACAGCAGAATAGAAGAGAAAGAACTGGAGACGATAACATCATACAAAAACCTGCATATAGAAATAGAATGACTGTGGCAAAAGAAACAAAGGTAATACCAATAGTAATAGATGTCTTGTGCAATCACAAAACAATTGCAGCACCTCTTGAACACCATTAGCACTGACAAAATTATCAACAGTTGCAAAAGGCAGCTTTCCTTGGGATAGCTTACATACTGCAGTGTTATTTTTAATATAACAAACAACACCTGTTTATTCTTGGAAGGAACTTGATAGGCAGATAAAAATTCCAAATTCAGTCTAAACATCTGGCTGATTGTGCAACAGACCATAACAAAATAAGTAAACCAAAAGACCCAGTAGCTAAAGGGGAAAAAAACCAAGAATCACCTACAACCTACTATGTAAGTCCTACAATACTATGTAGGACAAACAGGGAGAAAACTGGCAGAGCACATCCATGAACACCAACCAGCACTCAGAAGACATGATGAAAACTGCTTAATCTCATAACACATGGACAGATTCAACCAAGTTCTCAACTGTAAAACTTCAAGTATTCTAGATCAAGCTAAATCCAAAAATGATAAAGAACTCCAAGAAGTTTAACATTCAGACAGATCAGCCATCAACAGAAAGACCAGAATACATCAACTCCAGCAGCCAATACCCAGATAAGCAGGGATTAACACCAGGGAAACAACCAAGCAGAAAACAAAACCCTGATCAAGGAACTAGCAAGGGAAAAACAACCCCACCAACACTGACAGGGCAAGCTATTGCATATAAAGAGGAAGCAAAGCTCACACTCACTAATGCAATGTGATGACCCAGGGTGGGATACAAAATAAACACAGTCACAAAAAACAGGTGAAGCCCCTTTTATTCCTTCACTTTGCTTCCAAGCTCCAAATATACTTGACTGGAGACAAAAACTCCCATGCAAGCAGTTACAAGAAGGAGGAAATGCTGTTTAAATTATAAAGAGTAAAAAACAACACAAATCAGGCAAGATAAGGGCTTGAAGACGTCCACAGATATCAGAACACACACGGGGAAGGATGCCAAACTCAGAGAGGAACAATAAACTAGAGATATTTCCACGCTTTGTTTCCAGCACTGGCCCGTACGCATGTCCGTCCTCTTATCCAGTTGTCACAGCTCCAACCCATGAAGAGGATCAATGCCCTCTCCTCCCCTGTAGACCACGTCTCTCCCTTATCTTCTCCTCCTTGCATGTCTTAGGATGGAGAGGGATGGGCCTGGGTCCTCCTCTGACTGCCCAGCCAGCCTCTGCCCTTCCCCAGCTTCCTCCACAACCTCCGGAGCCACATTTCTACTCCCTGTTGGCTGTGCCTCCTCTCCCTCAGAGTCAGTCTCCACCAGGGGTATTACATACAAGTAGTCTTCGACTTATGACCACAACTGAGCCCAAAATTTCTCTCGCTAAGCAAGGCAGTTGTTAAGTGAGCGTTGTCCCATCTTATGACCTTTCTTGTCACAGTTCTTAAATGAATCACTGCAGCTGTTAAGTTAGCAACATGGTTGTTCAGTGACACTGGCTTCGTCGTTGACTTTGCTTATCAGAAGATTGCAAAAGGTGATTGTATGACCTGGAGCACTGCAAGCATCATAAAATCATCAATTTTGATCACACAACTATGGGGATGCTGTAACGATCATGTGAAAAATAGTCATGCTACTTTTTTCAGTGCAGCTGTAACTTTGAATGGTTATTAAATGATTTGTTGTAAGTTGAGGACTACTTGAACTGATGAAGTTATCGAATAGGGTGATGAAACATCTGCAAGCGAATAGACCAGCTCAAAGAGCACCAAGGACTCCACAGTTCAACTCAGAGATACATATATTCTCTTCTATTGGAGTTTGTTCTTTCATTCTCAGTTTTTTGCAAATCCATTTATTTGTACACACAGTTGTACATACAGCTAGTGGAAATTAATTCCCTAATGGAATTTTTGCATTTGTGTCTAATTTATTATTGATTCTTTCCAGTGGTGGGATTCAAAATTTTTTTATTACTGGTTCTGTGGTCATGGCTTGGTGGGCATGGCATGACTTGGTGGGGATAGGTTGGTGGGCATGGCAGGGGAAGGATACTGCAAAATCCCATTCCCTCCCACCCTACTAACCTTCTTTCCAGCTTCGTTCTCCTGTTCAGGGCAACTGAAGAAGACCCAGCCAATCAGCTGCGACTTGGTAGGCAAAGAATAGATGGGGGCAGGGCCAGTTAGAGGTGGTATTTGCCAGTTCTCCGAACTACTCAAAATTTCTGCTATGGGTTCTCCAGAACTGGTCAGAACCTGCCGAATACCACCTCTGATTCTTTCTATTCATATACAGTAATTGGCTTTCTCATTTTAAGCCACTGTCTGGAAAAACAGGTAACCCTTGCAAGCATCTCCACTCTAGCAAACATGTAGCTGAGATTATCAATATCATACATATAGCTCATGCATTCATAGTCTTTCAAACAATGAATTACATTTGTATATTGAATACAGACTCAGTGTCCTCTGCAAAGGCTCACTAGCTCTCATTTGCCATATGTTTGATTTCATCATGTGTCAATTACAAAAGGCAATCTGGGTTTGTGACTGTGCTAAATGTCATATACTTTAGCAGAAATACAAGATTAAGCGGTCCAAATGGGAATGGGCATCACTACCAATGAATGCTTGCCATTTATTATAAAAGCCATACAGTAGAAGCACGCCATTTGATGCTGGATCATAATAGATTTTCAGGCCGATTTCAGATTTTCCAATTCATCACTGGATGAGTAAATTTCATTATAGACTTGCATGGAGGAATACTTAACTGGTGGAGGAGGTGGCTTGAAAGACGGAGGTTTATTCATACTATAATGGAAATAATCCTGTTTAAATGTGCAGCAAATGAACATACACAATAAGCAATCAGAATAGTTAGATACAATTAAGAAGCAAATGAACACCATGAAAACATAATTAGGCATAAAAATAGGTCCACCCTGTCACTAATTTACATTGAAGCAGGGACCTAATATACCCTTTCAATGAAATGTTAACAGATTAACAGAGTTGGAAGGGACCTTGTTAGGTCATCTAGTCCAACCCCCAACCCAAGCAGCAGACCAATTGACAAATGGCAGTCCAATCTCTTCTTGAAAGTCTCAGGTGATGAAGCTCCCACAACTTCTGAACTATTAAAATTAGCAGTATTGCTAAGATACTTGCATTTCTTTTTGTTCTTTTGAATAATACCAAATCAACCCATATCAAAGCTACCAGGTATATTTGTGATAATGAAATCACAAGGTAAACCAAGAATAAAATATTACAGTAATGGTTTATTCAGTTGCCCTGACATACATAGTTTTTAAATATTATAGATATGCCATTCTTTAAACATGAGAATATACAACTTAATATGAACCAGATTTCAATAGTTTAGTCTCATGCTGATAATTAATATATGAATTGAATTGAATTGAATTTATTGGACTTGTATGCAGCCCTCTCTCCCTAGGGACTCAGGGTTGCTCACAATATAAAAATATACAATACAAAATAAATTAATTAAAATTCAATTAAACCCCAAATCCAATAAAATTTAAAAACCAATAAAACTTAATTAAAATACAATTTAAAAACCCACCCTACTTCACTTCAGTCCAGGCTGGCCTGCTGAAAAAGCCAAGTCTTCAGGTCATGGCAGAAGGAACGGAAGTCCAGGGATAACCGGAGTCCCAAGGGGAGCTGATTCCACAGGGTGGGTGCTCCCACAGAGAAGGCCCTACCCCTGGGCGCCGCCAGCCGACAATGTCTGGCCAATGGCACCCTGAGGAGACCCTCTGTGGGAGCGTACAGGGCGATGGGAAATTGATGCTGGCAGGAGATGTTCCCGCAAGTACCCCGGACCCAAGCCATGTAGGACTTTGTATGTTAACACCAACACCTTGAATCTCACCCGGAGGGCAACCAGCAACCAATGTAGCTCACGTAGGAGGGGTGTAATATGGGAGTATTGGGATATTCCCATCACAACCCGTGCAGCCGCATTCTGTACCAGCTGAAGCCTCCGAGTGGTCCGGAAGGGCAGTCCCATGTAGACAGCATTACAGTAGTCGATTCGGGAAGTAACGAGTGCATGGGTAACCATCAGTAAGGCATCTCGGTCCAGATAGGGGCGCAACTGGTGCACCAGGAGAACCTGGGCAAATGCTGCCCTGGTCACAGCCCCCACATGCTCTTCCAAACTGAGCTGTGTATCCAGGAGGACACCCAAGTTGCAAACCCTATCCATGGGGGGCAACACCTCTCCCCCCCATGACCAATGTTGGAACCTCCTGGATCATCCAAGATGCCACTACATACAGCCACTCAGTCTTGGCTGGGTTGAGCTGGAGCCTGTTCCTTCCCATCCAGATCCACACCGCATCCAGACAATGGGACATCACGGTGAGGGCATCGCTGATTTGGTTCGGGGTGGAGATGAAAAGCTGGGTATCATCCGCATGTTGATGATACCTCACCCCAAAACCACAGAAGATCTCACCCAGCAGCTTCATATAGATGTTAAACAGGAGGGGCAAGAGGACCGATCCCTGGAGCACCCTGCAAGCTAGGGGCCTTGGGCTTGACCTCTGCCCCCCTGCCAACACCGAACGCCCCGAGAGGTAGGAGGAGAACCACCATAAAACGGTGGGCACCCCCACCCCCAACCCCCCGAGGCGCCGCAATAAGATACCACGGTCGATGGTATCAAAAGCTGCCGAGAGATCTAATAGGACTAGGACAGAGGAAAATCCCCTGTCCCAGGCCCTCCAGAGATCATCCACCAGCACAACCAATGCCGTCTGGACCTTACTATGTGTTTTTTACTTATTTAAATAACTATAAGGTATGTAGGATTTTTAGTGGGCAATCACTACCATATTTTGTTGTAATAGTAACTTTCTGTTGTATCTTATTAATAACTTTTTGAAAAATACAAAAAAGCCTGTTGGTTTCTTTCATTCTAAATATAAAGAAATCTTTTTGCAATTAATCTCGCTGTTTTGTATAGGAGTAATTGCACAATGATACAGAAAATGAAGTAGCAATTTTGGGGGGCATACAGTGTACTTACATTTTTCTTCGATGCTGACACCATTTTCTGATCACACAAATAATTAAACATGTGCAGAGGAGAAGCAGAAATGTCACAACTCCTGGCCAGGGAAATGTACTATGTTTTGGAACCATTGTAGAACCTGGAGAAGGTACAGTACCAAAATTATTATAACAAAAACTATAAGTAAGCTTTGAACAGTTATTCTTTCTACATCTGTAAATTATGAGTTGGTTTTTTTTACTATCACATGGAAACAAATTATTCAAAACAGTTGACTACAATCAAGTCAACATTAGACAGGATCCAGGGGCCATCTTAGTGGCAGGCTCTGGATTTTGCAAGAGATGGCAGGATGCCATGCAATCCATCTTGTGCTGTCTGTGCTGGTTGCAGTCTTCAACAACCAAGGAGACCACACACATTATCAGCAGTAAAACGATATTTTGCCACCAGTCTAGTTCACAACAGCTTTAAAAATGATACCTACAGTTATAAAAACGGGATGCAACTATATATCTATTGGGTTGACTTGTTGGAAAAATTGTGTAAGAGTTTTAAACTAATGCCTTATCCTGGTACTTTAATGTCCAGCTTACTGGCATAACACATGATCTATTTTCCAACTTGTTATCCTATTGCACTTCATATCTCTTACAATAATATATTGGGGCTTATGCTACTTCAATGGTAAGAGGCATGATATTAAAAAAAACCCTTTTATTTGTAGTTTTGCAATGCTGTGTGGCATTGGATGGCATTTATGCGAGCTCATAGGCAAGGACTCCTCGGGGTCCCATCGGCGGGTCAGTGCCGACTGGTAATTCCCCGATGACGAGCCTTTTCTGTCGTGGCCCCTGACCTCTGGAACCAACTACCTTTGGAGCTCCGCCTGGCTCCTGACCTCCGCACCTTTCGCCGTGAACTAAAGACCTGGTTATTCGACCAACCCGGGCTGTGACCCCGCCCTGGGTGAGGGATGGTTTTTAAAGGTTTTATAGTGCTTATATTTGGACTTATAACTCAATTTAATTGTTTTTTAAGTATTTATTGTCTTATGTTTTAGTTGTGAGCCACCCCGAGTCTTCGGAGATGGGGCGGCATATAAGTTCAAATAAATAAATAAATAATAAATTTATAGGGGCAAGAATTATACTGTAACATATTGGGATTTGCAATTTAACAACGCTAGCAGTAGCAATAGCACTTAGACTTATATACCACTTTAAGTGCTTTATAGCCCTCTCTAAGCAATTTACAGAGTCAGCATATTGCCCCCAACAATTTGGGTCTTCATTTTACCCATCTAGGAAGGATGGAAGACTGAGTCAACCTTGAGCCTGGTGAGATTTGAACTGACAAATTGCAGGCAGTTGGCAGTCAGCAGAAGCAGCCTGCAGTACTGCACTCTAACCACTGCGCCACCATGGCTCTAATAGGACTCAGATACTGACACAAGATGAATTAGAAACAAAAAGGCACTTAGAATTTGCCCTCATCCTAAACTGAGCATAAATTTATACAGGTAGTCCTTGTTTAGCAACCACAATTAGATAACTTTGTCAGTAAACAAAGAAGTCACAAGTGAAACCATGACTGTGCTTATGATCTTGCTTCAGCTTTCCTTTCCTTTACAGACCTGCAAATCACATTAATGTGATGATTAGTCATAAAGTTACCTTTTCATAACCATCATAAGTGAATGCTTGCTAAATGAGGCAGTCACTAAATGAGGATTATTTGTATTTTGTTTGTGCAGCTTTTGAAATAATTTCTGGAAGTACAGCCCATCTATTTTCCTCCCTTCTTAAAGACTGAGTCTTTGGCTTAGATGTGAAAATGATTTCCAAGTATGAAGATGTCTAAACTCTATACTGCTGTATAAACAAAGCCGGACATTTTGCAATGATCCTAACAAGGATTAACACATCAGCTTCCCTGGCAACCGTAAATTATCTCAATAATTCTGTTCAGAATATGGACAACCATATCTTCAGCTTTTCATTCATTAATGGCAGGTACAGGTAGGATGATACATGTTAGAGCTCCTATGAAATAAATCTTTTCAATCTTGATTATGACATAGAAATTGTGAGGAAATTGGTTCATATATAGTATCTTCCTTCCCCCAGCCTCCTCCCTGTAGAGCAATCTTGCCAAAACCAGCTGTAGCAGTCTTTTTGCCCTGCTCCTCCTTTCATGGAGACTCCTTTACAATTGAAGCAATAATTTACCAGTATTAAGGCTATTGTTTACAGTGTATGAATTAGCAGGCCTATTCATTGTGGGTAGTTCAGTCATTCTTCTGATGGACAGGTTTCCTTAAAATAGACAAACCTACATTCTTTACGATTTTAAACAGTTTATCAGTATTATTAATAGTAATAATGATTACATGCATCTGGCTGACTGGGCAACCAACCATAATAGATGGGATATATTACAGTTGTTGCACAATCAGTCAGGTGCTTAGATTGAATTTGACATTTTTATTCACCTATTGAGTCCTCCCTAAAGACCTAGAATAGGCAGTTTTGTTGTTTGTTGTTACATATATTATTGCAGGATGTAAGCTGTTCCAAATAAAGATGCCTTTTGCAATTGATTGATGATGATTTTGTCAATGCTGATTGTGTTTTGTATTCTTATTTTATTTATTCAACTTGTATGCCGCCCTACTCCCTAAGGACTCAGGGCAGCAAACATTAAAACAGAGCAAATTTACAGTAAAAAACAATTAAATAAAACAAGCCGAATACATTAAAACATTAAGAAAATTAAAACCCTTGCGCCTCCCCCCCGGGTCATTCCAGGCCGGCCCGTTGGAACAACCAGGTCTTCAGGTCTCAGCGGAAGGAGTGGAGGTCGGGGGCCAAACAGAGATCCATGGGGAGCTGATTCCAGAGGGCAGGCGCTCCCATGGAGAAGGCCCTAGCCCTGGGAACCGCCCGCCGACAATGCCTGACTGACGGTATCCCAAGGAGGCCCCTCCTGTGAGAGCGAACAGGGCGATCGGAAAGTGATGCTGGCAGGAGGCGTTCCCGCAAGTACCCTGGACCCAAGCCATTTAGGGCTTTATAAGTTGTTACTAGCACCTTGAAGGCGACCCAGGAGACAACCGGCAACCAATGCAAGCCGCGCAGGAGGGGTGTAACATGGGAGTATCGGGATACTCCCATCACAGCCAGCGCCGCATTCTGCACCAGCTGTAACCTCCGGGTCATCCACAAGGGCAGCCCCATGTAGAGAGCGTTGCAGTAGTTGATTCTGGAGGTGACGAGCGCATGAGTAACTGTTCGAAGGGCATCTTGGTCCAAATAAGGGCAGAGCTGGCGAACCAGCCGAACCTGGGCAAAAGCCCCCCTGGCCACAGCTCCCACATGCTCCTCCAAACTGAGCTGTGAATCCAGGAGGATGCCCAGATTCCTCGCCCTATCCACGGGGGGCAACACCTCTCCCCCCATGACCAAAGATCGTACATCCAATAAAGACCGAGATGCCAGTAGGAACAGCCACTCAGTCTTGGTGGGGTTGAGCTGAAGCCCATTACTCCCCATCCAGACCCGTACCGCCTCCAGGCACCAGGACATCACAGAGAGAGCATCACTGATCTGGGCTGGGCTGGAGATATAAAGCTGGGTATCATCAGCATACTGATGATACCTCACCCCAAAACCTCGGATGATCTCGCCCAGCAGTTTCATGTAGATATTAAACAGGAGAGGTGAGAGAATGGACCCCTGAGGCACCCCACAAGTGAGGGGCCTCAGGGCTGACCTCTGCCCCTCTGCCAACACTGACTGCGAATGGCCCAAGAGGAAGGAGGGGAACCACCGCAGAACGGTGCCCCTCACCCCCAATCCTCGGAGCTGCTGCAGAAGGATTCCATGGTCGATGGTATCGAAAGCCTCTGAGAGATCTAACAGGACTAGGACAGAGGAAAAAACCCTGTCCCGAGCCCTCCAGAGATCATCCATCAGTGCGACCAAGGCTGTCTCCGTGTTGTGTCCGGCCCTGAAGCCCGATTGATACGGGTCTAAATAATCAGCTTCCTCCAGGAAGAAGGGAAGATGCTGAACCACCATGCTCTTAACAACCTTCGCTAAAAAGCAAAGGTTGGAGACTGGACGATAGTTGTTCAAACCGGCCAGGTCCAAGGCAGGCTTCTTGAGGAGGGGCCTCACCACCGCCTCTTTCAAGGTGACAGGAAAGACTCCCTCACTCAAGGAGGCATTGACAATTGCCTGGAGCCAGCATCGTGTAACCTCCCTGGAGGCATACACCAACCAGGAAGGACACGGGTCCAATAAACACATGGTGGAAGACAGCCTCCGCATGATCCTGTCCACCTCATCAAGGGAGACCAGGTCAAACTCAACCCAGATGGAGTCAACCAGACCCGTCACCACCCCATTATCAGACCCCTGCCAATCAGAGTCCAAGCCGGCACGAATTCGAGTGACCTTATCCGCCAGATGTAAACTAAATTCCTCTGCTCTGCCCTGCAAAGGGTCATCCCCCTCCCTCAATTGAAGAAGGGAGCAGGTCACCCGAAACAGGGCCGCAGGGCGGTCATCGGTGGACGCAATCAGAGCGGAGAAGTAAGCACGCCTCGCCGCCCTAATCGCTTCCAGATAGGTCCTAATATAGGCTCGCAACTACACACACTAGAATTCGGAGCGGCTAGTCCTCCACCTGCTCTCCAGGTGTCTTCTCTGCCGTTTCATCCCCCAGAGCTCCTCAGAGAACCAGGGAGCCCACCAGGGTCTACGGCGGGGAAGAGGCTGCAAGGGGACAACCCGGTCAAGCACCTCCAAAGCCGCCTGTTGCCAGGCGGCCGTCAGCATCTCGGCCGGGCGGTGGTCGAGGGAGGCGGACAAGAACCCCAGTGCCGTCTGAAACCTCTCAGGGTCCATCAGGCGCCTGGGGTGGAACCATTGTATTGGCTCCTCATTCCAGCAGCGAGGGACAGCCAATTGAAAGACCAGCCACAGGAGATAGTGATCCGTCCACGATAGGGGTAGGGTAGATGGAGAACCCTGCCCCAGATCACTACACCACTGACCAGAGACAAAAACAAGGTCGAGCGTGTTCCCCTCCTCGTGAGTGGGCCCATGAATCACCTGGGTCAGATTCATGGCTGCCATGGATGCCATGAACTCCTGAGCCAAACCCGATGCCCCCCCCAGAGACAGCAAGTTAAAGTCCCCCAGAACTATAAGCCTGGGGAACTCCACCGCCACCTCCGAGAGGACGTCAAGAAGCTCAGGCAGGGCCGCCGCCATGCAGCTGGGGGACAGGTATGTTAGCAGAAAACCCAACCAACCTCCAGGGCCCAGTCTCATGAGGAGGGCCTCACACCCGCCTATCTGCGGGACAGTGACCTCCTTTGGAAACAAGGTCTCTCTAACAATTATGGCTACCCCTCCGCCCCTTCCCTGGGCCCGAGACCAGTACAGTGCACGGAAGCCTGGAGGGCATAAATCACACAGAGGGACACCCCTCTCTGGGCCCAACCAGGTTTCCGTAATGCATGCCAGGTACGCAGCCTCCTCCTCCATGAGCTCACGGAGGAGGGATGACTTATTGGCTACAGACCTGGCATTCACATACACCAGCCTGAGCCCAGAGACCACATTTCCCAAGACCCCAGGGGAGCGGGAAGCGACCTGGGGGTTGGAGTGTGCCACCGCTCGTAAACAGCGGGAGCGCGCTACCGTAACATAATTTGGCCCCCTGTCCCATCCCCCCTGCCATAGCCGATCACCCTAGAGATGGTCAACCCTGCCCTCTCCCCGCCAGACCCCAAGGCCCCCCCCAACCCCCCCATACCGAGACCAGTAGCCGGCCTGGAAGGACAGTATTGACCCACAATTTGATCACCCACCCCCTTCCCTAACCCATTAAAACAACAAATTAAAGAATTTAAAAGCTTCCCCTTCATGCCAGATTTAAAATTTGGCCCCTTGGTCGCGCCATGCCACATGGTTATGCTACAACCGTTCTACTTCAATATGCAGATCTTTGTATTGTGTGATATTTTGCTAGTTCGTTCTCTTCTATTTCACTTTGTCCAGGTAGTGTCAATTCCACTATCCAAACTATTTTGTCTTTCTTATTGACAGTCGCTTAGTCTGAGGTTTATTATGTAGCAGTTTCTTGCCTGTTCGGATTCTAAAGTCCCAGAGCATGTTAGTTTTCCATTTTATTGCAATATTCCACATCCAATTATTTTCCTTGGTAAGTAGTCTGTCAACATCATTGTATGGATGACCGGCATGATTCAATTCATTGTCATTATTTTTCTGGTCTTCCTATTCAGATCTTTTAATTCTGCTTTAGTCCAGTCCACTATTCCAGCTATGTATTTAATGACTGAAATTGCCCAGATTTTAATTGCCTTGATGGTATTTCCTCCACCAAGTTTGGGCTTTAAGATCTTGTTAATTGTCATGATATATTTACTTCTGATTCTTCCTTTTTTACTTCAGTGTACTTGATGTTGTCATCTTAAATATGTCCACATATCTGTAGCAATCATTTTCATTAAGACTCTTGATGTTATTTCCATAAGGATCTTGATTCTTTCCATTTTCATTATCCCCTCCCCCAGTTTTAGGGGATGACACATTTGTCCAGTTCAAATTCCATTCCATTTTGGCTCATTTTACACACACACACACACACACACACACACACACACACACAGGTTTCTTTCTTGCTGGTCCTTATATCTAATATTACAGTATTGGCATCTTTTAATATCTGTGCTAGCAGTTTCTTTGGAATAAGCTTCAATTCAGGCAATGTTATTTGGTTGTTGTTGTATTGGTCTAGATGCTCAGTTATTCTTTATTTCAATTCTTATGCTTTAGTTAGAAGGTCTTTGTTCTTTCTGTGGAGAAGGCTGAAGAGAGAGCTCACATCCATGTATCCTCCTTTTCATGGTATTTTCATTGGAAATCTGAAAAGGCAGCTATACAGGTGAAAGTGGAAGACAAACTCTTCTTCAAATCATACCTTAGGTGATTTCATGGATAGGTCTGTGTTGTTTGCTTGGTAATAATCCCTAAGGGGTTTGCAACATTTCTTGAAGAAATTGGTTTTATGGTCTCTTTTCCAGAACCAATCCTACTTAATCTTCCCAAGTCAAGCAAGATGGATTAGATTAGATGTAGAAGCACTGTGACAGTTTTGTATCTCAATATGTTATTGATCATTCACAAAATAGCTTGCATGACTTTCCACAGATCCAGTCTGATTCTCCCTCCCTCCCTTTCTCTCTCTCTCATTAGTTATTCCAAATTATCTATCCTGACTTAAGGAACCCAATTTTACATATAATTAAAATGTAGACGATATATCCTAATTCATAGTTATGCAAAAATCATGTTAATACTTTCACAGCATCTACTTACGTTGTGATGGCATGGAGTTATCCTGGAAATGAGTCACAGTGGCAGAATTTTGGTGGGTTGTTACCCTGGAATTCTTCATCCCTTTGTCAAGATAATGACATTAGATCATGACAATTTAAATAGAGTGATATTTATTATAAAGGATATTTACCCCTTAGACTTTACTTAAAGATGACTGAAAATAAATTAAGGTAACCCCTGCTCAAGCACAAATGTGGGAATCAAAGAAAAAATAATAATACCTGGGTTGTAATACTTTATTAGATCTGGACTGTAAAAAATCCTGTGATCATTAGATGGCAGCAAAGAGACACAGAAGAGTCTACCTTTTTGGTGTGATCTAAAGGTTGTCTGGATTTTACCCATGTCTGGTAGCTTTATTTAAGAGCTAGTTAACAACTGCATGATTGTTAATTGGTGACTGCAATTTCATATCATCAGTTGGCACATATAAAAGATCATCACAGATGTATCACTATTGAGAAGTCTTTTGTATCATCCAACTAACCTTATCCAATTTGATTCCCATAAAATTCATGAACTGTGAGCCTTCAATGGACATTGGCTTTTCAGCATTTCAGCAGGAATTTTTCTTTTGTTATTAGGAGATGCCAGACATAGAACCTGACTGACATATTCTGCATGTTAACCCATGGTATTTTCATTAAAACCTTCATTTATGATTGTAGCTTTTCAGCAGATACACAGTAGTGTAATAATTTGGAAGTATATACATTTTGCTAGAATAAATTAAAAACAAAATCTTTTTTCTGTACTGAAATATATTTTATTTTTATTCCGAACTCTCATGTGTCTTTTGCTTTCTTGATCCAGGGCTTACAGAGGATAAGAAGCATACAATTTACACTATCAGTGCAATAATTATTTATCATCTAAACATGGAACTTCTGACTTTTTCTCCAGGAGGCAGTGGTACTAATATAATTTTTTTACACTAATACAAGATGGACAATGCTGTGGATTCCTACCAGTAGGATTCCTACCAGAAATTCATACAAGAACTTTGAGCTACATCTTACAAGTTCAAGATTCAGAAATATATGTCAAAAGCAGTTTGAAAATGAGTAATCAATATTATTTTGCTTGATTCTATTTGTGTGTGTGTGTTATGCCTGTGAAAACAGAATGACTTGCCACAGGGAATACCTTTTCAAAGCTTATAAATCAAATAAGTCTCTCCAGCATAAACAAGCAGCAGCCCTTTAAAGATGTTAGACATGGGAAATGATCACATTAAGAGGATTGTAATTGTGGTCAGCAGGCATGAAACTTCAGGTCACTGCTTATACATTTCTCAATAAGAACTTTTCTTAGCAGCAATAAAAATCAGATTATCTAAGGAAATATAGCTGTATGCCATGGTCGGTGAAGATTTAGCACTGGGAAGAAAAGTTTTGTCTCTCAGCTTCCTTGATGCTGTGAGGAACCAAGGAGTGAGAACTATCATTATTATTATTCTTTTTGTTAATGATGCATATCAAGAACCAACTTTCTTACTTTTGTTGCTATCCAGTCAAATATATTTATGGAATCTCTAGACTCCAATGAGTAATTTAGCATTAGCATTAAATTCTTTCATGCTATCTAGCATATCAGACAGCCCAATATGTAATCCAGGTTCAAAAACTATATTAATTTAAGAAACAAACAAATTGCTTTGATAATGTGAGATCAGGCATAGGCAGTCCATGACTTTAACAGTGATATTGATCTCTGTTACTTATTGCAAACATTGCTTTTCTGCTTCAAGTAAATTGCATCCAAGTAAATTCCCTTGAAGACCATTCTCCTGATATTTAACCAAATTGATACATATGTTTTATTATGGATGCTAAAGAATTCATTGAGTGGGAACTGTAAGTACAATATCATAGCCAGTTGACCTAGTGATTAAGGTACCTGGCTAGAAACCATGAGACCATGAGTTCTAGTCCTGCCTTTGTCATGAAAACCAGCTGGATAATTTTGGGCCAGTCACACTCTCTTAACCCATAATGCTAGCTTTGGGTAACAGCCAGTTTCTGTTGCAATCAATAGATCAATACTTGGTTGATCTCAAAAAAAGTGGACCCTTTATTTGCAGGAAATACTATAAAGGGAACCTGTAAAGAAATACATTTAACACTCCATATTATTTGGAAAGGTTTCCCTAATGAGAATAACTTTCCTGTGTAAAGTGGATATTTCTACTTTTTTATGTAGCTAATTATGATTATGCTTAGGATTTGAAATAAATATGGTTCTGCTTTTCCCACATTGAATACAAATAATTTAAAAAATGTTTATAACTTACTGTGTGGTATTGTGGAGTCACTTTGAGGTACCGTGGTCTCACCAGACATCATAGTAATAGCATCGTTTTGCCAGGGTTGCATAGAATGCAAGGATTCTGTAAAAGACATATTGTCTTTAAATTCCTTGACAGTGTGATGATTCAGTGCTTTGTTAGCTAGATGCTACCAGCAGAGGTAAAACTAAAATGTAGAGTTCATTTGGATAATACAATTTCACATTATAAATTGAATATTAAAGGAACAAATCTAACATTTCCTATTTTCTGGAAAGATTTCCGATAGTAATAACTACTGAATAATATGAAATTATATAAAATGATATTTATACTTCTGCATGTTCTAAAATATTATTATTCCTTTGATTTGAAATAAATATGGCACTACCTTCCCCACACTAAATACAACTAATTTAGGAAGTGTTATAACTTACTTTGTGGTACTGTGGAGTCATGGAGCAACATAGTAGTAGTAGTACTTTGCAGGGTTTTGGTAGAATGCAAGATTTCTGTAGAAGACAAATTGCCCATAAATTCCCTGTTCAACATGAATATTCAATTTTTATTGACTATTTTTTTCTCCTATTGCCACTAGGAGAAGTAAAACCAAAATGCAGACTTCATATTCATATTTTGTATATATATCTCTGTGTGAGCCGCCCCAAGTCCTCCCCGGAGATGGGGCAGCATATAAATCCAAATATAATAATAATAATAATAATAATAATAATAATAATAATAATAATAATCAGCACTATAAAGAAAACGCAAGAGCCAACTTCACATTATTCAGAAAGGTTCTCCTAATAACTCTCACATATAGCAATAGTAATACCACTTCAACTTATATAACCCTTCACAGTGCTTTATGGCCTTCTCTACACAGTTTACAGAGTCAGCCTATTGCCCCCAACAATCTGGATCCTCATTTTACCGACCTTGGAAGGATGGAAGGCTGAGTCAACCTTGAGCCTGTGAGAATCAAACTGCTGGCAGTTAGCAGAATTAGCCTGCAATACTGCATTCTAAACACAGCTCTTAATGTGGTGAAAGTACATATGAAAGTATATAAAGCTGATTTTTTAAAAATAAAATCCTTGATCAGTCAGTCACAATTATTGAAATGTATTATGTTTCTACTTTCCACACCAAAAATTTAGAAAGTGTACATCACTTACTTTGCAGTACCGTGGGGTCACTGAATAACTTTGTGGTAGTATCACTTTGCAGGATTTTAGTAGAATGCAAGTATTCTGTAGAAGACAATTTGTCTTTAAATTCCTTATGCGATGTTTTGTTAGTTTGATTCTACCAGGAGAACATGGTTTGAGATTATATAAAACTATTTTTTCTACTTCTTGATACAGCTAATCCACTATGCTTAATTGGATTTGAATTTTTTTTTTTTTAATTACATTTATATGCCACCCTTCTCCGAAGACTCAGGGCGGCTTACAATTTTTGGAGCACAACCCAATGTGCTCAGCAATAGCCTTCATTCCATTGTATATGCCTGCTTATTACTAAGCGGCATCTATAGTATATGGTTCTTATCAAATCCAATCCATATATGTAACATTTTGCACATGCAGGATGCGAAAAAGATGTTAGTAAATCTAAACTAAATAAAAATAATAATATTCTATACATTTTATTTTAATATCCACAGTTAAAAGTACATTTTGAATCTTACTGATGCCCATTATCAGTTTCTAATAAAGGTTGATTAAGATCCTTTCAAAAATACAGCTAGGAGGAGGAGATTGTTCAGTAGCTTTGTCTCCATTGTCCACTGAATTAAATTATGATATGTAGTGATTGGCCTCCAAGAAAGTTTGAGCCAACATAAGCAAATGTTCAGCAAACCTACTATATAATTATACTATATACTCCAACTGGACCATGACAGTTCTTAATATAATTTCACATGTACACAATGGCTCAATGGCTCTCCTCTCCTCCTCTCCTCTTCCCTCTCTACCCTTCCCCTCATCTCCTCTCCCCACACACCTTACTCCACCCCACCTCATTTCACTCCACTCTACACAGCAATTAGAAATATGAGAAAATTTGAGAAAGAAGTGGGCTGCCAAATATGTGACTTGTCTAGAAGAAGAAGAAAAAAGACTACAAAAACAAAATAAGTTATACTTTCTTTTGGAACCTTGAAGGGTATAATAAAACTTGATGTGACCATTAGTTATTGCATTGCTATTGCTCATTTATAAAAAGCTGTATAATGATACAACATTAATTAAAAGTATTATATTTAGAAAGGTGGAAGGATTATAAAAATAGCAGATATAGATCCTTTTTTTTGGCCTAGAAATGCCAAATGCCATGGTAATATAAAAATGAAAGAAGAGGCATAATGATGACAGATGATTGTTCTGCCTTCTCTTATATGCAAGTCCTGGAGAACAGGACATATGTGAGATAAGAGTTTGTCTCACAGATTCCAGCAATATAAAGATTTCCCCATTCTTTATGCACTTTTGGGAGCTTTCACCATAAATAGCAAAGGGTTAGATACTTTCCCCTGAAACAATAAAGCTAACAATAATAATAATTTAATAATTTATTAGACTTGTATGCCGCCCTTCTCCCTAAGGACTAAGGGCGGCGAACAATAAAAACCGAACAATTACAATAAAAATAGATTAAACAAATACAAGTCTAACGAACAGTTAAAAATTAAAACAATTAAAATAATGCCCCACCCGGGCCAATCCAGACCAGCCTGTTGAAACAGCCAGGTCTTCAGGTCTCGGTGGAAGGAGCGGAGATCAGGGGCCAAACGGAGATCCATGGGGAGCTGATTCCATAGGGCGGGCGCTCCCACAGAAAAGGCCCTAGCCCTGGGGGCCGCCAGCCGACGGTACCCCAAGGAGGCCCCTCCTATGGGAGCGCACAGGATGATCGGAATGTGATGAACATTCAATAAATGAACCATAGAAGTATTGAGACAAAAAAGATTCATGTATGACTAAATTTTTATTGTGGATGTATGTTGAAGAAAAAGAAACATAATATTTATAATTGACTTACTTTCTGAAGAGGAATCTGGTACTAGCGTTTCTTCTGAGAGTTCAGAAAGTGTAGTCTGTAACCCTGATTAAAATAACCATGGTTTGAAATACAGTGGAGAGCCAAAACTGACATAAACATGACTATACCAACATTTTAATGATGCAAGTAGTAACATATGTGCCCATCTTTTGTATATTTGCCATCTAAGCATGAGGTAAATATACAGATATATATTTATATTTTTTCTAATAAAGATATCACAATTTTTTGTTTCTTTTTTTTAAATAAAATAATTTATAATACTTGTAACTGTTGGAACACTTTTCATAACTGTATTTTATTTTGGTGTTGACATTTATACCATTATTTTGTAAATATTTAAAGAACAGGTAATATTTCATAGAAATCAATAAACAACTACTTACTTTCTGTGGGTGAATCTGAAATGGCAGGAATGTGACTAATGAATTCTGAATATGCCAATGATGTATTCTGAAATCCTGTTTAAAATAACCAGTTCAGAGAGTGGATAATCCTTAAGAACAGCATCATGATATTGTTGGTTATAAGATGGGTGGCTATGTAAATGTTTTAACTAAATAAAATAAAAAAATAAATAATAGAAACCAATAAAGTACTACAAATCATAGGTTTTCATTTTAAATATAGCATTCCCACTGATAGATAAGATAATGAAATGAAAATAGAATTGAAGGAATACAGAATTATTTTAATGTTCAAGGAAACCCAGAAATATTATGCATTTTAAATTATAACTAATAAAATTTAAATTTAAAATCAGAAAAGCATGATGGCTTTTAGGGAAACAGTATTTTACACAGAATAGTGTAACTTACTAAAACAAAAATTAAAAATATTAGATATATATTTAAATTGATACCAAGCACCATTTGATCAGTGCTTAACACTTGAGATACAGATAAAACAACTGCATTTGGTTAAATTTATCTGTAGCTGTATACAAAAAAGAGAAGGGCAATTAAAGAAATTGTACATTGGAACCTAATTTGAAGTCAGGCTGAATTATAAGTAAAAGCCATCTGGGCAGTTAAAAATTATCTAATGGGACAACTGCTAATTTCCCTTGCCTTTTTTGAAACTTACCAGGTGAGCAAGAAATTTATAATGCACTAGATCATGGCTGTCAAACTCCTGGTCCACGGGCCGGATGTATCACATGCTGGCCACCCCATATCCAGTTTAGCAATGGGGAAAAAAGTCCCAATACATCATGTGACGCACGATGTGAGTTTGACACCCCTGCACTACATTAATAAAAACGACCTATTCAGATCTCTAGTTGAACTCATGGAAAGTTAAAAATGGCTTGAAAAAAGAAAGTGCACAATAGCACATTTGCTGTTTCTTCTCAATCTGTTTTGCATTCGGATGGAGACTTGAAGAGAAGCTATAATGTAGCTACAGCTATCCGTGCAATTAAAAGAACCTGATTTATAAGCCCCTTTTTGCATAAAAAGGTGAATTTAGAGACAAGCCAATTACTTAATCATTCCCCCTTTAGATTTCTAGCTATAAATATGGAGGTTAGGGAAGTTTTGTGATTATCCAGCTTGAAGTTTTCTTATGTTCAATTCCTCAATTGCATTTGTACTCATTGAACATAGCACATATTGAGACTATTCAACCTTTATATATTTCACAACCTTTATATATATGCTGGGATGAAATAATATCTATGAGCAAGAGATTAAAGTGCATAATTGAGATTGCTGGTGACTGCAGAATGAATTCATAAAACTGTTGGTCTCTAGAGTTAAAACTTCCTCCAAATTCAGCTTCACATAGTTGCCAGTTCAATTAAAGAATGAACAATCTAATTGCTGAATATGCAACAATTCCCTTAATAAGATGACACACATGTACTATATTTTCTAGGAAGACATGAATTTTTGTTTGTTTCTGCAGAGTTCACACTGCCGAAAGCATGTTTGACTGAACATATATACATGAGACACCATTTGGATTATAAATGGCCCCTAATTTCCAAAAGTGACTTACCATGAGGAATAAATATTTCTTTAGATGAAAAATTCCATCTGTCCCTTCTAGTGAAGTGGTATGCAGACATGCATTTGAAGGCCTGATTAATGGATGGATGAGTTATATTCCATATTGACAAGAATGATGTCTTCTCATAAAAACTTCCTACTCGGTTAATATTTTTATTTTCAATTAATAAACCTTTGAAAGAAAAAAAAGGGTTAAAAAAACAGGTCCTTCCTCTAGCAATAATTAAGTAAATAAGTTCCTGAAAACAAGCTGCAAAATGTTTAATTACATAATCAGGATAATATCTCATTTTTATTTGTAAAATGCCTTAACAAGCAGGGGGTGTACAGCAATTGCATCCAAAGATTACAAATATTTGGAAATGTATAATCCCCCAAAATAAAAAACAGATACAATATGTTCTAAAAAAGAAGCTTTTTCAAAAGCTTTTGTATTACAGTATTCCCTGCCCCCTCCAATAACTGCACTGATTGGAAGAGATAACCGATAGAAGGATTACAATTTCCCATACTATTCCTGAAGAAGTTGACATCTACATTTAATAGTTGGGCATTTGTTTTATACTCGTCGTGCCAGTTAGAACATTTATTTTGCATTACCTTCAGATTTTTCATTCAGAATCTTTCCACCCATGTACCACATAAGTTTTGGCTTTGGATATGCCTTCTTTATCACACATGTGAAGTGTGCCTGAGTAAAAATAAACAGAAATAAAACCAGCAGTTCAAACAAATAGTATACAGAAGGAAACAGTGTGTCTGCTTTCACCTTTGTCTTAAGCTTGATTATCTGGGTTAATCCCTCTGATAAAGAAAATCTCCTTTGAGCTGACTTAATGGTCACACCACTTTAGTTTATTTGGGGTACTATAACTACTTTTTAATTGTTTTTTTTGTTGTTGTTGTTCTGATGTTCTAGTTCAGGGCTCCAAGCTTTGCTGGCTGGGGAATTCTGGAGTTGAAGTCCTCCAGGCTTAAAGTTGCCAAGGTTAGCTGTTCTAGTTGGCTTTTCACTTTATAGGATTTTGAGCTGTTTTATTATTTTAAGGATTTTTAAAGGGTATTTTTATTGCATAATAGCTTTTATTGTAATTTTTAAATTGTTTGTATCCAAGTCTTGGACTTGCTTTTATCAATGAAAAATAGTTTGTAATCCCAACAAATTTGGAAGGCTAAAATATTATTTTCCTATTCATCCCAATCCATCTGGTTACCTCTACCTCCATTTTCCTTCTGAAGTTTATTCATCACAATCTATTCTGTTGTAATGATTGACAATGATGTATAAAGTTTTCAGATGTACATAAATATATATAATGAAAAGAAGAGTACAACTAGTTAGAATGACACAAAACTTCGCAGATATTAAATCTGACCACCTGTTCCATAATCCTCTTGAATATAACATGCAGCATTGGGTGTATAACCAAGCCACATAAATATCATATTTAAATAATAGGAAGGAAATTAAAAACAGCACTGTGGTACTGTCTACCATGTGGTTTTGCTTCTGCTGACAGCTTAAAATCACAAGTCTTGTTCTTTATCAAGTAAAATGTTACTGCTTAGGTGAAGATGAAATATCAAGGAAATTGTCACAGTAACAGACATGCTTACTAAATCTGTGCAATATTTGGTTGAGGTATCTGAGGTAGAAAATATAGTTATTGGAGCACAAAATGCTTCTTTAAAAATTAGTTTTACGTAATTTAAAACCACATTTCAATCCCTGATGACTATATAAACAATTACATTTATTTTCATGGATACTGAGATTCTTCATGAAGACAATGGTTAAGAGGAGAGTAAGAAAAGAAGAACTAACTTTCATTGGATACTAAAGCAGCATTTAAAATATCTGTGTTGGAACATAGCTAACTCTGGAGAATTACTTTATAGATGGTTAGCTCAGAATTCTGCAGATAAAAATTTAGAGGTAAATTAGAAAGGGTTCTGATCAGCCTAGTTCTATCAGATATAAGACACAACTCCTAAGAATATTATACCATTATTCCAATTAGTGATAGCATTATAAGTCTGTGTTAGGAAGCAAACAAGCACGCAAAAAACCAAGTAATTTTCCAATGTGGTGGGAAGCTATAAAAACTATATGTTTTCTCACTATTTTTCAAACTGAGAAGATATTTCCTAAATATATAGGTGGCCATTTAAAGAGGCTGTTTTCAGATAGGAAGAGAAACATATACAAGGAAGCTTGTATCATATAAGACTCCTCTCTTTCACTTTTATATTTTCCTTCTAGGGCACTACCAGATGAAGGACTTCTATTTCTTTCTGTTTTCTTTTCTCAGCCAAGTACAAACTCTTGACTTTTCTAGAGCATCCTAAGAATGAGGGAAAAAAACAGAAGGTTTTTTTTCCAGCAGAAGAAACTGTTAGAAATTAGAGGGCAACTTTCAGAAAAACATACTAAAATTATTAAGCAAAATGTACAAAATCTAATTTACTTGTAAAGTAGTTTTAAAACTAATTTTTGCTCCTTTCAAGGCATAATATAAAATTGCACAAACGTTTACATAAATTAACCCACCTTTCCTTTGGAATCTGTATGGAACACAATAGAGATCTCTGGTTTTGCTGCAGCACCAAAAGAGGGGAGACAAATTATACAGGACTTAATTCAGCACACAATGACCTTCTGTACAACAAACATTAGTTTATTTTATAGTTGAAAATATCAATTTGTGTTCAAAATAATAGAACATAGATGAAATTAATATCTAAAGAGTATGCAATATCAGGTATACCATATACTGTCTGATTAGTATAAGTTATTTTAGCAAATTTCAAAAATATCTCTCATCGGTCTACCCTGTGGTTTCTATTGCCTTGGATGCCTAGCATCTAAGAAAACTATTTGTACTTTTTAATGTAAATATATACTGTGTGTTTGTGAGTGTGTGTATATCATGTATGTGGGTGCATTTGCCTATTTATATCAGAATTTTATAATAATTTTGTTAAGCATTATAATTACAATATTAAAAACCAAACATTACAATACAAACTAAAAAAAATAGATAAAAAGAAAAAAATGATGCTGCAAAAAAGAAAAAATACAAATGAAAGAAAAATAAGAACATAGGAAAGAAAAGGAAACAAATTTATAAAAAAACCTGACTTCTCCTTTCATTATACCTGTGTTTCCCTCAAAATAAGGCCCTTATATTTTTGCCACCCAAAAAGGCACCACATCTTATTTTCAGGAGGGGGGAAGTTGTCCACTGACTCACCTCACTTGCGTGCATCGCCCCTTGACTCTTTTTCACTATCAGAGACCTTCAGGAACTTCTTTGTCCAGCAAAGCCAGCAAATCTTTTCTGAAGGCCTCTGCAGCCTATTCAGAACTCCGGATTAATCTGGAGATCTATTATCAGCTAGAGAGCCTTTAGAAAAGGCCTTTAGGAAAGGCCTCTTCATCCGATATCTGAGCTCCAGATTGATCCACAGCTCTGTTATCGGCTACTGAGGCCTTCAGGATAGCCTTGCTGGCTGCAACAAAACAAATGGGCCAAGGTGTGCGAGGCCTGGCTGCAACTATCCAAAGGTAGTAAGGCAATTCCACCCCCCTCATTCCCATGCTAGCTTAATTTTTACCTGTGCACCCTAGAGTGGTCAGGGTCTTAATTAGGACTTACTTTAGGGGTAGGGTTTATATTGGGTACACGTGTAAAAATCAAGCTAGGTCTTACTTTTTGAGAAGGTCATATTTTCGGGGAAACATGGTAACAAGTATTATTTTTTTAGTAACTTATCACATTCTCTTAAAATAGGTCTGGGTTGTGTTGTGTTGTTCTTCGGCCTGGCCTATTAAAATAAAAAGGTCTAAACTCTGTAGTTTATTTCAAAACAATTTTTTAAAATGTTCTTAAATTTGTAGTTAACCCTAACCCTAACCCTAAAGATTAAAGGAAAGTCATCTGGTGCTGTCAAACCTATTCATTCTAAAGTTCCTAATAGCTGAAAAGCAGTTAACAAGCAATTTCTGAAAGTGATTAGAAAAAAATATGCACACTGAGCATCCTTTCAAAGGCACTAACCACAGTTTGAGCAAGGTGCTTATTCCCTCATCTCTAAACTGACTGGAGATGGCTATCTTGTAATCTGCTCACAAGGAACAGCTGTCTGGGGCTCTCCCTCTCTTTACCCAAAGGAAATTATTGAAGATAATTATTAAAAATTATTGGTCTACTTCTCAGTTCTTTATTGCATTGGGGAAGGGCTGTCAAACTCCTGTCCTGCAGGCCAGATGTGTCATGTGCTGGCCACAGCCATACCCAGTTTAGTGAAGGGGAAAAAAGTTCTGATACATCACATGATGCTGTTGTGATGACATGAGTTTGGCACTCCTGCAAATTTGGGGTCATTGGTTCTGCTTTTCATACAGCCATTTTTAGTCTGCAATTTATCCCCTATTTATATCACAAACTTAAAGGGAATTCAATGACATTAAAACTGGCATTCAGAACCTAATATGGATTAAAAAACAATTTAATCAACAGAGTTTTTCCAATTTGAAGAAGGAAAAAAAGAAAGAGATCATAAAACTACGATGCTTGCATTACTCAGTACTGTGAATATTAAATCAAGATAGGTATTTGCAGCTGTCTATGATGATGTAAAAATTATCATCACTCTGGTCCTTTTTAAATGAGTCCTTAAAATCTGGCTTTATTCTAAGGCTGGCTTAGAATGGGTGGTAGACGTCTTGTAGGATTTTTGGTTGTTTAACTGATTATTGGCTTTTTCAAGACTCTCTCTTGAATGATATATTCTGTATTTCTATTGTTGATAGCAATATCCTGTAGGCCACTCTGTGTTGTACAGATTGGGCCAGAAAGAAAAGAACAAAACAAAAAAGTGAAAAACGTGATACAGGCACGGCAATATGGACAATCCTTATTTAGTACCACAGTTACTAAGTGAAAATCACAGTTACTAAGTGATTTTGCTTATGATTTTATTTCCGTTTTTCATTTTGCCCTTTGGCATGCTCACCCAAGTTCTGAGATCATTAGCAAGAAGGGAATTAAGGTTTGCATTTACATTCATTGGGCAGGAAGGAAGAGAGTAAGCAGCATACAATGGAGAATACATATTGAAAGGAATTCGCTAGCACAGGCAGCTGTGAATCAGCTAGTGTTTTCCCCATTATGTACATGCTTGCTTTCTTATAATCCCTTCCTCTTCAATCTCTCCACTCTGCAAGGAAAGGAAAAAATGCTAGCTGTTTAAAGTTTGCATTACAGGTTTTTGTGGAGTTATGGAAAGAAATGTCTCTTTTAGAACTTTAGATATTATTTCTGAGCCAAAACCATGATTTATAAACCACACTGCCTTGTTCACACTGAAACTAAATGACTTCATACAATAAATCTGATTGCCTCATATTCTTCTTTGCTGCAGATGGTTTATATATTATTAACTTCCAATCACATTAAGCCACCCTGATGGCCCATCAAGACTATTGGTTTCTGTATGTTTGCAAGATTTTCCAGAGCTTGTATCTCAGCCCCCACTAAAAGCTGTTATGCAAGTTATAATGAATTGGTAATATCTATCAGAATTGACTATATGGTAACATCTGCAATGGACTAGAAAGTTATTGCTGAATTAGTGGCTATCCACTAATGGACATTTCTTGTGTTGCTTCCCATTTTTTTGTAAACTGAAAGCCCAATTATTGCTCCCCTTGGAAGAAGACCCACTCAATATATTTGGTACATACTTTAGGTTAGTAAACATGTTCCAAATTATATATCTAAATGATTGCACTATCAACCTCTATTTTCAATTTGTATGAGTTAATTGAATTCATTCTGGAAGTTGATTGAAAGAATTGTTCACCTATAATCAAAACACTGTACTTCTTATTCTTCTCTGTCTATGAATAAATTACTTCTCTCTTCAAAAAAACATATTGCATCTATATTTACTAGGTAAATTAATCAAGATACACTGTTGTCAAGATCAAATTCGTCAAGATCAGTGGTGGTATTCTACCAGTTCAGCCTGGTTCTGCTGAGCCAGTAGAGGCAATGAGCAGCAGAGACCAAACCAGTTCTCTCTGCCACTCTGCTGTTGGTCTCTCCTGCCTGCCCGGGCTCTCATATTCACCTTTATCCTCTGAATTTGAAGTGCAGCTGCTTTGCACGACACATCAGAGTGCTGCCAGCAGCTGCTGAAGTGACCAGGAGAGTTCAGGCTTACAGAAGGTGAGTTAGAATGCCTCTGCACCTGTGCAAAGGGCACATTTGGTGTACCCGCGCACTCAAAGTGTGTGCACACATGCAAAGCATGCCCACCAAGCCACACCGCCGAACCGGTGGTAAAAATATTTGAATCTCACCACTGTTCAAGATGTGTATCAGATGCAACATTGTATTATTCAAATGATGGCTGACAGAAAACAAAAACAAGTAATAGCACCAATAAAAATCAACATAACATTCTTAATCACTGTGAGTATAAAATCAGAAACAGATAATAATATCAAAAGATATTTATAGGACATAAATAATATGCCTCCTCTTGCTTATGGAAGCTTTTTAGATAAAGTGAGAGCACAATAATATTCCTTATTCATTTTGTTTTATTACAAGTTAATAATGCCCTAATCCTTTTTCAACTGTTCCTCATAAGACTTGGTTTCCAAATCTCCTAATATATTAGTAGTTTTCCTTTGAATTCATTTCAGCTTTTGCCCAGAACTGGACACAGTTAGCAACAATTAGTACCCTTAGGAAAACAGTGCAATCTGCCAAACCTCAATGCCAGGGTTGACTTTTTTTCACTTCAAAGCTGGCATCTTGCTTAACCTGGGTACATGCTGAATAGAATTGAATTGTATAAAATCTGGATGCACTGCTTCCATTAATACAGTCCAAGATTATCTTGGCCTATTTAACTAGCTCATATTAAGCTAGTGGTCCATATGAGATATTCATTATATGCACTGCCACCAAGTGGGTTTTCATGTTCTTGAACTATGTACTAACCGCCCTGTGCGATCACATAGGCAAGGACTCCTTGGGGTCCCGTCGGCTGGCCAATGCCGGTTGGCGGTCCCCCGACGACGAGCCTATTCTATTGCGGCCCCTGACCTCTGGAATCAGCTTCCCCCGGGGCTCCGTCTGGCCCCTGACCTCCGCGCCTTCCGCCGTGAATTGAAGACCTGGTTATTTAACCAAGCCGGGCTGTGACCCTTTGGGGGGGGGTGGCTTTTATTATAGTTGTGTAATTGCATCTTAATGGGGCTTGTTAGTTTAATTCTTTTTTAATTATTTATTGTTTCCTTGTTTTATTTGTGAGCCGCCCCGAGTCTTCGGAGATGGGGCGGCATACAAGTCTCATTAATAAATAAATAAATTTTTTATACTTGTGATTCAAAAACCTAAAAATATTATTGGGCCAAATCTAACACAACCCTGTTGCATTTGATCCAACGTTCAAACTTTTGAGAATCAACGATATACAGGGCAGTGGTCTTAAGTGATTACATGACATCATGAGTAAGAGACATATTGTGCTCTGCTACCAATTTGTGGCAAGAAGTTTCTTTGTACAAAATAAAAAAAATGTTAAATACTGTTACTTAAGCAAACAAGCATTTAAGGGAATCAAGTCGATTTTATAAAGTAACATTTGAAAAAAAAAGTGTTGATTAAGTTTTCAGTCCATTACAGTAGCTCCTCCTCACCAAATATTTTCACTTGAGTGGCACTTTCCTCAATTCTTCCAGACAGAGTGGCAATTGAACAGACAAACTTCTTGCCATCATCAATAACTGTCACCGGAGAAATCAATAACGCATTTTTTGAACTCATTTGGATTCTGTCCTTGTACACAGTGAGATTGGCTGTATAGCCTTGAAGGTAATAGGATGGTTTCTTGATTAGGATCTCTTCATTTCCATTTTCTTTCTGCTAGAAATGGGAGATATGTCAGTGATGCATTGCCAAGAAAAAGCAGGAATTATCATCATTTCTTTCTTTTAATGTAATAGAAGATGCTGATGTAATAGCTATTGTACAACTGGAATAGGTGAATCACTGATTCTTTCTTCCTTCCTATAAGCTATTAGCTATTAGATAGCCTATCTCTCTTTCCCATCATCTACTATATATTTCACAATCTGTCTCAAGAACAATCCCTTTCTATTATACATTTCACTTTAGGACATATCTCTTTTGTTAATTCTGATATCAAATAGATTTGGACTGCAGAATGAAAAAAGGAAACATTTTTTTCTTTTTAATATCTCCTTCTCAGCAACAATTAGAATGTTTATTTAGAAACAGAAATAAAATAGCAAGCTTCTCTAACAAAAAAAGTACTGAATAGTGTGCAAGTGCTGTCTCTGCTAAAGCAATGCATAAAGATTTTTTTTCTTGAGAACCTGTGTCTCAGTGTGTTTCTCTCTGTGTGCATGCCCACAAACCCAGAGACCACACAATCATGCAATAGTCAGTGTACGGTTTAATGGTTTCCAAAAAGCTTCAGAAGCTATAAAGGCCAAAGTGATGACTAATATTAATACTTGGCGTTGGCCCCAATTTGAAAGTTCCCAGATATTTTTCATTACTAAAATTCTAAAAGTTCAAAGGACAAATCAGACCTAATGACAAAATGGTTTGACTCAGCAATTTCACGTAAATATTAAAACTATATTGCAATAAAGTAGAAATTTGCAGAACTGCAATGCAAAAATAAAATATTCGAGTTGTTTCCACCCAAAAATGCTCACCCAGAAAAGACAGAAATTATAGAATTGCCAGCCGTGGACAGGGGCATCTGGGGCAGATGGACAAATATTATGTGTCAATGCCATCAAATTATCAGGTATGACCAGAGTAATTGATGCTCCATCCATTTTTATGTAAGCATGATGCATGTTTCATGCACATTAAAATAAAGGATGAGACTTTATAGCCTAGACACACTTATTTTTTGAAGCTGTTGACCTCCCCCCCCTCACATCCTTTGGGTGACCAGGTTATGGTAGTGGTATGATCATATGCTAATAAGAATGGAGCTGGACTTTTTGGGCCCTTTAAATAATTGGGAGGGTTAAAAAATTCTAAAAACCAAGAAGTTCAATGAGGAAGCTTATATAAATTTGGATATCTCAAAATAAAAATCTATTAGAAACAGCCATATCCATACAACACTAACATGTATGCTAGATACTTTATATAAAATATTTTCATTAAACATATTTAGTGCTGCCAAGACAAATAACTGCAGTTTAGAATTACTGTTACTTGAATATGAGATGCTTTGGTTCCTATCAGATATCTCCTAAACATGGGTAATCTAGGAAGACACATGAGATGCTCAAGATTACAGGTTTCCAAAGTCACAGTCTTCAGAGCAAACTGAGTTTTAATGATAATTTTCCAGCCATTTTAAAAAGCAAAATAACAAATAAGATATATTCTGACAGGTTTGGTGAAGCAGCTTTGGTCTTAGGTCTCCCTCTCCCCTTATTTTATTGTGTAAATGTTACTTACCAATAACCACGTTACAGAAGCATTTGTCAGGTTTATATAATGAGGCATACTGTTCCCACATGGAATTTCTAAGGACTGGTTGAGTAAAGCTGGTAGCACAGAATTCTTGTAATCTTTTATCAAGCAGAAAAAAAGTAAAATAAAAAGAAGAATATTATGTATTCGAGTGCAGGCTCGAATCCCACCAGGCTCAAGGTTGACTCAGCCTTCCATCCTCTCGGGGTAGGTAAAGTGAGGACCCAAAGATTGTTGGGGGCAATAAGCTAACTTTGTAAAAATGCCACTTAGTAATAAGCAGGCATATACAATGGAATGAAGGCTATTGCTGAGCGCATTGGGTTGTATCCCAAAAATTGTAAGCCGCCCTGAGTCTTCGGAGAAGGGCGGCATATAAATGTAATTTAAAAAATGTAGACAATACCAATGTACAGTACATGAAAAATTCTGCCCAATTGTTTAGTACATTCATCCACATTGTGAATATAAAAGAATAGTTCTCCAATATAAGAATAGACCTTTTTGAGAGATGAAAACCAGTTCATAGTTAACTATCTAGAGAGGTCAGTGATTTCTTGATATTCAAGATTTAAATTGTTTTGCTTAGAATAAACAACTTTAATTTTGTAGCTCTTTCATCTGCTACTGCCACAAGCAGGTAAACAGAATTTATTTTGGGATTGTAAACATATTTTAGGCTCTAAAATAGATGTGTCCATACAATAAAACAGATAAATGAAAGCAGAAACTCTTCTTAAGAAGACAGAATTTATTAAACAGCATTAGAACCTGAAATACTATTCAGACATTATACTTACAGTAACTCTCATTTAGTCTAGTTTGTATTATAGGAATGAACTTGGGCAATGTCAAAAATCCCTTTCCTTCCTCTAATATATTTGTCAAATTATCAGAAATATTTGCTTCCAATTTTATGCTTCATGTTATTATTACACACGATATTTCATCCCCCCCACAAATTGGCAGTTAAAGAAATTAAGTGGAAAGAAAGTTTCTTCAATAACATAACAAGAGTAGTGTTAAGTTTGCATGAAGAGTCAGACGCGAGGAGTTCCAGCAAAAGACTTTATTAGTGACTACAGCTCGAATAGACCCGTTCTGGCTTGGCTACGGCTGCTTCTTATAGCCTGCAGCCGTAGCTGCCAGCCAATGGGAGTGCAGGGATTCTTCCCGCACTATTTAAACCAATACCATTTGACATTTTACAAGAACAGTTCAAATAAACCAATAACATTCAAACCTACATACATAACACCCCTCCCCACTAGGTTCAGTCCATACCAAACCCCAACCTATCTAATGTATTCCTTTAAATAGGTGGGGCTCTTACGTGTACGTTGAGACCTTCGTGGTTCAGAAGCTTTAACGTTCTCACCCAGTGAGAGAGGAAATGTGTCTGCTGACATTTCCCTGTTGGGACTTCCTGTGAAAGGAGACCCTGTTGAATTGTTAGAATCTGGTCTCTCCTCCCAACCCATCTCCATTCCAATGTCAGCACCCAAGTCAGGTAGTGATGTGCAATCTTCCACTTCTAAGGATGGATCTTGGCTTTGTGACAGGGTTCGGGATGGTTCCTGTCGCAATGGCTCGTTACACATGGGGTTGATTCTGTTTGCTGATTTTCCTCCTGTTCCCCCCTTCCCCTAGAAGAAACAGCAGGTGAGGGACCTAGAGGAGACAGGGCGATGTTCTTGAGGGACCCTGGATCTAAGTTGGTCAATGTGCCTGCTCCAGAGAAGGCCATCCTCTGTTTGTACCCTGTAAGAGCGAGGGCTTGTGATGTGAGTTATTTCAGCAGGAATCCACAAAGGGTCACCTAGAAGGTTCCTAGCATAGACAGAATCTCCCACACTAAAAGAACGAACTTTGGAAGTGGAATCCAGTGGTGCGTTGGGTGCGTAAGTGGGATGGAGGCGGTCAAGGGAAGACCTAAGTTTCCTGCCCATCAACAACTCTGCTGGGGACAAGTTATTTGATGGGCTAGGAGTGATGTGTTGAGCACTAAGAAGTTTTCAAGCTTCTCAGTGATGTCCCCAGGACCCAGCTGCTGAAGCTTCTCTTTGGTAAAGCGTACCATCGTTCAGCCCGGCCGTTGGCGAAGGGTGCCAGGGGCAGTGAGGGCATGTCTGATGCCCTGTTGAGCTAGAAAGGATTCAAAAATGTTAGATGTGAATTGAGGGCCATTGTCAGAGACAAGGATATCTGGTAACCCATGGGTTACAAACAATTTTCTTAGCTGCTTGATAACAGCCTCAGTAGTTGTGGATGTCATTGGAATTACCTCTAGCCATTTGGAGTATGCATCTACTATCACTAGAAAAGTGTGCCCTCTTGTAGGGCCTGCAAAATCAATGTGGATTCTAGACCATGGGCCCCTAGGACATTCCCATTCCTGTGTGGGGGAGGTCTGACTACCTGGCAATTGGGACAAGAGGCTACCCAGTTTTCAACCATTTTGTCAATACCTGGCCACCATACATAACTCCTGGCCAAACCTTTCATCCTTACAATCCCAGGATGACCCTCATGTAACATTTCCAAAACCTCCCTTTGCAGTTTTGTAGGAATAACCACCCTGTTACCCCACAAAATACATCCTCTTAATACAGATAATTAGTTTGCCTGGACTTAAAAGGTTGGGCAAGGTGAGGTAGATCTTGAAGAGGCCAACCTTTCTTGATCCAGCCCATAACAGGTGCCAATACAGCATCTTTGGCAGTTTCTTTGGCAATCTCAGCAGCATGGACTGGAAGCTTAGCAACGGTCTCCAGGAAAAGGTGTGAGTTTCAAGTTCAAAGTCCTCCTTGTGGCAAGGTAGTGGGCAACGACTCAGTGCATCAGCATGTCCAATGTCCTTGCCAGGCCTGTGAATCAGTTTGTAGGAATATGCTGCAAGAAATTCAGTCCACCTCAGCATTCTTGGTGACAGGATATTAGGTGTAGGTTTATCTCCTGCCACAATGCCAAGTAAAGGTTTGTGATCTGTAACAATGGTGAATGACCTGCCATACAGATATTCATGAAATTTCTTAACAGCTGCAACAACTGCTAAAGCCTCCTTGTCCAATTGGCTATAATTCCTCTCTGCTTTGGACAGCGTCGAGAGTAAAATGCAATTGGGGCTTCCCATCCATTGGGAAGCCTGTGACTCAAAACCCCCACTCCAAAAGGGGATGCATCACAAGTCAGAACAACAGGTAAATTCTCAGAGAATTGTATCAACACAGCATCAGACGTGATTAGTCTCTTAATACTGTTAAATGCTGACTGTTCCTTCCGCCCCCAGATCCAAACAGCATTCTTATCAAGTAGGCGATGTAAGGCTCAGCAATAGATGCTTTGTGAGGTAGAAACATGTGATAAAAGTTAATAAGTCCAAGGAAGGCTTGCAAATCAGCCTTGCATCGAGGTTTAGGGGCTTCATTGATTGCTTTAACCTTGGCATCAGTAGGATGGATGCCCTGCTTGTCAATCATATACCCCAGGAACTCAACTCTGTCTGTTTTGAGTGTACATTTGTCTTCCTTGACTTTTAACCCCGCTTTTCTGAATCTGGTAAGGACTTCTCTGAGTCTCTCTTGAAGCTGAGTGTCATTTTCAGCAGAGATTAAAACATCATCAAAATAAGGCACTACCCTGGCAGTCCCTGCAACATTCTTTCCATAAGGCTCTGAAAAATGCCAGGTGCCATGCTTACTCCAAATTGTAGTCTTTTACATTTGAAGGCACCTCTATGGGTCACAATTGTTTGTGCCTCTGCAGTAGCATCATCAACTGTTAATTGTTGATATGCCTGAGCCAAATCCAGTTTAGCAAATACTGTACCCCTGCCAAGGGAATGGAGCAGATGATGCACAACTGGTACAGGATATCGCTCTGCTGCAGCATGGTTAAGTGTCCCCTTGTAGTCACCACAGATTCTCACTGACCCATCAGCCTTGACTGGTGTGACTATGGGTGTTTCCCATCTGGAGTGGTCAGTAGGCTCTAAAACCCCTTGAGCAATGAGTTTATCTAATTGTGCATCAATTTTTCCTTTAAAGCAAATGGGACCCTCCTGGGCTTTAAACGAATTGGGGGCACCTTGGGGTCTAGGCTGAAAGCAATAGGGGTCCCCATATACTTGCCCAGTCCTTCGCTGAAGACCTCTGGAAACTCAGACTTCAAGGACTCTTCCCAGTCAGAACTGCTCACGTGATGGATGCCAGTCACCTCGATGCCAAGTGGCTTGAACCACTCAAGTCCCAGCAAACTTGGGCGATCCTTGTCCACGATGGTCAGGGGCAAACGTTTGGTGTGGCCTTTAAACTGCACGTTGAAATCTCTCGCTCCAACTACTGGAATCTTGTTTCCTTGGTAGTCTTTGAGAGTCAGTGCTTGCTTCTGGAAATGCTTTTTCTGAATTTTGGGAAAGAGTCTGTGGATGGTGTCCCATGACACCATAGATAAATAAGAGCCTGAGTCCACTTCCATTTGGCAAGGTCTTCCTTCAATAAACACCTTCACATGAACTTTTCTGCTTTTAAGGTTGAAGAATGACCAATAGTGATTGTTTGGTGTGTTTCACTCTTGCCATTTGCTTCTAAATTTCGCCCCATTTTTTCAATGACATTGTTGGGCTTAAAGTCTCTATCAGGGAATTTCTTCCTAGCTGGTGGAGTTCTGGATGATTTGCAAACTCTGGCTATGTGACCCGTTTCTCACAACGTAGGCAAATGGAGTCAAAGAACTTGCAATCAGTGCGGGGTGGCCCCCACAGCCTCTGCAATAGAACCCTTGCCTGTTCTTCCCAGAGTCTTTTCTTTTCTTTTCCATTCTGAGTTTAAAAATCCCTCTTCTGCCTCACTGCCATCAGAATCAGAGTCTATTTGTTAGAGTAGATGTGGATTTATCCCCATCAGAATGGCTTGAGGCCTGGCTTGAAGCCTTGTTAATCTTTTCATGGCGCTGCTGAGGACTTGGTGGCTTCCGCTGAAACAGCTTCTTCAATGGCCTCTTTAAACGTGATCTTATGTTTCATTAATAGTTTGCTTTGTAAAACCTTATCTTTAAGGCCTAAAACAAACCGATCATGGCCTCTTCTAAGTTGGTAAAGTCACAAGCACCCCAATGTCCCTTAAACTTGCCACGAAGTCATTAACATTCTCGCTATCCCCTTGATCCCGACGGTAAAATTCGTGTCTCTTAATGAGGCACGATACTTGTGGGGCATAATGGGCTCTCAAAGTCTTTCTAATTCGGGCCATTCCATTACCTTCAGCTCTGCTGCTCCAACGCCTTCGCCATTTTGAAGACTGCCGGACCGCAGTGCGTGAGAAAGACCGCCCTCTTCCGTCTCTCGGGATGCCGGCGAGATCGTTTCCAGGAACATGTGGAAACAATCCGCACGATTCCCAGTCTTCCGTCGCGGATCGAACGGTGCTGGGGGTGTTCAGCGCAGCCATCTCGCTCAGTTGCTTGTTCGTCGCGTCGTCTTCTCTTCAGGGAAATCCCACCTTCGTCGCCAGTGTTAAGTTTGCATGAAGAGTCAGACGCGAGGAGTTCCAGCAAAAGACTTTATTAGTGACTACAGCTCGAATAGACCCGTTCTGGCTTGGCTACGGCTGCTTCTTATAGCCTGCAGCCGTAGCTGCCAGCCAATGGGAGTGCAGGGATTCTTCCCACACTATTTAAACCAATACCATTTGACATTTTACAAGAACAGTTCAAATAAACCAATAACATTCAAACCTACATACATAACAAGTAGGATTTCCTCTTTTGTGCTGACAGTAATGTTGCTTATAATGTCTTCCCCTGGGACTGAATAGGAAGTCCAGGGGACTGCTACAACTAAAGGGGAAAACATTATTACATACTGTAATAAAATAGTGCAAAGGAGTATTTCTTGCATGAGAATCCTCTGAAATTCATGTCCTCTTTGAAAGGAATTTCAGAGCGAATTCTCTTTCATTACATTGTATAAGAAAGATGATTAAAGAAAATATTCTAAGCCTAACAGTAATATCTAAAAGCTACTTAAGCTTGTTCCAGCTTTTGTGTTAAATTGTTTTGGAAGCAAAATAAGATTTAGAAACCTATAAACAAACTTCATCTAGTTAGTAAACATTCCAGGCAGACAAATGGAAAAGAATGAAGACCACTGTCTTACATTAAGGTTAGGAAGTGCTTGATTAAATGACTCAATATTTAAGAAAACCCTGCATTTTCATAATGGCATGTAAATCTTGTTGTTGTCTTTCCTTGTTGTTGTCTTCATTTGTTGTTGACCTTATGGTAATGCTTTCCCCCTTTGCTTTGGGTTATCAATCCCTAAAGATCTGGGGATGTATATTAATCTAGATGGGCATACAGGTAGTCCTTGACTTACAACCATTCCTTTAGGGATTGTTTGAAGTTATAAAGGCACTGAAAATACTGAGTTATGACCATTTTCAAAACTTATGACTATTGCAGCAACCCTGTGGTCACTTGATCAAAATCCAACCACTGGCTTGACAACTGGCAAGTATTTATGATGGTTGTAGTGTCATGGGGCCCAGTGATAATCTTTTGCGACCTTCTGACAAGCAAGGTCAATGGAGAAGCCAGATTCACTTATCAACCATGTCACTAACTTAACAACTGCAGTGACTTACTTAATATCTGTGGCAAGGAAGATCATAAAATGGGCTGAAAGTCACATAACAACTGTCTTGCTTAGCAATGGAAATTTTGTGCTCCATTGTGATCATAAATCATAGACTTCCTACAGTATATTATCCTTTGGTGCAATGTTATATTTTCTTACTGTTTAGTATCCTCAGTTTTAAACATGTTCCATTCTGGGTGGTTGGAAAGCTGAATTTGAATGAATCTGAATTTAATTTAATTTTTTAAAAATCTCTTTATACCAGTAAGTGCCACAGAGAAGTGAAATTTAATGATGTTACACAGTAGACAGGAATAAATGATTTGTGAACAATATTGCTTTACTTATAATAATAGCAATGTTAATAGTCACAGCATATCAGAAAGTGAAGAGATAAACATTGTGACAGGACCAGCAGCCTCTGCAAGGGATATATATACAGGTGAAACTCGAAAAATTAGAATATCGTGCAAAAGTTCATTTATTTCAGTAATGCAACTTCAAAGGTGAAACTAATATATGAAATAGACTCATCACATGCAAAACAAGATAGCTCAAGCCGTGATTTGTCATAATTGTGATGATTATGGCTTACAGCTCATGAAAACCCCAAATCCACAATCTCAAAAAATTAGAATATTACATGCAATCAATAAAACAAGGATTGTACATAGAACAATATCGGACCTCTGAAAAGTATAAGCATGCATATGTACTCAGTACTTGGCTTGGGCCCCTTTTGCAGCAATTACTGCCTCAATGCGGCGTGGCATGGAAGCTATCAGCCTGTGGCACTGCTGAGGTGTTATGGAAGACCAGGATGCTTCAATAGCGGCCTTCAGCTCTTCTGCATTGTTCGGTCTCATGTCTCTCATCTTTCTCTTGGCAATGCCCCCTAGATTCTCTATGGGGTTCAGGTCAGGCGAGTTTGCTGGCCAATCAAGCACAGTAATCCCATGGTCATTGAACCAGGTTTTGGTGCTTTTGGCAGTGTGGGCAGGTGTCAAGTCCTGCTGGAAAATGAAGTCAGCATCCCCTAAAGCTCATGTGGAAGGAAGCATGAAGTGCTCCAAAATCTCCTGGTAGACAGCTGCGTTGACCCTGGACTTAATGAAGCACAGTGGACCAACACCAGCAGATGACATGGCTCCCCAAATCAACACAGACTGTGGAAACTTCACAGTGGACTTCAAGCATCTTGCAGTGTGTGCCTCTCCATTCTTCCTCCAGACTCTGGGTCCTTGGTTTCCAAATGGGATGCAAAAGTTGCTCTCATCAGAAAAGAGGACTTTGGACCACTGAGCAAAAGACCAGGTCTGTTTTTCTTTAGACCAGGTAAGATGCTTCTGACGTTTGCTGTTCAGGAGAGGCTTGACAAGAGGAATACAACATTTGAAGCCCATGTCCAGGATCTGTCCACTCCTTGTGAAAGTCCCCAACACTTTTGAATGGCCTTTTCCTGACAATCCTCTCCAGGCTGCCGTCATCCCTGCTGCTTGTGCACCTTTTTCTTCCATACTTTTCCCTTCCACATAACTTTCTATTAATGTGCTTTGATACAGCACTTTGGGAACATCCAACTTCTTTTGCAATTACCGTTTGAGGCTTTCCCTCCTTATGGAGGGTATCAATGATGGTTTTCTGCACAACTGTCAGGTCAGCAGTCTTTCCCATGATTGTGATTCCTACTGAACCAGACTGAGAGACCATTTAAAGGCTCAGGAACCCTTTGCAGGTGTTATGCCTTAATTGGCTGATTAGAGTGGGACACTTTGAGCCTAAAATATTGAACCTTTTCACAATATTCTAATTTTCTGAGATTGTGGATTTGGGGTTTTCATGAGTAAGTCATGATCATCACAATTATGGCAAATCACAGCTTGAACTATCTTGTTTTGCATGTAATGAGTCTATCTCATATATTAGTTTCACCTTTTAAGTTGCATTATGGAAATAAATGAACTTTTGCATGATATTCTAATTTTTTGAGTTTCACCTGTATATCAAAGCAAGCAAAATATGTTTACTGATGAGGCAGGATTTTAATCCCACCTCATAGATGATCAGGACAACAAGAAGGAGAAAGAGATATATTTGGACCACTGACCAATTCCAGTAGAATCTTTGCCCAGTTATTACCATCAGCTTGATGTTATTTTTTATAATCTATCAATCTCATCCCAAAGGTGCTTTTACAAGAGGACTTTCCTGTTTTTCTTTGAAGATGTTTTGCTTCTCATCCAAGAAGTTTCTTCAGTTCTGACTGAAAGTCCAGTTGCCTCTTGAAAAAGCATCTTGGGGATAACCATGACCTGGATGACTGAAAATCTCAATAGACATTTATCTATCAAGCTGTTTCTGGCAATCACAGCATAAAGTATACATATTACAAACAAAATTGCATTTATCTTTTTTTTTCTAAATGAATGCCTATGAGATCATAGTCCTGCCTATGAGCATAAGAAACAGACTTCTCATAAACTAGGCAGCATGAAAGGAAATAGAATAAACAGACTAAATACTGGAACATCAGTTGAGAGCAGATGGTCATCTTAGACTGCATAAATAACAGCACACAATAACTTAAAGCAGAAATTAAAATGAGCAACTATAGAACTCATTAAGACATTAACAACTACCATCAAAACTGATATACAAAAACAAATTGAAATAAAGAAAAACAAAACTGTAAACCCAATTGTTGAAGCTAGCCTGAATAGGAAAAGATGAACTGAACTAGAATGGGAGGTAAATATCTCCAATCATACCTTAAATACTTCAGAACAGAATATTCTCTAGAAAGAATATTCAGAACAGAATATTCTCCAGTATATTCTCTGCAATATTCATTGCAGCACTGATCAAAAGGGCCCAGCAGAGATTATACTACCCGAGACTTCTCAGGAAACAACAACTGAATGAAAAACTGCTGGTGACCTTCTATTGCTACACCATAGAGTATTTTAACTTACTAACTTACTGTATTTTAACTTAACCATGCATCTCAGAGGTGGTATTCAACCAGTTCGCACTAGTTTGCACCCAGTCACATGCCCACCAAGCCATGCCCTCCAAAAACATTCTCAAAGATCCATCTCATCCTGGGCACCCTTTTTTTGAACTATTATCATCTGACAGGATAATAAAAACAAGGATAAATAGGTTGAAAAACAGACCAGGGCAGTAACTATATTGAATTCTACTGTATAGTACAATATTAATGCAATATCAGGTTTTTGTGAAGGATGTGTCTTTGTGTTTTATTTTTATAGTTATTATGTACACTGAAGATGACAAGAGAATGCCAACCACTGGAATTCTTTGAATACTTACAGCGTCAGTCAAAACAAGTGGACCAATCAATAAGAAGCAATAAAATGTATTATACCCCTGGTCAAATAGACATAGAACCATCAGGGTAGAAGAAAGAGAAATCCTAAAAACATTAAAGACTAACCAAATTATCTCAATACTTGTAATAAATTATGCACACAATTAACATTGGCAGAACATAGTGTATCCAAAAAACAAAAGAAACATGGCAAAGAAACATACCATCTCACAAACACAGTGGATGCCTGGTTATAATGACTATAAAGTGGAAAAACTGAACAACCAATTCTAGAAAACCCTCAACCATGTCAAATAAAGGACCTATCACAAAAGAATAATGTTGTATAAAAGCAACTGTGGACTAATCCATGCTTTCATCTATGGTTACCCTAAATACATAAACTTGGCAACTTTAACTAGAGATTCAAGGTTTTGGTTTTGACATTCAAAATCCTACGAGACATGGGTCTGGGTTATTTACGGGAGCATCTACTGCCGGCATCAAATACCAACCGCCCTGTACAAGCACACAGGCAGGGGGAGGGCCTACTCTGTGGCGGCTCCCGCTCTGTGGAACCAACTACCTCTGGGGCTCCGCCTGGCCCCTGACCTTCCGCCACAATTTTAAAACCTGGTTGTTTGAACAGGCTGGGCTGTGCTGACTCCTCGGGGGTTGATTTTATCACATAAATTTTAAATGGGTTTTTAGTTTAATTTGGCTTGGTTAATTTAATTCTGTTTTAGATAATTAATTTATTGTGTTGGTTTTAGTTGTGAGCTGCCCTGAGTCCTTTTTGGAAAGGGGGCGGCATACAAGTCAAATTAATAAATAAATAAATAAATAAATAAACTAGGAAGCATGCCTTCTCATGTCAAAATAAATTGTCAAACTAATCTAATTGACTTTTTTAAACTATGCCCCAAATGTATTGGACAAAGGTGGTGCTGTGGACTTAAACTGTCTTGATTTTAGCAAAGCTCCACATAACAAGTTCATAAAAAAGCTGTATAAGCTAGGGATTAACTACTAGGTGATCCAGTGGATAAACACTAGCAGTTGGCTCATGGGTAAATCCCACTGTGTTAATGGGGCACTACCTGAACAGAGATCAGTCACAAGTAGTGTACCACAAGATTCAGTCCTAGATCCTGTTCTGTTCTAGATCCTGTTATTACGTGTTGTACCTTATGATTCTTGACTCTTGATGAATGTATCTTTTCTTTTATGTATACCGAGAGCATTTGCATCAAGACAAATTCCTTGTGTGTCCAATCACACTTGGCCAATAAAAAATTGTATTGTATTGTATTGTATTCTATTCTATTCTATTCTATTCTATTTATAAGTGATATATAACAGAAGGATTGTTAGATCAGGTTCATCTTGTTGCTGATGGCATGAAGGTGGGTAATAGAGTTGATGTTCCTGGGGGTATTCATACTAGCCATTTTACCCAGTTATCTAACTGGATGCCTGGTTATAATGACTATAAATTCTGATCTTAAGTTTTATAACATTCCCACTACCATCTGATATTTCCATACTCTAGGAACTCTTTTGCGTAATAGCAATAGCACTTAGATTTATATACCACTCCACAGTGCTTTACAGCTCTCTCTAAGCAGTTTAGAGAGTCAGCAATCTGGGTCCTCATTTTACTGATCTCAGAAGGATGTAAGGCTGAGTCAGCCTTGAGCCAGTGGATTCAACTGCCAAACTGCTGGCAGCCATCAGTCAGCAGAAGTAGCCTGCAGTACTGCAATCTAACCACTGCACCATTTAATAGTAGACCTCTGACCCCAGTTTTGGCTTAATGTCCCCTTACAGCATTCTCTCTATAGTTTCTGCATAAGAATCATTTCCAATTCTTGTCAGTAGTTATCAGCTTATATCATTTACAACAAAACAGCTATAATACAAATTCACACACAATCAATAGGACCATAAAAATAAAAAGAGTAGAGCTTGAAATTTTTTAGTATCCAAGTGTTGCATTTACTGAGAGTAGTCACATGATATCAAGTGAGTTTTAAGAAAAATGAAAAACAGTAGCAATGACAATATAAAAATAACAATGCTGATAATTAATGTATAATCTGACTTGTACAATGGCAACTCTGAGGACCACATTCAGGTTCACCCCCTCAATTTAAGAGTTATGCTACATTACTTTTTTGTATATTTTTTCTTCATTTTTTTAAAAAAATCTATTACTGTACTTACCTCTTTTCCTAACAAAAAGGCGTATTTTTGAACTGCTTGTTCCAGTTGGAAATGTGGTAAAGATACATTCATAGGAACCAGAGAGCTCAAGTGTGACATTCTTCAGTTGTAGAATCCAGTGGTTGCATTCTAGGTTGTTTGCTACAGTTGTTTGCTCTTTGAAAGTCCTGCTGAAGTCAGTCGAACAATCATGGAAGCCTTTCTCAAAACTTGCTGTATTGTTATAGGTCGCTTCAGTATATTTTGTACCATAGAGAGGGTTATGTACAGCTATTATTCTTGATTGACGATCAGCAGACTTAGACCACTGAATCTGTGTTATATGGGTTTCTTTTCCTTGCAAGATGCTGCATTTTAGAGTCACATTGCTACCAGCCAAAGCATAGACAGTTTCTTCATTTGTAATTATAACTGCAGAACAACCTACAAATCAATATAATGGGCATATTATCGCAGTCATGTATAATAGTCATTGCATTAACTTAGCCTTCCCCTGTTTGATGCTCTCATTGAGAAAAAAGCTCCATATCCTTATATTTATGATTTATAATTTAAAACAGTCATAAATAAATACCATATAATATTTATATTATTTATAAGTAAGTATATTAAAGATTTTGGCTCTGTACAGAGGAAATAACTGTAGATGACAATGGCCCAAACTCACCCAGTTACCATCTAAAAGAGTGACTAATCCAGAGCCTTATCAAAGGTTGCACTGCTAACAATGGGTAGAAACCTGACAAAAACTAAATGAAAATCGTTACCTCCCGTATGGACTACTGCAATGTTCTCTACATGGGGCTGCCCTTGAGGACACCCGGAGGCTTCAACTGGTACAGAATGCAGCTGCGCAGGTTGTGATGGGAGTGTTCCGATACTCCCATATTACACCCCTCCTGCGTGAGCTGCATTGGTTGCCGGTTGCCCTCCGGGTGAGATTCAAGGTGCTGGTAATCACCTATAAAGCCTTATATGGCTTAGGGCCAGGGTATTTGCGGGAGCACCTACTGCCAGGAACAACTTCCCATTTCCCTGTGAGCTCCCACAGACAGGGCCTCCTCAGGGTGCTGTCGGCCAGACAGTGTTGACTGGCGACCCCCAGGGGGAGAGCCTTCTCTGTGGGTGCACCCACCCTTTGGAATCAGCTGCCCTTGGAGCTTCGGATGGCTCCTGACCTTCGATCCTTCCGTCGTGACCTAAAAACATGGCTTTTTCAACTGGCGACCTGGACTGATGGGTTTTTTTTATTGGTTTGTTTGTTAGTTTTAATTAGGTTATTGGGATGTCTATTTAATACTTTTTTAAATTTTGTATTGTATTGTTGTGAGCCATCCTGAGTCCTTCTGGAGATAAGGCGGCATAAAAATCCCAATAATAAATAATAAATAAATAAATAAAATTAAAATATTTAAGTGAAATTCATTAAAATGCTCCTCCTCATTCTATCACATTAAACTTTAACTTTGATGGCAAACTGTGCAGGTCATCTGGAGTTGCAACCAGGGGTGGGATTCAAATTTTTTAACAACCAGTTCTGTGGGCATGACTATGTGGGCATGGCCATGTGACTAGGTGGGCGTTGCTTTTTTTGCAGCCCCCTCTTATTCTTTGGACCTTCTGGGACTCAGGGAAGCCTCCTGGGGGAGTGTTTTTGCTCCCAGAAGGCTTCCCTGGGGCTCAGGAAGAAAAAATGGAGCCTGGGGGGGGTGCAGCAACCCCCCATGCTCCATTTTGGGGCCTTCTAGGCCTCAGGGAAGCATCCTGGATGAAGCAGTAAGACAGCGAGGGGAATCCCGGCACAGCTGATCCTAACAACAGCTGATCGTCAGTAGGAGGGAAAAGAAATACCTTAAGGAATGACTGGGCAGGGAAGAACATAGTCAGCAATGTCGTGCATGCATGTGATGTTGCACACGCTCAATAAAGACTGGCTGGGTGGGGAGGGGAGAGGTGAGCAGAGAGAGGCAGGGCCAGCCAGAGGCATGATTTGCTGGTTCTCTGAACTGCACAGAATCATAACAACAGGTTCTATAGATCTGGTCCAAACCAGTAGAATCCCACCCCTGGTCACAACCAAGATTTTGAAAAAGACTGCATGCAATCCTAATAGGAATTCCCCCCCCCCCATTTTTTAAAATGCCACCTTTGCTATTTGCAAAACTGCTCGATGCAGTTACCTAGTATTCCTTCTTCCTCTTATTTTCCACACAACAACAATCCTGGAAGGTGGGTTAGACTGAGAAAGAATCAGTGTCTGAAAGGCATCCAGCTCACTTACAGCCTAAATCAGCACTAGATCTCACAACTTCCTGCCTTCAAGTCTGGTCTCTTTTAATTAAACCAAACCACCGTTGTACTCTTAATATAAAATTCTGCTTTATTCTGAGCTCTAACATGATGGGACTGAAAACTGACTGGAAATCTAAACAAGCAGGTGTATATTTCTAAACAAAAAGATACAAAAAGAGCAATATAAAGAGGCCTGGAAATTCAAAGAATGGTGTATTTTGTTCAGCATCTTAATTTTTAGGAAGCTGCTCTACTTTTGACAACACTTGGTACAGGCATTTCTTCCTTGTAAGTATCTCTGGTTCATATGGAGGACCAAAGTGCAACACGCAGGGCATTAAGAATAAATATTTTAATAGGTAACTTATTAATAGCTTTTTTACTTTAAAATGGTTGCCACTCTTTGTACTTTCTCTTTCAAGTTAGGAATGTTCTATTATCAGGCCAAAGTTGTTAAGGCTGGCTGGTAGACGTCTGACTGTTTGGTTTGTATTAGGCTAATATCCTATATAGAGAATCAACTGGTTATACTACCTGCTTGTCTTCTCATGCATGAGCAGGGGATAAAATCAGACTGTTAGCATCAAAAACATTTTTCTTGCATTGATTTAGGTCACATCCCAGAATGATCTGCTGTTCATGCTCAATTAAACTGCATTGTGGGAAGGAGACATCATGTAAGCTTCACTATAATACTGCAGTTGATACAGATGGACAGTTCATATCTTCATTTGAAAGACATTTTTTCTAACATTTAGGGCAAAAGCTATATTTATAGGGGCATCAAAAATAACAAATAATTCAAGTATTTACTGAATTATTAAGTAAATCAAGGGTCAAACTTGATTCCTGATGACTTCCTGAACTTCTCCGTGCAGCTTATTTTTACTTCAGATTTAATTTTGTCTTTTTTTCCTGGGAGGAGTGGTATATATATATATATATATATATATATATATATATATAGAGTGTATTGGGTCTTGTCCGTGTAAGATTGAGAATACCTTGGCAGCGTTTGAAATCTCATCCGTCATCTTCAGGCTGGTGTCTTCAGCTTCTTCTCCTGGGAGAACGAGCTGAAGACACCAGCCTGAAGATGACGGATGAGATTTCGTCAAACGTGCCAAGGTATTCTCAATCTTACACGGACAAGACCAATACACCAAGACCTACATACCTTTACCCGTGAAAATCTACGAAAACATATATATATATATATATATATATATATATATATATATATATATATATATATCTTTTCTCCCAAACTCCTTTGGATTTCCCAATCAAGCCTATAGATTTCCTGATTGTATCTTCAAGGTACTCCCTGAGTCTAAGTTTGCTTAGCTTATTTGGTTATCCACTAATGAGCTGATAATAATTTCATTCTTTAATTAAGAACATTTATAGTTTAATCCCATAATACCAACAAACTTTTAATTCTTCACTTTTTAGAAAACTCATAATGCATCTAAACTAATTTGCTTCTTAGTAGAACAGACACCTTATAAGAGCAAAGATCCAACACTTTGAGCTAGAAAATATAATTTTGTATTTAAACAAAAACAATAACCATGTACACTACCTTGCACTCTAACAAGGAACTGTGAAAACAAATTTACACACCCAGATATCATCATTTTATGGAAAAAACTTACCACGGAGGATAAATACTAGGATGAGTAAATAAGACACCTGAAATCCCATCTTCCAATTGTATTAAAAAATACTGTTAATAACAAACAGTCTGTCTCAGTATTCAACAACGGATAGATTCATTCCTTCAACAGTATGCTTTTTATACTTCCTTTTTCGCAGGTTTGAGAAGAAACATACTTACAGGAAATGAAACCACCCACTGACGATGTTTTAAAAATGTAAATGCATTTTGACTTTTAAAAATGATTAAATAAAATCGCATGCTATATTAACTTGTCCTACTGCCCAAATATTATTGACATGCAGAGTTTAAGAATTCAGTTCTCAATAAAATATTTCATAGCAACCAGTGACTATTGACAGTAGAATTTAAAGCTCATTGAAAATATGTAGGCTGATTAGTGATATAATATGCATAATAACAGTGGGTGTTTGATCATTATTAGTGCTCCTTACCTCACCCTTCATTTCTGTGCTAGAAATTCAGCATTAGATACCTGACTCTACAGTGAGGTCTAGACTAGACAACTTTGGGTAGATGAATTTGACTATTCATAGCAGTACTTAAATCAAGAAAAACTTTACCAGGAAACTATAATGAAGTCCACTTTCTTAGAAGTTTTAGGATGTGTTATTAATAGTGTACAAACATCATTATTAGGGATTCTTTTTTACTCTTTATTCTTTACACTGATCTATTTTTGTGGAGCATAATATAATATCTGAACAAAAACAAACGCAACAAAGGTCATTGGTGAACCTGGATTGCATAGGTTGGGGCCAAATCTGGAAGAACTCTTTTGTTTTTATGAGTTGTTGAAAGAAAGTTGACATAGCATGTGTGAAGTGCTTTAAACAATCTAAAGCCTTATATTAAAAAAACTTAGAATGACTAAAGAATAGGGAACCTCTGACCTGCTGGCCTTTTTTAAACCATTAGCTCTTATATTATAGGGTATTAATTTCATGACACAATCGTCTGTTTTCTGTATTGCTTTCTTCAGATCTCCTTCCCTTACTCCTTCTCTCTTATCTGGAGGAGAGCAAGAAGTCAGCATATACCCTATCTACATGACTCACTAGAAAAATAGCTTCATCACAGTTAATTCATCCTATAACTATTCATCACAATTGGACATGACAGCACACACACAACATGATATATGCCATGAACACAAGTGGTTTGATCTATCAGTCTCAGTAATTTGGAGGTCATAAGTTCCTATCCTCAGAGAGGCATGCTGAAAACCATTATTCTTCTGCATTGGCTTTGAGTGGACCATATATGCTGACACTTGTCATACCACTGGGAATTTACAAGTCAGTGAAGATAAGAGAAGAAGAATTTATCTTGCTTAAGCTATGAGGCACAGATAAGTAATTACTTAGATGTGAGATAAAAGAAATCAGCAAAAGGGATTTTTTTCAAAATACATTTTGGATTGCCAGTATTATCTTTTTGAGTGGCTCTTCGTGCTTTCTTGGTTGCGGGGTTTTTTGTTTTTTGTTTTGCAAATGTTGCATTATTCAAACTAGGTAAGAACCACAAGGCTAGTGATTATCTTTTTGTCCGATGCTTCTTTGCAACAATCATGAAAGTGTAGCGGTATCCATCATGTAAGAGAGAATGCAGATTTTGTGCATATTCCCTTTCCTTCTTGGCATTGCATTTCCTTACAATCTTGCAAAAATCTATGCAAACCTAAAGTTCCAAAAGATCTTTTTTATTTTCACTTTCTTATAAATGCTGAATTGATTATCAGTGAAACAAGAGTTTGTTTATGTGTTTCCATGTAGTGGAATAAAGTAGGGGTCTCCAACCCCTGGTCTGTGGACTGGCATTGGTCTGTGGCATGCCAGAAACCAGTCCGTACAAAAAAAGGGAAACCCCACCTGCAAGATGCAGGCAGCACATGAAACCACACCCCCTCTGGTCCACGGAAAAACCTCTCTCCACAGAACCAGTCCCTGGTGCCCAAAAGGTTGGGGGCCACTGGAATAAAGGATGTAATAAGGAATAGAACTAGTTTCCAAAATACCCTTGTCTCTCCCTCTCTCTCTCTGTCTCCCTCCCTCCCTCCCTTCCTCTTTCTCTCTCTCTCTCTCTTCCACCCCCCCTCTTTTTTTCCCTGTCAAAATGGAGGTTTTTGTGGGTTTGGTTAGTTTATGTCTCTTCCCCAAAATAGCTTTGTTTTCATCTCCATCTTTTTCATCCCTCCTCCACTACCTGGTATTTTATGCATGCACTTTGGATTTAAGGATGGCTAAAAGCAAAGACAAGCTATCTCTTATTTCCTGCATTCTGCAACTAACTTTAACAATATTAACATTTTTTGGCATGGATTAGCTTTCCTAATCTGTCTAATTAGAAAGACTTCACAATCAGAGTTCACTTCCACATTACTTCTGCAGATTTAGGGAGTGAAAATGGAATTGATATTGAAGTGCTCTGTGAAAGAAGGATCCAGTAATTATTCAGTTTATATTTAGAGATTATCCCCACTAACAATAAAGTATCTGGACAGGCTCCTACAGTGGCTTTTATCCAACCATCAATTCAGCATTTAGGTGTTTTGGTAAAAAGAGTTTATTACTAACAATAAACTCAACATGTTTTTATTACAACATTTCCTAATACCTGCTGTATAGGTATCAGAAGGGACAATAAACAAACAAACAAACAAACACTTCATTTCCTTTTGTTTAAAAATCTTACTAAGCTATACAGGAAATTCTCGACTTATGATCATTTCTTCACGCAAAAAGAAACTATAGCTCAACCCACCAAAAACATAACTGTAAAAGACAGACCGAAATAAAAGTTAAAGTAAGCAAAAAAAATAGTAAGAACACTTGTCTGATCTTGATGAACACAAATCACCGGGGCCTGATGGATTACATCCCAGAGTTTTAAAGGAGCTTGCAAAGGTCATCTCAGAACCACTGCACCGTATCTTTAAAAAAAACCTGGAGCACCGGGGAACTACCAGAGAACTAGAAAAGAGCTGATGTGGTTCCCACCTTCAAAAAAAGGAAAAAACAGACCCAGGAAACTATAGACCAATCAGCCTAACTATAGACCAATCAGCCTACCCAGGAAGATACTGGAAAAGATAATAAAAAAACAGATCTGCCAAAATCTAGAAACAAGTAAAGTAATAACTAGCAGTCAGCACGGGTTTGTTAAGAACAGATCATGCCAAACCAATCTTATTTCATTCTTCAACATAGTGACTAAATTAGTAGACCAGCAAAATACTGTGGACATAATATATTTAGATTTCAGCAAGGCATTCGACAAAGTAGACCACAACCTACTTCTTAGTAAGCTAGAAAAAAGTGGAATAGATAGCACCACCACTAGATGGACTCACAACTGGCTGACAAACCGTACTCAACGAGTAGTCCTAAATGGATCTAAGTCTACATGGATGGAAGTAAGCAGTGGGGTGCCACAAGGTTCCGTCTTAGGCCCAGTACTCCTCAATATCTTCATTAGCGACTTAGATAAGGGGAACTTACCAAATTTGCAGATGATACTAAGCTGGCAGGAATAGCTAACACCCAAGAAGATAGGCTCAAGATCCAGATGAATCTTGACAGACTAGAACACGTATCTAACAAAATGAAATTCAATGAAATGAAATTCAATGTAGAGAAAAGTAAAGTCTTACACTTAGGCAAGAAAAACCAAAAGTACACATGTAGACTGGGTGAAACCAGGCTCAATAGCAGTAATTGTGAGAGGGATCTTGGAATCTTGGTGGACAACCAGCTAAATATGAGCCAGCAGTGTGCAGCAGCAGCCAAAAAAGATAATGCAATCCTAAGTTGTATTAACAGAGGGATACAATCAAGATCAAGGGAGGTACTAATACCACTCTATAAATCCTTAGTAAGACCACACCTAGAGTACTGCATCCACTTTTGTTCACCACATTATAAAAAAGATGTTGAGACTCTAGAAAAAGTACAGAGAAGAGCAACCAGGATGATTAGGGGACTAGAGGCTAAAACGTACGATGAACGGTTGCAGGAACTGGGCTTGGCTAGTCTAGTAAAGAGAAGGACCAGGGGAGATATTATAGCCATCTTCCAATATTTGAGGAGCTGCCACAGAGAGGAAGGGGTCAAGCTATTTTCTAAAGCGCCTGTAGGCCAGACAAGGAATAAAGGATGGAAACTGAACAAGGAGAGATTTAACCTGGAAATAAGGAGAAACTTTCTGACAGTGAGAATAATCAACCAATGGAACAGCTTGCCCTCGGAAGTTGTGGGAGCGCCATCACTTGAGACTTTCAAGAAGAGATTGGACCGCCATTTGTCAGAAATGGTGTAGGGTCTCCCACTTGGGCAAGGATTGGACTAGATGACCTACAAGATCCCTTCCAACTCTGATTATCTGTTATCTGTTATCTGATCACAATTGAGCTCAACATTTATGCTGCTAAGTGAGAAATTTGTTAAGTGAGCTTTGACCTATTTTATGACTTTTCTTGCCATATTCATTAAGTGAATCACTGCAGTTATTAAATGGTTGTTAAGTGAATCTGGCTTCCTCATTGACTTTGCTGATCAGAAGGTTACAACATGACCCTGAGACACTGCAACTGTCATAAATATGAAGCAGTTGTCAAGCATCTGAATGTAAAGCACATGACCATGGGGATGCTGCAATAGTCATTAATGTAAAAAATGGTCATAAGTCACATTTTTCAGTGCCATTGTAATTTCAAATGGTCACTAAGCATACTGTTGTAAGTCGAGGACTACTTGTAGATTATGACTATAATTTTATTGCATACAACCATGTGGTCCTAATATAACCATAGCTTGAGGATTTGAGAATCAATTTCTGTAGTTTCTAACCATAAAACATTATTTTTCTCTATATATTGGTAACAGTGTGTAGTTAGATTTTTTTAAAGCTGTCCTCCATTCACTGCATTTAAAGCCATTTTAAAATGCTGCAAACAAAAATATCTTGCAAATAATTCAATATCACAATGTATTTATTAGCCTTTGAAATTTACAGCATGTAATACGGCTTCCCAGAAAACAGTACTGAAGAATTGCCAATAGGTGGCGATATAATATCATCCACTTATCTCTCTGGGAAAAAAACATCCTAAGAAAGCCAGGGCTGGTATATATTAACATTACCCACGTTTAGAGAATACCAACAGGACTTCTTTAGCTGTATTCTGTAGATACTTTTATTTCCAGAGTAATAACTATGAATGCTTTTGAAAAACAAATTGCTTACCAATTCCTCTATTTTATGTTCCATTTAGGAACCAGATATGGGGCAGTAAGTGGATGGGTTGGAGCTGGGAGGACAAGGATACTTACATTGATTGCCATACAATTCTTTTTGAACAGTTGTGGTTAAGCTGAATCTAAGAAGATCCCAGGAGTTCAGGCAGTAGCACAATAAAAGAGATCTTGAACTCTAGGGACAGTTTCAACAGTTTTCAAAGAAAGCTTTTTCTGAGAATTTGGCAAGAGCTGTTCCTGCTCGAGGCAAGAAATTATTCCCTTGCAGACAGATGCACTCTAAATATGCTTGACAGAAACTCAGCTTCTCACTGAAATTGGGGAGAAAAGTGTTAAGTTTGCATGAAGAGACAGTCGCGGAGTGCTTCAAGCTCTTTGTTTATTAGTGACTACAGCTCAGAATGGACCCCTTTGGCTGGGCTGCGGCTGCTACTTATAGCCAGCAGCCGCAGTTGCCAGCCAATCATAGTGCAGGGTTTTCCCGCACTTTTTAAACCAATAATTTCTTACATTTTACAAGAACAGTTCAAACTAAACCAATGACTTCAAACCTACATACATAACCCCTCCCCACTAGGTTCAGTCCATACTCAAACCCCAGCCTATCTAATGTATTCTTTTAAATAGGTGGGGCTCTTACGTGTACGTTGAGACCTACGTGGTTCAGATGTTTTAAGGTTCTCACCTTGTGAGGAGGAAATGTGTCTGCTGACATTTCCTTACTAGGACTTGTAGTAATGGTAGAACCTGTTTGGTTACTACAACCTGGTCTCTCCTCCCAATCCATCTCCAACCCAATGTCAGCACCTAAATCAGGTAGTGATGTGCAATCTTCCATTTGTGAAAATGGTTGTTGGTATTGTGACAGGTTTTGGGATGGTTCCTGTCATGTTAGCTCGTTACACATGGGGTTGATTCTTGCTTGCTGATTACACTCATGATCCTCCCTTCCCCTAGAAGAGGCAGTAGGTATGGGAACCAGAGAGGAGCAAAAGCGATGCTCCTGAGGCAATCTGGATCTTAACTGATCAATGTGCCTGCTCCAGAGGACACCATCCTCCGTTTGTACCCTGTAAGACCTGGGGCCTGTGATTTGGGTTATCTCAGCAGGAATCCATAATGGTTCACCCATAAGGTTCTTAGCATAAACAGAATCACCCACAGTGAATGTGCAATTTTGCTAGTGGAATCTAGTGGTGCGTTGGGTGCGTAAGTGGGATGAAGGCGATCAAGGGGAGACCTGAGTTTCCTACCCATCAACAATTCAGCTGGGGACAAATTAGTTGAGGGGTTGGGAGTGATATGCTGAACACTGAGAAGTTTTCAACTCTCTCAGTGATATCCCCTGGACCCAATTGCTGAAGTTTTTCCTTGGTAAATCGTACCATACGTTCAGCCCGGCCGTTAGCGAAGGATGCCCAGGGGCTGTCAGGGCATGTCTGATACCCTGTTGTGCTAGATATGATTCAAAAGGTTGGATGTAAATTGAGGGCCATTGTCAGAAACAAGCACATCAGGTAACCCGTGAGTTACAAAAGCTTTTAAGCTGTTTGATGACAGCTTCAGTTGTGGTGGATGCCATAGGGATAACCTCTAGCCATTTGGAATATGCATCAACTATAATAAGGAAAGTGTGCCCTCTGGTAGGGCCAGCAAAATCAATGTGAATCCTGGACCATGGGCCCCTAGGACATTCCCATTCCTGTGTGGGGCGAGAGGTGGGGCAGGCCTGACTACCTGACAGTTGGGACAAGATGCAACCCAGTTTTCAACCATTTTGTCAATACCTGGCCACCATACATAACTCCTGGCCAATCCCTTCATTCTGACAATTCCCGGATGACCCTCATGTAACATTTCCAAAACCTCTTTTTAGTTTTGCAGGAATAACCACCCTGTTACCCCACAAAATACATCCTCTTAATACAGATAATTCAGTTTGCCTGGATTTGAAAGGTTGGGCGAGTTGAGGTAGATCTTGAAGTGGCCAACCCTTCTTAATCCAGCCTATAACAGGAGCCAATAAAGTGTCTTTGGCAGTCTCTCTGGCAATTTGAGCAGCATGTACTGGAAGCTTGGCAACAGTTTCTAGAAAAAGGTGTGAGTCTCAGGAACAGGGTCCTCAATGTGTGAAGGAAGTGGGCAGCGACTCAAAGCATCTGCATGCCCAATGTCTTTACCAGGTCTGTGGATCAGTTTGTATGAATAAGCAGCAAGAAATTCAGTCCATCTCAGCATTCTTGGTGACAGGATCGTGGGCGTTGGTTTGTCCCCTGCCACAATGCCTAAAAGAGGTTTGTGATCTGTGACAACAGTAAATGTTCTCCCATATAAATACTCATGGAATTTCTTGACAGCTGCTACAATTGCCAAGGCTTCCTTATCCAGTTGGCTGTAGTTCCTCTCTGCTTTAGTCAAGGTGCGAGAGTAAAATGCAATAGGAGCTTCCCTCCCACTGGGAAGCATATGGCTCAATACCCCCCACTCCAAAGGGGAGGCATCACAAGTCAGAACAACAGGAAGATTCTCAGAGAACTGTATCAGCACAGCATCAGACGTGATTTGTCTCTTGATATTGTTAAATGCAGCTTGTTCCTTCCTCCCCAGACCCAAACAGATTTCTTGTCCAGCAACCTATGTAGGGGTTCTGCAATGGTTGCCTTCTGAGGTAGAAACATATGATAAAAGTTAATGAGTCCCAAGAATGCTTGCAAATCTGTTTTGCATTTTGGCCTGGGGGCTTCTTTGATTGCCTGAACCTTTGCCTCTGTGGGGTGGATGCCATGTTTATCAATCATGTAACCCAAGAATTCCACTTTATCTGTTCTAAGTGTGCATTTTTCTTCTTTGACTTTTAACCCGCTTTTTGAATCTGGTTAAGACTTCCCTGAGTCTCTCGTGTAACTGAGTGTCATTTTCAGCAGAAATTAAAACGTCATCAAAATGGGCACCACCCTGGCAATCCTTGTAACATTCTTTCCATAAGGCTTTGGAAGATGCCTGGTGCCACACTTACTCCAAACTGCAACTTTTTGCATTTGAAAGCACCTCTATGGGTTACAATAGTTTGGGCTTCAGCAGTGGCATCATCAACTGTTAATTGTTGATATGCCTGTGCCAGGTCCAACTTGGCAAAAACTGTGCCCCCTCCAAGGGAATTTAATAAATGATGCACTACTGGAACTGGATATGCGCTCTGTTGTAGCGCATGGTTCAATGTCCCCTTGTAGTCTCCACAGATTCTCACTGACCCATCAGCCTTGACTGGTGTGACTATGGGTGTCTCCCACCTAGAGTGATCAGTGGGCTCTAAAACCCCTTGGTCTATTAGTTTATTTAATTGTGCATCAATTTTTTTCCTTTAAGGCAAATGTGACCCTTCTGGGTTTTAAATGGATTGGTTGTACCTTGGGATCTAGCTTAAAGGAGATAGGGGTCCCCAAGTACTTGCCTAATCCGTTGCTGAAGACCTCTGGAAACTCAGACTTCAAGGCCTCTCCCCACTCAGTGTTGCTCATGTGATTGATGCCAGTCACCTCGATGCCCAGCGGTTTGAACCACTCAAGGCCCAGCAGACTTGGCCGGTCCTTGTCCATGATGGTCAGTGGTAGGCGTTTGGTGTGGCCCTTGAACTTCACATTGAATTCTCTTGTTCCAACTACTGGAATCTTGTTCCCTTGGTAGTCTTTAAGAGTCAATGCTTGCTTCTTGAAGTGCTTCTTCTGGATGTTGGGATGAAGACTGGGAATAGTGTCCCATGACACCATAGATAGGTATGAGCCTGAGTCCACTTCCATTTGGCAAGGCCTTCCTTTAATAAATACCTTGACATGCACTTTTCTGCTTCTTAAGGGTGATGAATGACCAATGGTGACTGTTTGATGAGTTTCATTCTTCCCATTTGCTTCTGTGCTGCGCCCCATTTTCTCACAGAAATTGTTAGGCTTGAATTCTTTGTCTTTGCTTGTAGCAAACTTTCTTCTGATGGGTGGAGTTCTGGATGATTTGCAGACTCTTGCTAGCTGTCCTCTTTTATCACAACCAAGGCAAATGGTGTCTAAAAACTTGCATTCAGTGCGGGGGTGGCTTCCCCCACACCCTCTGCAGTAGAAATCTTGCCTCTTTCTTCCCAGGTCTTTCTTTTTCCTCTCCATTCTGAGTCTGTAAATTCCTTCCTCCACCTCACTACAGTCTGACTCAGAATCTATTTGCTCACAATGAGTTGTTGTGGACTTTTCCACATCAGGATGGCTTGTGGCCTTGTTGATTTTCTTCATGGCCGCAGCTGAGGACTTGGTAGCTTCTGCTGAAGAGGCCTCATCTATTGCTTCCTTCAGCGTGATCTTAGGTCTTAGTAATAACTTGCTCTGAAGCACCTTGTCTTTAAGGCCCAGAACAAATCGATCATGCATGGCCTCTTCTAAATTGTTAAATTCATGCACCCCAATGTCTCTTAAACTTGCCACGAAGTCATTTACGTGCTTTCCCTTGATCCCGACGGTAAAACTCATGTCTCTTAAAGAGGCACGATACTTGTGGCGTGTAATGGGCTCTTAACAACTTTTCTAAGTCAGGCCATTCCATTACCTTCATGTCTGCAGCTCCCGCCAATGCCTTCGCCATCTTGAAAACTGCCGGACCGCAGTGTGTGAGAAAGACCGCCCTCTTCCGCTTCTCGGAAATGTCGGCAAGATCGTTTCCTTCCAGATACATTTGGAAACGATCTGCATACGACTCCCAGTCTTCTGCCGTCAGATCGAACGGGACTGGGGGGTGTTCAGCGCAGCCATCTCGCTCTTCTTCTGTTCCGCGTTGCCTTCTTCTTCAGGGAGATCCCACCTTCGTCGCCAGTGTTAAGTTTGCATGAAGAGACAGACACGGAGTGCTTCAAGCTCTTTGTTTATTAGTGACTACAGCTCAGAATGGACCCCTTTGGCTGGGCTGCGGCTGCTACTTATAGCCAGCAGCCGCAGTTGCCAGCCAATCAGAGTGCAGGGTTTTCCCGCACTTTTTAAACCAATCATTTCTTACATTTTACAAGAACAGTTCAAACTAAACCAATGACTTTAAACCTGAATACATAACAAAAAGAGTATATTTTGAAAAGGAAATAATATTAAATGATAGTTTTTTTAAAAAAGGTATCCTAAGCTTCTACTGCATTAAACATCAGCTCATACGGCAATCTTCTTTTTCTCTACATCTATTTATTTAATCACTATCATCCATTCAACACACATAACCACATATCTGCATTTAACCAGAAACAGAACCAATGACCCCAATCAGTGGTGGGATTCAATTTTATTTTACTACTGGTTCTGTGGGCGTGGCTTGGTGGGCGTGGCAGGGGAAGGATACGATAAAATCTCCAGTCAGAGGTGGTATTTGCTAGTTCTCCGAACTACTCAAAATTTCCTCTACCAGTTCTTTAGAAGTGGTCAGAACCTGCTGAATACAACCTCTGAAACAAGGCAACAAAAATGGAATGGGAAAAATAAGGACAAACTGGCTTAAAAGACAATTGAAGCACGGGTAGGGGGCATATCAACATGAGAGAGAGGGTGGGGGGAGAGATGGAGGGAGGGAGGGAGAAAGAGGGACAGGGAGATTGATTCCCTAAATATAAATATGGAATGTTATCCATCCGATAAATTATCAGCAATTCTAGTTAATTTGTCCTCTCACCACTGGTTCCCACAGGTTTTTTATCCATTATTCTGCATATGGTCAGCTAAAAAATTCTCAAAAATACCCTGGATTGTAGCTGACTTTAAAGGCATCCCAGCTGGAGTGGTAGCAGAGTCCACTTTATAAGAGTATATTATACTTTCCTGCACATTTGACAATTTTTTCTACCCTTTGGAAAGCAAATTATGACTGAGTTAATTTCCTTTAACATTCATCTTTAGTTTGTAATTACTATATATTATGATACCTTCAGGCCTAGTATAATTTATACACACAGTCATCTAATTTTAATCCACAACTAATGATAAAAAAGAAGATATATAAATCATTATTTATAAAATAACATGATCTGGTTGGAAGTCAGTCACCTCGACTATAACTGTGAGTCTTAACACAGCCACTTAACCTGTCTTATTTTTTGTTTTATGGTGCTAGACAAACCAATGATAAAAAACAGCATTAAAGGATCACCAAAATTTCTGACAGATACTGAGGTCAATGTGTTTCCGTTTAAAATTAAAATATCCTGTGAGTTGCTTGCAGGCCCCTGGCACTATAGTGCAGTTCAGGAATTGTGGGGTGCCATGAAAAAAATTACGAAGACACTAAAGGTACCATGAACTGAGAAAGTTTGGGAAATTGTGGCTTCACTCTATTTTGCAGACAGTACTGGTCATGAGGAATGCTGATTAGAATGGTGGCTTAACAATATCTAGCAAGCTGTGAAAGAGAAGGCTAGAAGATTCTGAATGGTAACTCGCTTGATAGTTGATTAGATAGGGAAAAAAGATTTGCTGCCAAACTTGTCAATGCAGTTTCTTCTACACATGAACTTTGCATTTTATTTCTTAAATTAATCCTTTATTTGATCTCTATGTGATCAAGTTAATTCAGTGATTGCTATTATCTTTTTAAGTCAGCTTTGAACAAACTGACAACAAGTTGTCAGCCTTCTCTTCCTTGGACTAAAAACAAGTTAATCCTGCTTCTCTATTGACATCTTGCATTTCAGCCCTCTGTACTTTTGGGGACTGTTCTCTGAGCATCATTAATCATCAGAAGTTGTCGAGTCTAGACAACTCCTTAGAAAGTAGAAAGCAGGGAGTAATATTTATTTTCTGTTTGTTTATCAGTTTATTTCTATACATTTTTTGCACTATTTAGTAGGGAAAAAAATCTATTCTTTTCAGTGACCCAAGTATAGATTACATCTCCCTCCAACCTATTATTTATTTCAAACATGCCTACCATGCCTGGGATTTTTTAAAACTGATGTCCAACCTGTATGGAAAAGGCTATTCAATGCATTGTGGACATTTTGTAAATAAGCCAATTCCTATGGCACTGTTTCTTAGAACCCTAAACATGTTTTCATAATCACAAATATATCTATTTTCACTGACTTGAAAGTCTGAATCACAGGGGTCAGGAGAAGGAGCTTGTGAGAATTAAGCCAAAAGTCAATAGTTGTCAAACTGGAGTTGATAGTGATGTAAACATTCAGTCAGTTCTGGGTGAAGAATTAATTAATTTTTGGGAACGACTGGAAGAAAAAAACATGGAAAGAATATCTGTATGTATAAATGTCAAGACACTGTCCCTTTCTTTACTGGAGATAATATTAGCCTTAAAAAGATGAACAACCATCTCAACAAGACAGCAAGTCTCTTCTATATACATTTTCCATTCAAGGGTTCAAATTCTAAAATTCTTTCTGCCATGTTCTCCCAAGCTTTATAACTAACTAATTGCAACTTTTGTCTTTTCTCCCCACACTGCTCAAATTTGACATGTGGTTTGTGTTTAAAGAATAACCCTGTTTGATTCCAGGGCTATTTTTCCTGCTTTGTCAACTCCAACTCTTATAATAAGAGGCATTTGCACTCTCATACTGATGGCATTGTTGACAATAAACAATTTTGTTTGACTTCTTTCTAATCTCAGTATAGATCTTTATATTGCAAAACTGTGACACTTCCGATGATCTAGGGACTAAATTTAATCATATGAAGTCAGGTGGTCTAAGATTTATTATGAATCTTAGACACTGAAGCCTGATCAGAGTAAGTTCTGATTCCATCTCACTCCTGTCACTAAAATTAGGGTTTAGTGTCTGATCCCTTAATTACTGCTAATTCTCTAAAGCCACTGTTGTATTGTGGGTTAAAAAAGACTCAGATCCAGGATAATGAAACAACTTCTTTATTCTATTAATAGCAACAACCAGCAGAAATCCTGTCTGATAGTTTTCCTTTTATAGGAGCTGCCTGACAGACCGACCAATCAGCTCTTAGTATTTTCCTACCTAATCTGTGGACCAGAGGGAAAACTTTCCTTCTAACAGAACACAACCCTCCTCCCCTCTTACTTTGAACAATATTCAATGAAAAACTAGTTATTCTATGTAATCACGCAAATAGGCGGGGCGCCTATGCACCCACTCTGACCTGTGCAGATCATTCAGGTTTGAGGTGGCGGTCAGACCTGTGGGGTCTGCTGCTGCTTCTTGTCCAGCTCCTAGAACTTGTTGGAATTCCCCATGGGGTGTGGTTATTCCTGCAGGATGGAACTTGCAGATGCCTCCCCGCTGGTCTCTTGGTTCCCCAGGTTGCAGAATCTCCGGGTTTGAGTTAGCTGCAATGAGGAATTCAAGGTTTTTATTATTTTCTAGTGGACTGTAGTTGTTTGCTTTTGGATTGTTTTGATCCCGAAGAAGTTTACCTATCCTCCCTCTTAACTGATTTATATGCCTCCTCCATAACCTGCCATCTTCTAATTCTATCCTGTAAGATCGATGGCTTGTGATGGCTATAATTTGTCCCAGAATCCATAGAGGTCCTCTATAGTTTTATGCATAAACCCCATCCCCAATTTTAAATGACCTGATCTTGCTGGTTGAGTCAGAAGGTGTCTCACTAGTGTAACTGGGGTGCAATCTGTCCAACCTGGTTCTAAGTTTCCATCCAATTAATAACTCGGAGGGGGTCCTAAGTGTGGTGGCATTTGGCGTCACATGTTGGATAAGTAGGAATGTGTCTATGTGCTTCTGCCAATCTCCCGGACCCATTCTTGCTAAAGCCTCTTTGGTAGTTCTCACCATTCTCTCTGCTTGACCATTCGCTGAGGGATGAAAAGGTGCGATTAGCACATGGCGAATGCCCAATTCTTCTAAGAGCAGTTCAAAGTGAGTGGCTGTAAATTGGGGCCCATTGTCCAAGACTAAAACGTCTGGTAGGTCATGTGTTGCGAATAATTTTCTTAGGGTCTTAATAACTGCCTCAGTGGTTGTGGAATTCATTAATATAATTTCCAATCATTTGGAGTATGCATCCACGATCACCAAGAAAGTTTGCCTATGGAAGGGTCCCCCAAAATCTATGTGTATTCGAGCCCACGGGGATTTCAGGGATTCCCATTCCTGAGGTTGGGCTGCTGGTGGAGCTGGCCTGGATTCCTGACAGTTCCTACAGGTTCCTATCCATTCCATGATATCCTTATCTATTTTAGGCCACCAGACATAGCTCCTCGCTAGTGCCTTCATTTTAACAATCCCTGGGTGCCCAGAACGTGATAATTCTAGGACCTGTTCCTATAGTTTGGGTGGAGCAATAACATGCTCCCCCCATAACAAATATCCCTTGATTTGTGATATTTCGTGTTGACGGTTGTAAAACAGTTTCAATTCTTCAGATACTGGCCCCTGAGGCCATCCCCTTCCCACCCAACTCAGTACTTGTCTCAAGGACTTGTCCCTGGCTGAGTGTTGGGCGATTTCTATTGTGATGAGTGGGATGGGTAGTTCCTCAATGAGGAGGATGGTCACTGCCAGGGCTGGGTCTTGAACAGTCTCTGGTAATGGGCAGAGACTGAGAGCATCGGCATTTCCCAGGGCTTTCCCTGGGTGATGGATCAGTGTATAGGTATAAGCAGCTAGGAAAATCATCCATCGTGTCAGGCGGGGAGATAAAATGGTTGGCGTGGAACAGTCCCCCGCAAGGAGTCCTAACAGTGGTTTGTGATCTGTTATGAGGTGGAAATGTCAGCCATATAAATATTCGTGGAAATGTTTTATGCCAGCCACCGCAGCCAGCTTCTCATCTAATTGGCTGTACTTTCTTTCAGTTCCTGATAGAGTTCTTGAATAGAAGGCTATAGGAGCCTCAGTCCCATTAGGCATTTGGTGGCTTAGGACAGCCCCGACCCCGAAAGGTGAGGCGTCTCAGGTGAGGCGTCTCAGGTGAGGGTGACAGGCAGTGATTCAGAGTATTGGACAAGTACACTGTCAGAAGACAGGAGTTGTTTGACAGCTGCAAAAGAGGCAGCTTCCCTTTCCCCGCACATCCATTTAACCTGTTTCCCCAGGAGCTTATGCAAAGGCTCTGCTATGGTGGCTTTCCCTGGGAGGAATATACTATAAAAATTGAGGAGGCCCAAGAAAACTTGCAGCTCTGTTTGGTTCTTGGGAGTGGATAAATTTTGTATAGCCTTAATTTTTTCCTTGGTCGGGTGTATTCCAAAATTCCATGTCTATCAGATATCCTAGAAATTCTATTCTGGGGACTGTAAATTTACATTTTTCCCATTTTACTTTTAATCCAGCTTCTTTGAATCTAGTTAACACTTTTCTTATTCTGGCTAGCAATTTTTCCTTATTTTCAGTGGTGATTAACACATCATCAAAATAGGGGATGACTCCCTGAATTCTCAGTAGGAGGAGCTCCATGAGGCTTTGAAAAAGCCCCGGAGCAACGCTCACATCAAATTGGAGGCGGCGGCATTTAAATGCACCCCTATGGGTCACAATGGTCTGGGCCTCGGCTGTGGCATCGTCCACTGGGAGTTGTTAGTACAGCTGCACTAGGTCTAATTTAGCAAAAATTTTCCCTTTTCTGAGTGAGTGCAGCAAATGTTGCACTACTGGGACGGGGTAGGCATTTTGTTGTAGGGCCTTATTAGGGTACACTTATAGTCAGCACAGATGCAGACTTACCCATCTAGCTTTACAGGGGTGACTATGGGGGTCTCCCATTTAGCATGGTCTACCAGTTCCAGTATGCCTTGCTCTATTAATTTGTCAAGCTGTTTGTCTATTTTTGGTCATAACACGAATGTCACACTGCATGGCTTGAGCCTTATTAGGGCAACCTGGGGGTGTAGATTAAATGAAATAGGAGTCCACACATACCTGGAGTAGTTCCTCGATGCTGTCATCTGGTATTGCATTGACACCGGTCACCCTGAGTCCCAAAGCATCGAACCAGTCTAGTCCAAGTAGGCTGGGTAATTTGCCTTCGATGATTGTAAGTTGTAGTGGTCCTCGAAACTGCTTAAACACCACCTGGAAAATTCCCATCCCTGTGACAGGGATGTGATTTCCTTGATAGTCTTTTTAAAAAATTCACTGGTTCTTTAATGTGTTCTTGGTGATGCTGGGCTTTATTTTCTTCATCATAGCCCATGAGATTATTGACAATGAGGAACCTGTGTCCACTTCCATGTTACATGGTGCTCCTTCGATTTGAAATAGTCTGGAAGGTCATGGTTGATTTGGAGTATTGGTTGTCCTTCTTCCGTGGTTTCCATGCTTGTTTGGCTTTGAATCCCTTCTGTATGGTAGATGGGTAGTTTCTGCATGCTGCTGGCTGACTGGCTCTGCAGACTCTTGCTAGATGTCCTGTACAGTCGCAACGCTGACAGATGGCATCCTTAAATCTGCAATTTGCTCTTGAATGGTTCCCGCCACAACCGGCGCATGCGGACTGCCCTGTGTCTGTTTTCATTGTTTTTTTTTGTTAATTTTGAGTCTGCAGACATCTTCCTCATCATCTGTTGACTGTTCCAGCTCAGTGTGATCTTGCCAGCCGGCGTTGCTGTGTTGCGTGTTGTTTAGGCTTTTTACTTTTTGAATTGCCGCCATTGCTTTAATTGGCATCTCGGTGGCTCGGGCTTCATCTATTGCCATTTTCAGAGTGAGGTTGGGCTTCGTGAATAGTCACCACTGTAGTTGTTAATCTTTTACCCCACAAACGAACCTGTCCAGCAATATGTCTTCTAGGTCCCTAAATTCACAGTACATAGCAGCTTTTTGCAGTGCTGCAATGTAGTCATTCATTGATTCACCGTCATTTTGGTTCTGGTGGTGAAATTCATGTTGTCTGATGATCTTCGAGGTCGTGGGTGCATAGTGAGTCCTAAGTGCGTTTTGGATTGTATCCCACATTACCGTCTGCACAGCTGTGGGAGCGACCAAAGTTTTGGCAGTGTCAAAAATTCCTGAGCCACAGTAACTCAAAAACAGGGCTTTCTTTCTATTGTCCAAGAGTGCCTGCAGCTTGTTGGCTTCCAGGAAACACTCAAATCAGATTAGATAAGAGTCCCAATGTTTGATGGCTGGGTTGAACAGTGTTGGTGGAGCATGTGTGGCCATCTTGCCAGCTGCGAATGCTATTTTGTGCTCCAATAATCATTTCGGTTGCTCCGCTATTCCTCTGTATTTTGATCAGCTCTTTTTGTGTCTTCTTTCCAGTATCCCACCTTCGTCGCCACTGTTGTACTGTGGGTTAAAGAAGACTCAGATCCAGAATAACGAAACAACTTTTTTATTCTATTAACAGCAACAACCAGCAGAAATCCCATCTGACAGTCCTCCTTCTATAGGAGCTGCCCGACAGACCAACCAATCAGCTCTTAATATTTTCCCGTCTCATTGGCAGACCAGAGGGAAAACTTTCCTTCTAACAGAACACAACAGCCACAATTATATATATATTTGCTGGAATTTGGAGAGTAATTCACACATGGTAATGATATAAATACTAATCAGTCTCTAATGTTGCAGATGTTTTCCAATAAACATTTAAACATTTATTATAATATTTCTGAATCTGCCAAATCAGGGGGACTGCAAGAATACACATTCTTCCTATGGAGGAAAACGGAGTTAATCATATTTCTATTGTACTGATTTACAGGCCCAATGGTGCAATTTAGAATTTATATCAATATTTGCTATTTCTCATTCCAGTAAAGGCTTGTTCAATGGTAGCTAAGATATTAGTAATTGATTTTCAGATTTTAATTTGCTTTTCACTTAATATATTCTTTAGACAACATGAAAATGTATAATTATTTAATTGTCAGGAATTGAAGCTAGTGCCTGGCCCTTGAAAAATCAATGATATGGTAAATTAATTTCAATATGCTTCTGTATTGTAATCTTAAATTTGGATTTTGAGCAGAGAAACATGCAGGATCTTTTTTTTCAAACAGATGTAGGACCAGAGAAATGCAATATTAAATTTGTAAAACTATGTTAAGAATATTTTACATATTTTTCACTTTAATTGCAAATGCAGAAACACTGAAATAGATAATAGATCGCCCTGTGCGAGCTCATAGGCAGGGACTCCTCGGGGTCCCGTCGGCAGGCAATGCCGGCTGGTGGTTCCCCGACGACGAGCCTTTTCTGTCGCGGCCCCTGACCTCTGGAATCAACTGCCTTTGGAGCTCCGCCTGGCCCCTGACCTCCGCACCTTCCGCCGCGAGTTGAAGACCTGGTTATTTGACCAACCCGGGCTGTGACCCTTTGGGGAGGGTTATTTTTAATTATTTTTAATTTATTTTATAAACATTTGGACTTATAATTTAATCTAATTGTTTTTTAATGTATTTATTGTTCCTTGTTTTTAGTTGTAAGCCGAGTCTTGGAGATGGGGCTGACATATAAGTTCAAATAATAAATAAATAAATAAATAAATAAGTAAATAAATAAATAAATAAATAAATAAAGGAGTCTGTCTCAGAACAAAAGTAATTTTACTGGATTGGTGACACAGGAAACAATAGTTAGTATTCACTTAGATATTTGAATAAATAAATAAATAAAGGTGGTAGCAAAAACAATCCTCTTTTTTTACCAGAATACCATATTGGCATTGACTGATTTTATTAGATTTCCAAACCAACCTTTCATAGATGTGCCCAAATTGTAATTTCAGTGCTAGTGCATACTATGGTTCCCCATGAAATTTTTTTCTACCTTTAAATATGAAATTAACAATTTTATTGATCATATTTGTTAATCCAAGCATAAGGAGGAAGACAAATTAATAGCAGCTACTATTGTTGTCCTATGAGGCAAATTCAGGTTCTTTCTCAAAAATGTTTTTTAGTACAGCTGAGTCAGTATCTCTCTTGCCATTTTCAGCTTGTTGATTTTATTCACAAGATGCTTGAGAATTTTTCTTGAATACTTCGTGTTGATGTTTTTGACTTTACTGTTGTGGCCCACTGGTGGCTAGTGGAGCTGGCAGCAGAGTCATGCAGTGAGGAGGTTGGGGAGGAACATGGGCCAGCCCTGGAGGCTGAGGAAGACTTGGACAAGGGCTCTGAGTCAGAAGCAGAGATTGGGCCAGGGCAGTCTGGCAGTTGTCAGCTGCCTTTGACAGTAGTGAGGTGGGGGGAAAAGCTGGAGCCAGTTCAAGTTGCCAAAAGAAAAGAACAATTATGAACTAAGGGTCGACGTGGGAGTAAAGCTACAGGTGGATGATGAATGGCCCCTCCTATAGGGGATATCCTGGGGGGGGAGAGGGATTTTTAAATTAATTCTAATTTTAAATATTGGGCATGTGTTTGTTTAATTCTTTTTGAATTATTTATTGTTGATGTTGATGTTTGGTTTTAGTTGTGAGCCACGCCGAGTCTTCGGAGATGGGGCGGCATACAAGTCCAATAAATAAATTAATTAATTAATTAAAAGAGGAGCAAAAGGGGAGGGGGCTTTTGCAGGAAACAATTCATTCTTTGTAGCAGTGTGAAGATCTGTCTGTGCATCTCAGAAACTCTGTGCCGATTAATTCCTTGTCAGCACCGCATTTGAAAATATTTACTTGGCAGCTCTCCAAGCTAGATAAGGTCTGTGCTCCTAATTACACCCTTTAAAGACTGTTTGCCAGGCCTTTGGCTGAATGCGGATGCAAGAAATTCACCTTAGTTTAATAAAAAGGGTTTTGTCAGAACAAAGAATTCTGCTTAGTGCTTTCTGGGGAAACCTAGGTCAAAACATTTACTGTGGGAAGTGCTGGAATACAATTTTGTTGGAATCACTATTTAGTGATTCAATTTTTCTATCTTCTATCTTCCCTGGATGCTTATACTTCCCAATCTGAACAAAGCTCAGCAGGATTATTCCCCCATGATTTCTTCCCTAGAGAATTAAAGCAAGAGAGGCCAAAAGGGCAAATGATTCCTTAAACCTTAAACCTTAAACCTTAAACCTTAAACTTTAAACGTTAAACTTTAAAAGTTAAACTTTAAACTTTAAACTT
>CM019152.1:25756965-25959699 GCA_009733165.1 Naja naja
CAAAGCTGTTTGGATCTGGGAAGGAAGGAACAGTCAGCATTTAACAGTATTAAGAGACTAATCCGTCTGATGCTGTGTTGATACAGTTCTCTGAGAACCTGTTGTTCTGACTTGTGATGCATCCCCTTTTGGAGTGGGGAGGTTTGATCACAGGCCAAATGGAAGGGAAGCCCCAATTGCATACTCTCGCACTTTGTCCAAAAGCAGAGGAATTATATGGACAAGGAGCTTTAGCAGTTGTTGCAGCTGTTAAGAAATTTCATGAATATCTGTATGGCAGGTCATTCACCATTGTTACAGATCACAAAACCTTACTAGGCATTGTGGCAGGAGACAAACCACACCTAATATCCTGTCACCAGAATGCTGGTGGACTGAATTTCTTGCAGCCTATTCCTGCAAACTGATGCACAGGCCTGGCAGGGACATTGGACATGCTGATGCACTGAGTCGTTGCCCACTACCTTGCCACAAGGAGGACTTTGAACTTGAAACTCACACCTTTTTCCTGGAGACTGTTGCTAAGCTTCCAGTCCATGCTGCTGGATTGCCAAAGCTTTAAAAGATGCTGTGTTGGCACCTGTGGGCTGGATTAAGAAAGGTTGGCCTCTTCAGATCTACCTCACCTTGCCCAACCTTTTAAGTCCAGGCAAACTGAATTATCTGTATTAAGAGGATGTATTTGTGGGGTAACAGGTGGTTATTCCTGCAAAACTGCAAAGGGAGGTTTGGAAATGTTACATGAGGGTCATCCGGGATTGTAAGGATGAAAGGTTTGGCCAGGAGTTATGTATGGTGGCCAGGTATTGACAAAATGGTTGAAAACTGGGTAGCCTCTGTCCCAATTGCCAGGTAGTCAGGCCTGCCCCACCTCACGCCCCACACAGGAATGGGAATGTCCTAGGCCCATGGTCTAGAATCCACATGGATTTTGCAGGCCCTACAAGAGGGCACACTTTTCTAGTACTAGTAGATGCATACTCAAATGGCTGAGGTAATTCCCATGACATCCACTACAAGTGAGGCTGTCATCAAGCAGAAAATTGTTTGTAACCCATGGATTACCAGATGTCCTTGTTTCTGACAATGGCCCTCAATTCACGTCTAACATTTTTGAATCCTTTCTAGCTCAACAGGGCATCAGACATGCCCTCACTGCCCCTGGGCACCCTTCGCCAATGGCCAGGCTGAACGCATGGTATGCTTTACCAAGGAGAAGCTTCAGCAGCTGGGTCCTGGGGATATCTGAGAAGCTTGAAAAACTTCTTAGTGCTCAACACATCACTCCTAGCCCATCAAACTTGTCCCCAGCAGAGTTGTTGATGGGTAGGAAACTTAGGTCTTCCCTTGACCGCCTTCATCCAACTTACGCACCCAACGCAGCACTGGATTCCACTTCCAAAGTTCGTTCTTTAGTGTGGAGATTCTGTCTATGCTAGGAACCTTATAGGTGAACCTTTGTGGATTCCTGCTGAAATAACTCACATCACTGGCCCTCGTTCTCAGGGTACAAACAGAGATGGCCTCCTCTGGAGCAGGCACATTGACCAACTTAGATCCAGGTTCCCTCAGGAACATCGGCCCTGTCTCTCTCTGGGTCCCTCACCTAATGTCTCTTCTAGGGGGAAGGGGAGGAACAGGAGGAAAATCAGCAAACAGGAATCAACCCCATGTGTAACGAGCCATTTGCGACAGGAACCATCCCGAACCCTGTCACAATGCCAAGATCCATCCTAAGAAGTAGAGCCATTGCGACAGGAACCATCCGAACCCTGTCACAATGCCAAGATTCATCCTTAGGAAGATTGCACACCACCACCTGACTTGGGTGATATTGGAATGGAGATGGTTGGGAGGAGAGACCAGATTCTAACAGTCTAACAGGGTCTCCTTTCACAGGAAGTCCCAACAGGGAAATGTCAGCAGACACATTTCCCCTCTCACTGGGTGAGAACATTAAAACTTCTGAACCACAGGTCTCAACGTACCGAAGAGCCCCACCTATTTAAGGGAATACATTAGATAGGTTGGGGTTTGGTATGGACTGAACCTAGTGGGGAGGTGTTATGTATGTAGGTTTGAATGTTATTGGTTTATTTGAACTGTTCTTGTAAAATGTCAAATGGTATTGGTTTGAATAGTGCAGGAAGAAACCCTGCACTCCCATTGGCTGACAGCTACGGCTGCAGGCTATAAGAAGCAGCCGTAGCCAAGCCAGGCCGGGTCTATTCGAGCTGTAGTCACTAATAAAGTCTTTGCTGGAACTCCTCGCGTCTGACTCTTCATGCAAACTTAACAGATGGAGTTGTCAAATTCCAATAACCTATTCATGCTAAACATCAAACACATAGAGAAAGAAATGATAAACTTGTGTAGAGACTGCTGTGCTAAATGAGCCACTTTAAAAATGACTCACATTGGAATACAGATGTTTACTTAACTGAACTGCAATCAGACAAAAAAGTAGCAGGAATTGCATTCTTAATTGAAGGACCTCTCATAGCCTGCAACTGCATTCTTTCAAGAAGGAATATTTGGCTTCATCCAAATCAGTGACATATGGAAGGTACTTTTAAAATGTGTCTGACTGGAGCTACCAAATGAATCTGGAGAAGCTAATCTATGAATGTCACCGATTTTAAAATGTCTATAACATTTTTGGGGGGGAAACTCCTTTGATTTTTAAGTGACTCACTTTAATTGAAAGTAATTAAACATATTCACAATAGATACTGTAGAACTTATAAGATGTGAACAACATTATAAATAATGTTGACAAAAACTGGAAAGGCCTCGGTTTTAATGAGTGTTTGCTTTGGCAATAATGTTGGTTCCAGTATGACTTTATGCAATAATTGAGCTCAAATTCCAATTAGATGTGTAGCTTCTGTTCAGTTATTTTTTACAATAAGTGTGTGTTCCAACAGTGGTGGCTAAAAAAACGGAGACTATAATTAATCTTAAAATATCACTAAAAATCCTCAGTGACATAAAATTTTGAATGATCAAAAATTAATAAAATTAGAAATTACAGTCATTACCACACTAAATAGGAAATGGGCATGTTAGCTTGCAAAATAGTCTCTACTTAAGAGATACTAAGTTCTTGCAGGTAATAAATATTTTTAACTGAGTAGAAATGAGCTTTTCTTGTGCTTAGGGCATCTTACCAAAGATATTTCAAAAGGCTAAACACCATTAGCAAGGAATTGTGGCAAAGGTGGTGTAGGTATGACTAATGCTGTAACCTAGTTTATACTTTCTCCATCTTGCTAAAAAGAATGTTTTAATCAAAAAAATAATGTCAGTAATTTTCCTGGCTGGCATTGCTTATAGCAATGAAAATGCACATATTACCCAGGATAAACTTGTACATTTCAAGTAGTACAAATCCATATCCCACACAAAAATCTACAGGATTGGCAAAGAACAATCAACAGATTTATATGGAGCAGAAAAAAACAAAAATAAGATTTGAAAATTTGCAAGACTCAAAAGAGAAATAGAAGGTTGGACTAGAATTTCTCAGACTACATTATATAAAAATGTCTAACATGGAACAGAACAGAACAGATATCATTTCCTAATGGAATAATATTAACTATTGAAGAAACAGGTTAACCAATGGACTTCATAAATATCTATATTGTACAGAGAAAACATAAGACAAGAACTTAAAGGGATACAAGAAAAAATGGTTAAAAATTTGAAATCCCTTGAAAGTAAGGCTACCTCAAATGATTCACAATAATATTTCCATCAAACCATTTTTTTTAAATTTCAAGGTTAATTATAAAAAGAAGGAGCTGATCTTAGATGCCAGTATGATGCATTTGGACTTCAGAATAACTAAAGGCACAGTAAGAATTGCTTAATGAAGGTAGGAAACTACCATGGTTAATGTAACTGGAAAAATAAAAAGCAAACTAAGTGGCAGAATCTGAAACGCTTATATAGAGCCAAGACCATTTATTACGATATATCATAGGGAGACAGAACAAATCAAACACTTCATGATAAAAAATTGATGGAACATTTTAAAAAGTAATAGTGGAATAATAGGAAAAACTGTGCAAAAAAACAATAATATTTACATCAAGGCACAATGTGATGGGCCAATCATACAGCAATAAATCTTGGGGATGCTACATCAAAGAAAGGTATATATTATCATATACGGTGGCTATGTAAAAGGAATTAAATATTGGAAAGAAGTACACCAAAACACCCAGAAAATTCTGAAAATAAAATTCAAATTGAGACCGCAAATATTTTTACGATGCATGATCCTAGGAAGTACCAGTGATAAAAATCATAATTTATTAAGATATTTACAGACAGTGGCATGAATTAATCTGGCATGATGTTTGATTTTGTGCTTTCATTTAATTAAGAAAAAAGAAAAAAGAGGGAGCACAATACATCAAAATAATATAAAAAGGCTTCTCTTCCTAACCAAAAATTCTTATTGAGAAAAATCTACTATGAAATGTCCTTGATTACTTTTGCAAAAATCAAATGTTAAGTTGACCTAAAACTGCTGAAATACTTGCAAGCCAGTCTGGTGCTGCTTTTAAATAAATATAGAGAAAGATTATACATATTTTTAGTTCACTAATGACATTTTTGAAGATATTCAGGGGAAAAATGCAGTTCTTTTCTGAATTCTCTGCATGCCCATGTCTGCATTCACCAGCAAATTGTCACAGCATGAGAATTCACTCCAAAAGCAATAAACAGTTGACAAGCCATAAAGACATTGTGACAGTCTATTGAAATATTTTTGAATGGATAGAGCAGGATGATGTATCTATACTGTGTAGAATACTAAATACTGAAACTTAGATGGTACTGAGTGAGAAATCAACTCAGCTTGGAAATCTCTACCAATTTGGAGGTATACTGTGAGGTCAAGGCAAATGCAAGAATAATTTGTAATACAAAGAGTCAATGAGAATATCGGAGCAAAGTAAAACCAGATATAACTAACAGTGCTGTAGTTTAGCTCTCTTGATTAGATCATTTGTTATAAACTGCAGTGACAGCAAATTTGTGACAAACTTCCTTAGTTTGTGTCCTTTTCATAGCCAAAGTAGGCAGGGTGCTTTCTCCAAAAACCCTACTGTTAAGGTGGGTATCAGAGATTTGAACCAGGACCACCATGTCAAAAGATGATGCTCTAACTACTGCACTATCCAGCTGCTTGAATATAGTACATTTATTCCCACTGCTATTTTACTGATCTTGTAGCTGTTGCACATTCTCTCTGCTGCAAATCCACCTTTTCTTTTCTTCTTATAAAGGTAAAGGTTTGCCCTGTCTAGTAGTGTCCAACTCTAGGGAACAATGTTCATCTCTGTTTCTTAGCCAAGGAGCCACCATTGTCTGAAGACACTTCCATGGTCATATGGCCAGCATGATTGTATAACTGAGATGCATGGAATGCTGTTACCTTCCCATTGAAGTGGTACCTATTTATCTACTCACATTTGCATGCTTTGAACTGCTAGGTCTTATAAAGCAGTTCAACTGCGTTTGATTATTTAGACATTTTGTTTGTATATACATAGAGTGGTATTATTTCTGACCAATATATCACAGTATTAAATGCTGCATCTATATATAGAAATGCAGGGCTTAGACCAGCTTCAATAGACTAGTTTTGAAGCAGCAAAGACCACATTTCCTACTTTTGAGAACAATATGAATGGAGGACTTCTTTTCAGGGTTTCAGACACTCCTCTGACAACTCAACAACTCCTCTGACCAGTTGCTGTTCTTGTTGTTTTTAACTGAAAGAGTAAAAAAAAAGGAATTCCAGGGCAGCTGAGCATGTTTGTATTGATTTTTGGTCTGCAGTGAGATTTACAATCCCTTGGGATATTATTTCCTCTTCTATGTAAGGTTGCATTTGGGATGGATGACAATATATCCATTTATGCTACATTATCTATATCCCAGCTTTATTAAAATGTATTATCAGTTTAAAGTATCTTCTCAGCAGGGCCAAGGAGATATTTGCGGGCAGTTATATGATTATTTTTTTTACTATGATATCAATATGTGTCCGTCTTCTTCCTCTTTAGTCATTCCATTCCATTTCATAGTTTCTCTCCTGAGACTGATTCAGTCTGCATCAATGAAGTTTCCCTTTGGAGTTTACTTCTGCAAATTTCAGAATGCTGGTGCTTCCTTTTTGGGCTTGGATAGTGCAATGTTGGCTATAGTTCCACCACCACAGAATAATAAATCAAAATCAGAAGTAACAAACATAACAGACTGTTGTCTTAGAAATATTAAGTCAAATTAGCGTTAGAAACCATCTCAATTATTTTTAGATATTATATGAGATAAGTAACTGGTAGAAACTTGTTTTTTTCTTTAAAAAAATAAATCAGGATGACATTTGTATTTCAGGAATATTTACAGTATTATTCTAATATTTTAATTAGTCAGATGAATCTACCAATGCTCTTGAATTCCTGCTCCCAAATTAGCATAGCCTATTCCCAAGGCAGCCAATCATACAAAGACGAGTTTATTTCTTTGCATCACTTTCTTGAAGGCGTGAATGCAAAAGTCTGCACATCCCATGGGAGCTGTATAGAAATATAACCTTCTACAAATCAAGTTCCTTTTCTACAAAGACTTCTGACTTTGTGTTAGATGTGCACTATGACTTGCATAGTTATTTTTACACAACAGAAAAGAGACACACTGCACATGTTAACAATTCAACAGCAAGTAAATGCAACCACTGAACATTAACAAATGGGTTCAATTTTTCCTTCAAATTCTCTGATTCTCTGTCTAAGGAGATTACACATTCTGCTACCTCATTGCTTTTGCTTTTAAATTACAATGACTTTTGTTTAGTTCTTGAAGGTCAATTTCAAAGCACAGAGCTATAATTATAAGGAGACACACAAGCGAAAACAGCACATCCCATACCAATTTCTTTGAATTCTGGTGGCTAAAAAATGCCAAGGATATATAATTGTATTTTTAATATTTTTTAAGAAACTAAAGTGGCACAAATTGTTTATAGTAGTATACAAATGTAGCAAATAAACAAATCTGCCAATAGAGGTCCCCCCTCTCTTTCACTCTTCCAACATCAATATTGGGACCATCTATCATTTTGGTTAAGTTTGCTTAGTGATCTCAGTAATTGAGTTAAAGTCTGATACAGAGTGTAGAATACTAATTCTTGAATAAGTAATTTGAATTTAACAATCATAGAAATTAAAGTGGAAAGATAGCTGTCAAATCATAAAACATATGATTAAACTATGCTGTTGAATGGGTGGTAACTAAATGCAACTAAGTAAGGGTATCTAATGAAGTAGATAGGATTGCTGGTCAATGAACATGATGATTATTCTTTGAAAAGGTTTTGATTAGAAGACATGGCTTGCCAATGCTGATTTACCACATATATTTTTGCCTATGCTGATTTACCACAAAAAAACCACATATATTTTTATTCCTCTTTCATTCTTTCATCTACTTCAGATACTCTGTTCAGACCATCCTGCTCAGAAGACTGAGGAAGAAAGGAAGACATATGGGGCCAGCAACATGGCTCCTTTATATACTTTATTTCAACATTTATTTATTTATTTATTTATTTATTTATTCGACTTATATGCTGCCCCCTCTCCGAAAGGACTCGGGGCGGCTCACAGCTAAAATACAACAATAACAATAGGCATAGTTAAGGAGTTCCTTTACATAAAGTTATTGCATGAATCACTAAAATTAAGCCACAAATGTGTGTGCTTCAGCTGTAAGTCAAAACAAACATATCAGACTCCGTTCAAATCAAATCGGTCTACATATCTGTACAACAAATAGTATAGTATAGTATAGTATAGTATAGTATAGTATAGTATAGTACAGTACTAGTATTAGTATTAATATTAGTATTAGTATTAGTGTAGTACATTTTCATATATTTAAACTAGATTACTACCATGGACATATGTATCAAAATAATTTGCTATATATTTTTGTAGAATCATATTCATAAATTCAAGCTAAAGAAATTGGACTGCACCTACTAGGCTACGTGCTGATGTTCAGTGAATGTGTATAACCACTTAATGGGAAAGCCATGTCCAGTTGATCAGAAAGAAAGTACTGTACATCTATATAGCTCAGTTTCATCAGTGCTGAATATGGACTGAAAAGAGATTGGCATTTGTGGAACATAACTAGAAATATCAATTTTCTTGCCTTCTATGCTGGAAGTTCATATCTGAATGACTTTGTAGTTCTGCTGCAAACAGAGAAAATATATTTATTATTTTCTTGGTATTATGTTACATCTTTATTTTGCATTCTTATTTCTAGACAATGAGGCATCTTTGCCTTTAGTATACAAAAGCAAAAAAACAAACTGTGAGTTTCCTGTGTAACAATTTATTTTCTGAGCTGAAAGTGCTAGTAAAAGGCATATAATGCTATTTTAATATACTATCAACTAAAATCTAATAAAGGGAATAAAGCAATTCAATTATTTCTGGCAAGTTATTTTGATTCCCAACTCCAATGTGAATAGGCATTTTCTAATTTTGCTAAATGATGAAATTTTAAACTACTTTGGACAGACTGGCAAGCATAACTGAATCAGCATATTCATATTCATTGGCTACTTTAAGAATATAGATGTATTATTAATTGCCTGGCGTCAAGCTGTCAGAACTGAAGAAAAACAAAGAAAGCTAGATTTCTTGCTGTGGAGTCATTAGTAACATGTTTTTATAGCACTGGGACCAAAAAACTGCCCTTCAGGCTACCAATTTGTGAGTTAAGACAGTTGTGTTAAGGGGGCAGCTGTGACTTTCAAACCTAATAGAAAACTATTAAGCAAACATCCAGACTCTCTAGATTACCCATGTCTTTGGACCAACAACCTCTCCAATTCAGAATGTTTTTAAATTGATGTCTATACAAATTTGCTAAATTTCTCTGGATTAGAGATGGTGCTCAAGTTATATGTTATATGTTAGATCTTTAATTAGTTGGTAGGACTGTAGTGCATGCTTTTACTTTGAAAGATAAATTTTAGTGAAAAAAGTTTCTACCATTGATAGCAGATGAATTTACAGGTTCCTTAATAGATTCCATTGGTTATGTCTGCTCTGGACTGAATAACCGATTCAAATAGAGTCCATAATGATGAAGGAGGCAAAGAATCCAGGATTCTTTTGAGCTTTTAATAGCAGAGAAAATGGATGCAATTTTCTATGGACTAAATTTTGTCATCTATCTATGTCCATCTCTCTTTTGACTCCTTCAGGTGGCTAGATAGAGTCTGAGCAATAGGATCATAGAGAAAATCAGCCTGTCTTTGAGGGTGAGCATGGTGCCACCTGCCTTTAAAGTGGAGGTGACAATGCAAATTATCCTGAATAAGTCTTTTTTTGACTCAGTTATATTTAACAACTTTTCCCCAAGCGGATGATTGTAGACTATGGAAATCAGCTATAGACATCCTATATAAATGACTTATTTGGATACTATTTAGTCAGGATTCAAGTCTGACTGGGACAGAAATATAATTAATCAGTGGCACCCAGGGATGGGATCCAACCAGTATAACTACCAGTTCTGTTGCACGCGCATGCATGAGATGCGCAAGTCGTGCGAGTGCAATTTACAACCTGCTGAGCTGTAGAACTGGTTCTATGTATGCTCTCTGTTTGCTGCTTTTCAGAGCAACCGGTTCTACAGAAGTGGACAGAACCGGTAGAATCCCACCCCTGATGGCACCCACAGAGAAAGTCTTTTTGGACATGAATGTCAATACATGTACTGAATCACTCATTCTCCTCAAAAAGTTGTGATGGCATTTTGCCACCCTGCCATCTTGTCTCTTTAATAGCAGATGCCACCAAGTTGGTTGCTCTGTAGATTATCTTTGTTAAAAATTAGTTGGAGAGCTGTTCCCCACCTATTTTCTATTAGAACTTTTATTAATGTTCAGTACCATTAACCTAGATCATCTGCAAATTCTGAGAGTTGTGAGCACCATTGTCCAATGTTCCTTTTGGTGGTAATGGAGGAGGGCAATGATGAGTCCTTTGGAACTTAAATTGGGGTTTCCCAGGCTTGGTTGTCTCTGCTATATTATTTAACAGACACACGAAAAAAGTGGGAGGTTATTCATTGGCTTAGAATGAGGTGTTATCAATATGATGATAATACCCAACTGAATATCACCATGCTAGGCTATATTGGACATGTTACAGAAATTTTGAAGCATCAAGAAATATCAGATTTCTCATTTTTCAGAGTTATATTATTACTGATACCTTTAAAGTTTTTATAGTACAGTGCCAGGATGTGTCAGACAATATTAAATATTCCTGATATGTGGACCAGTATTGGCTCCCACTTTATGTAAGACCTTTCCCAGAAATAAACATGGCTCAAATCCTCCTTGCTATTGTTAACAAATTAAAATCATACTATTTAACCATGTTTGCCTCTTTAATTAAGCTGGACATCCATAGGTAGACTGTATCTTGACATATTGTTGCTACCCAGATTCCATGGATTTGGGAGGGTTATAAATATTATTTAAACAAACAAATCTGATCTTTCTTTGAGAAAGAAAGTCTTTCCCTCCTTCTCAGCAAACATCATTAGCAAAGATGATTGTTTAATCAAACAGCCAAGCACAATATCAATTCTCTTGAACTGATCAGGGGTATTTAGGTTTGTTTTTTTAAGATTATTTTTAAATCTTTTTTTTGTTATATCTTCATTCTTCTTGCATATACTGGGAATCCCAAGATTTATGTTTGTAAGTTAGTAGCAGTTTCTATGCTCATCAGATTTAAAAAACAAACAGAACTTGGACTGCATCATCACCTTCACTTTCACTTTTTTGACCACACCCTGAGGACACTCCTGCATGACAGTTTCCCATAAACATAATAAAAATTTTGTATGTTACTTTTTCCATGTTTTCAAAAATTTAAAAAAATCCTTACCTTTATCAATCTTTCAGCTTGTTTGTTTTTTGTATGCAATGAATATCTGCTTTGGACTTAGAAAAGATTATTTTTATATATTTTGACAGTAATATACAGTTACACATTTTCATTTAGATGTGGGAGGGTCAAAATTTTTACACATTTTTTCTGCAATTGGACCCTTTGAACCTTTTTACTTTCCTATTTTCAACCAACAAGCTAAAAAATACCAAAACTGCATTATTCAGTTGTCTGCTACCAATTTTAGGTATGGTCAAAAGCCCTCTCAAAGTAAATGGGTGATTGCTTTTTGACTGCATGTTGCCAAATTCTTTAATAAGGAGTAGTGGAGGCCATACTTTCCAAATCTCATTACAGAGGCATTTCTAACAACATGCAAGCTTTGTGAAGCAAGATAAGATAATCTTCTCTATTGGAGTTAATGCAAGTTAGTGCAATGACTTGCTTAAGCAATTTGGGAGGAAAGAAGAAAGGGAAATACAACATCTAATTGGCCTTCTCTTTTGCAGTGCCCAGCTCTTTTCTTCACTTTATTATCCCTACATTTATAGCCCTGCAATAGGGCAAAATATTATTTATACAGTGAGACTATCTGATCCATTTCAAGTCAGTATGAACACTAGTTCAGTTAATACTCTACAAATTACTTTAACCTAAACATAGAAAGATAATTGGGTATAATCAACAGTATACCACCCTGCTTCCCAAGACTTCATTATTCTACTTTACAAAAGCAATACCAATGGGAAACCAAGTCCAATATAGCAAGTCCTAGCAGAGCAGATTGCACCTGTTCACTTTAAAATACATCAATTGAAGCTAGAAATATTCTGAAAAGCTAGGTGGTCTCACACTTTTGAGGCATTGTAATATCCAGATAGATTAGTTGAAAGATTAAGTTTAAAAGCAATCTGTTGGGGCTTTTTATTCATGGGAACACCGTCTTTTTTCTTAATCAAAATGACTCAAAAATGATTTGAATCAAATATTGAGAGATTTTCACATCAGTGGTTTGTAATGTCTTAGACTATAAAATCGACACAGGCAAAACTATATAGCACTCTGGTCATGTCCAAACATACAGTATATGTTAAGTTGTGGGTAAGAAAGACACGGGAACTCAGCTGGTCCAACTTCTCTTTATTCGCTATTTCAGAACTGAAGAACTGCAGCTGTGGCAGCTCCTTTTACAGCTGAGCTGTCCACGGCTTCAACCAGTGATGGCTGTTTAAATTTCCGCTCCTGTGGAACAACCAATCAGGGGTGAATATGCTAATATCTAACACCCCTCCCCGCTGGGCTGGTCCTACCCAATCTCATCCCGCTTAGTGTACGTAGTCATGCAAATAGGCGGGGCTCTTGTAGGTACAACTGGACCCGTGCAACTCAGTCATTGGTTGGTCTTCGAGCTGTTTGGGTGGATTTATTGTATCTCCTGCTCTCTCCCTTGGAACCTCCTGGAACCTTCTGGCTGGGGCAGCCATTTTGTTACCACTAGACCTCCATCGGCCTGTTCCTGCCTGGCCCTGCTGACCCTCCGTTGGATTTCAGGTAGGTGTCCACTTATTCCGTTCAGTGCTATTGTTAATTGTTCAGGGTCTGCCTCATTAGTCATTAGGGCCTGATCTGTTTGGTTTCTTGGTTGGGAGGGGTCTCCCCCCACTTCACTGTTTGTGTTGGTTTTTTGTGAAGGATCTCCCCCTTCTTTTTTGCTCGTGTCTGGTTTTTCCGTTCCCCCTTGTCCATCGGGCCCTCAGTTGGTCTATGTGTCTCCTCCAACTTTGCCTGTCAGTAGTTTCCACCCTGTATGATTGAGGTCCGGTTAGCTGTGCCATCCTTGTGGGTATCCATAGGGGTTCCCCTATTAAGTTTCTTGCATATACCGGGTCCCCCACTTGGAATGTCTGGAGTCTGCTGAACGAATCTACCGGTGGGTCTGGGGTATAAAAGGGATGTAGCCTGTTTAATAGTGACCTCAGCTTCCTTCCCATTAACAGTTCGGCAGGGTTCTTGTTAGTTGTTGCACTGGGTGTTATATGTTGTATGCTTAATAGTTTATCTATCTTAGCTTATGTGTCCCCTGGCCCTCGTTTGTGAAGGGTTTCCTTCATGAATCTTACCATGCGTTCTGCTTGTCTGTTAATCAAGGGGTGACCCAGTGCTGACAGTGCATGCTGTATGCCATTTTGTGCTAGGAACCCCTCAAATTGGCTGGCCGTGAACTGTGGCCCATTGTCCGGCAGGCCATGTGTTGCAAATAGCTTCCTAAGATTTCTAATTATGGCCTTGGTTGTGCTCCAGCCATTTGGAGTATGTGTCCACCACTATTAGAAACGTTTGCCCCTTTATTGGTCTGGCAAAATCAATGTGAACCCTCGACCAGGGTCCCCATGGGGTTTCCCATTTGTGGGTGGGTGCTATGGGAGGTGCAGGTCTAGATTCTTGGCAGGTTTTGCAGGTTGCCACCCAGGCCCCTATCTCCTTGTCTATCCCTGGCCACCACACATAGCTTCTTGTCAAGAATTTCATCTTAACTATACCCGGGTGCCCCACATGCAGCATTTCCAGTATACCATCTCTTAGTTTCTCAGGGATTACCACGTGATCCCCCAAAGTACGCACCCTTTTAGTATTGATAGTTCTGTTTGTCTGTTTCTGAATGGTTTGGTGTCTTCTGCTGCCTCTTTCACTGGCCAACCTCTCCCTACCCAGCTCAATATTTGTGCCAGAGTTTTATCCTTTGAGGTTGCTCTCACGATGTTGGCTGCTGTCACTAGCGCTTTTTTGAGAGTTTCTATTAGGAGTGTGGATGTGGCTGGTGCTGGGTCCTCGTCCAGGAATGGGCAGGGGGCATCGGCTGAGTGTGTCAGCATGATCGATGTCCTTTCTGGGTTGGTGTATTAAGTCATAGTCGTAGGCGGCTAGAAACTCAGTCCAACGCATCATCCTAGGTGACAGGATGTTTCGGGTGGCTCTGTTCCCTGCAATGATCCCAAGCAGTGGTTTGTGATTGGTGACCAGGGTGAACTTTCTTCCGTAGATGTATTTATGGAATCGCTTGATTCCGGTGACTGCAGCTAGTGCTTCTTTGTCGAGTTGACTGTAATTGTGTTCCAGTTTGGACAACGTCTTTGAATAAAAGGCTATGGGGGCTTCTTTTCCATCTGGAAGTATGTGGCTGATTATTGCGCTGACCCCAAATGGTGATGCATCACAGGTTAGGATTAGTGGTAAAGTCTTGCTGTACTGGATGAACATGTGGTCTGATGTGATTATGTTTTTGATTCCACGGAATGCTGTTTCTTCCTTTTACCCCCAGGCCCAAACTGCCTTCTTGTCAAGCAGTCTGTGGAGCGGTTCCGCAACTATCACCTTCTGTGGTAAAAATATATTGTAAAAGTTAATAAGTCCCAGGAAGGCTTGCAAATCTGTCTTGTTTGTTGGCCTGAGGGCTTCTTTAATTGCTTTAATTTTGCTTTCCATGGGGTGAATTCCTTCGCTGTCCAGGAATTCTACCTTATTGGCTGCTAGTTGGCATTTTTCCTTTTTTTACTTTTAGCCCCACTTCTTTGAATCTGGTTAGGACTTCCCTTAGGCATTCTTGTAATAGCTCTTTATCCTTAGCTGATATGAATACATCATCAAAATAAAGTACCATCCCTTTTAGTCCTTGTAGTAGGCATTCCATGAGACTCTGGAATAGCCTCGGGGCTACGCTGACCCTGAATTGTAAATGCTTGCATTTGAACGCCCCTCTGCATGTTACTATTGTCTGGGCTTCTGCTGTCTCAGCGTCTATGGGTAATTGTTGGTAGGCTTGTACAAGGTCAAGCTTTGTGAAAACTTTCCCCTGCCCCAGGGAATGTAAAAGGTGTTGCACCACTGGAATGGGGTACACACTTTGTTGTAGGGTGCGGTTCAGGGTGGCCTTTTAGTCAGCACAGATGCATATGGACCCATCTGGCTTTACTGGAGTGTCAATAGGGGTTTCCCATCTTGCGTGGTCAATGGGTTCTAGGATCCCCTGGGTGATGAGCTTATCTAGCTGCTCGTCTATTTTTGGTTTAAGTGTGAAGGGAACCCACCTCGCTTTTAGTCTGATTGGGGCTATTGTAGGGTCTAGATTAAATGAGAAGCGGGACCCCAAGTACTTGCTCAGTTTTCCATCAAAGATGTCCCGGAATTCTTCCATTAGGCTGTCTTCCCACTTGCTGTCAGCGATGCTGTGGATTCCAGTGACTTCTATCCCCAGTGGTTTGAACTATTCCAGCCCCAGCAGGCTTGGTCGGTCCCAGTCAACTACAGTTAATGGCAGGATGCCAGAGTAGTTTTTAAAAGTCACTCGGAATGCTGACCATGGGAATCCTGTTCCCTTGATAGTCTTTTAAGGTTAGTCTCTGTTTTTTTCAGCTGGTCTTTGATTAGGCTGGGTTTTAGCCATTTGATAGTGTCCCAGGATACCATCAATAGATATGATCTGGAATCCACTTCCATCTGGCATTGCTTACCCTCTATGGTGACTTGAATGTGGACTTTCCATGTGTTTGTTGTGCTGGAGTGGCCCAGCATCACTCTTTGGTGCATCTCGCTTCTTCCAGTGGCTAACTCATTGTTTCGTTGGCTTCGGTTGAATTGACACCATCGGTTCTCAGGTTGGTTTTCTCTGCTCCATGGAGGCGTGTTCTGTCTTTGTCTCCTGGTGTGGGGTTTGGATGCTTGGCATGCCCTCATTATGTGCCCTTGTTGCTCGCATCATTGGCAGATGGCGTCGCAGAAATGGCATTCCAACCGGAGGTGGTTTCCCTTACATCCTGCACACCAAAAGTCATTCCTCTTTCCATCTCAGCTTCTCTGGCTCTGTTCCGAGCAGAGTTGGTTCACTTCCTCGTCATTGTCTGTGTCTGACTCAGATTTGAGGTCCTCATGGTGAATGGTGGTGGCTTCTTTCAGTGCAGCCTGTGATGTCTGGTTCATTTTTCTCATGGCTGTGGTGGATTTCTGGGACACTTCCATGGCCGATGCTTCTTTGATGGCCTCTTTTAGGGTTATTTTGGGCTTTGTCAGGAGTCAGCTATGTAGTGTTGGGTCCCTGAGTCCCAGGACTATGTGGTCTCTCATCGCCTCGTCCATGTTTAGGAACTCACAGGCCCCGGCGATGTCCCTCAGGTTCACGATGAAACTGTTGATGCTCTCCCCAGCCTTCTGGTCTCTCTAGTAAAATTTGTGCCTCTTCATTAGGCAGGATATTGGCGGGGTGTAGTGGGCCCTCAGAATTCTCTCCAGGTCTGGCCAGGCCATTGTTTTTACATCGTTGGGTGCTGAGAGAGCTTTGACCATTTTAAAAACGGCGGGCCCACAATGTGTGAGGAAAATGGCTCATTCCCTTTGTTCCGAAATGTTCATCAGGTTGCCCCCTTCAAGGAACATGTGGAATCACTCGACGTACGATTCCCAGTCTTCTGTTGTCAGATTGAACAGTGCAGGTGGCGTGTTGGTTCTGGCCATTGTTTGGATTCTTCATTAGGTTCGGCGGCAATGTGCTTGCTGATCCATTGCATCTCAGGATCCCATCCTCGTTGCCAGTGTTAAGTTGTGGGTAAGAAAGATGTGGGAACTCAGCTTGTCCAACTTCTCTTTATTTGCTATTTCAGAACTGAAGAACTGCAGCTGCGGCAGCTCCTTTTACAGCCGAGCTGTCCGCGGCTTCAACCAGTGACGGCTGTTTAAATTCCTGCTCCAGTGGAACAACTAATCAGGGATGAGTATGCTAATATCTAACAGTATATATTTCAGTTTAGGTTCTTCAACAATACTTCACGTTTTAGAATACCTGATAATGACCAAGTTCCCATTAGATCAGAGTCCCCAACCCCCAGGCTGTGGCCCACTATCTAGTCATGACCCATTTGGTATCAGGAAATGCAAGTGGCAGATGAATACACATGTGTGCAACTCCACTTGTGTGAATGGTAGGCACTTGTGTTTTTGTACATGCAGTTCCACTCATGTGAGTGGCAGATGTTTGCACTCATGCACGAGCATTGGGAGCTTATGCTTGCACAAATGGATCTGTGTATGTATGCCCTCCTGCAACACACACAGAACTATTGCCCCTCCTCCCCCACACTGGGCTGCCAAGCCGGAAAGGGACTGCATTAGATGGTCAACCAATATTTATCAAATTTGACCAGAAGCTCAAATTGTTCTGGATTTGCAGTATATCAAAAATACTTTTCATATTCATATGTTGATAGTCAATAACTACCAGCTCAATCCACCAAAGCTCAAAGCAATATGTTATCTACCAGATGTCTTTGAACATGCTGTTTGGAGGTGATGGGAGATTCCTGATGATACCACACTAAAAAAGTCAAGTATTAGGGCTAGTGGGGGAACAAGGAGAAAATGCTAGCTGATGAATGGAAAGCAGAGATGACCTGCTGAAGAGTTGTGGTAAGAGAAAGAAAGAAAGATTTTTTTGTTTTTATACTTTTTAGCTTTCTATATGTAATTTCATTCTGTTCTATTTTTATGATTTATAATTATTGTAGCCCACAGTCCTTATGCTCATCTTTGACAATAATAAAGGTTTGATTTGATTATTTTCAGTGTATAATTTAATGCACAGTTAAGCTTCAAAGACTGAAGCTTTGATTCAACATTCCTACCCAGTCTGTCCTACTATAAGGGAGAAAACTCATGCTTAGAATTTAGCAAAGGCATTAATGCCTTGAGGGGCTTTTCTTTAGTTCTTAGAATTGTACTAATTAGTAGGTAGATGATTGATCTGAACTTCTTTCAGCTCATTGACTTGATTGAATTGTAAATGAGGACATTCTTACTGTGCCATTTGATCTTTTAAAAATCCTAGTTAGTGTGCTATTGGACAATATAAACGTATTATTTTATGATTAAAAGAATAACATCATTTGTCCTCAAACCAGAGCTCTGCTCAAGATGCTGAACTGCAGCGAAACATCTGCTCAAAATTAACAGTGCAGTGAATGTGAACAATGTTTTACCTTATTAATTAAAGGCAAATAATTAACAAATGTACAAAACAGTACTAAAGTAACAGTAACAAAACACATATGGCTCAGTACTTTGTTCACAATATATTTTGTGGCCAAAATATCTTTGCTTCTGCTTGTTCAGTGGGCAATCTTGCAACCTCTCTGTCTCTCTGTCTCTCTGTCTCTCTGTCTCTCTGTCTCTCTCTCTCTCTCTCACACACACACACACACCATCTCTTACCTATTTATCTGAAAGTTATGAGTTGTAAGTTGATGGACAGCCTCATGAGCATCTTGTAGGAATAGTAGGACAAAAAGTGTAAAAATGAAATAGTAGCAATTTCATCACATCTTATTTAATCACATCTAGTTTATGATATATCCATTGCTAGGTTCCACTTTCCTTCTATTTCCCAAAATAATAATATTTTTATGTTTGGATAATATCAAGTGTGGACAAGTTAAAAAGATGATTAGTAAAGAATATATCCAAGAGGAGAAAACTGAATAGCGGAAGCACCAGCAGAGTCACCAATACTTCGGTAATACCTGTGATATGATACACTCCTGGAATTATTAACAGGACAGTTATTTGAACTGGGCAACTTGCCCTGATAAACAAGGAAACAGATGAGCATTTACATCACCTTAGTGATATTGATAGATTATACCTGCTCTACAAAAATGGACACAGGTGTTTACTTCAAGTTAAACAAATTGTCAAAGAAGAATGTGTGCATTGTCTGATTATATAAAAGACAGCCAAGAACAAGCATTGATACAAGTTAAAAATTGCAACTTGCTAAATGTAGAGGGGAAAAAAGTGAATATCAAAATAATATAATAAAACCATGAACAGAATGCTGGAGAGAAAAAGCATTACACAGTCAACTTCTACAAAAGATTGAAGTGAATGGGGATAAAGATGAATCCTGCCAATGACTTACAACTTACAACTGGAACATTAAAAAAAACCAATGCAATAAAACAGGGGTGTCAAACTGGTGGCCCACGGGCCAGATACGTCATGTGCAAGCCATGCCCACCCCAGCTCCATGAAAGGGGAAAATGTGATACATCACATGACAGCAACGTGACATGGCAAGTTTGACACCCATGCAATAAAAACATCAGAAATGGTCAGAAATGAAAAACCATCATATAATTTAGATTGTGCAAAGAAGAATCGATCATATACTCACCTTGTTGTGCAAGTAGATTGCACAAACTGATGATGAACAATAATATAGCATAGTTGCCAGAATGATTCACGTACCAGAAAAGATACTATTTATCGATATCTTTTAGGATTTCAGGAATTTTATTTATTATATTTCTATAATTTACAATCCAATAGATTTGTGATTTTAAAACATGTTTTAAAGTATGTGTTTCACTGTTGAAATATTTATATTGTAAACTGGCCAGAAACATCTATAAAATAAATTTTGAGTTGGGTTCCTAGAAAACCCTAGCATGCTATTCTCCCAAGAACAATGTCATCACCATGATTACAATTTTTGGTGTGAGGGATTATCTGAAGCTCTGCAGATTATCAATACTTCCAACCCCTTTTTGACTAATGAATCAAGTAATGTCTTGACTTCAATTACATTTTCAAATCTGGCAATTACTCTATTGCTAATCAGAATGAATAATCAGCTTCTATAGCACGATTTCATACCATTTCATACCATTCTGTCTGGAATGAGAAGAAACTTCAGTTACATGGGCCTTAGTTGTTTTCTTAGAAACATGTAGTGTGTATTTTTTTTTCTCTTTCACATGTTAATTTCTCTTCTCTAGTGAAAGAATTGTAAATGATTCATAATGGTTCACAAGCAATGATGCAGATGGTTTTGGATTCAATCCCAGGTATCTCTGAGTAAGGACAAAAATACTCTGCTTGAAATTCTGGAGATTTGTTGCAAATTAATGTTGATAAGACTGGGCTAGAACAGGGTTTGTTGCTTCCTAGTTTCACACATTATATTCATAAATAACATAAACAGGTTTAGTGTCATAAGTGTAGTATGAGGCCATTATACTAAAGAAATCTTGATGACTACAGAAGTTAGTCAGGATTATATCAGTGCCAAACCTGGTTCACATGTTTCAAACCTTTATGCAAGCAATATTGCACTGTTATCCTTGGCCCAGGTTGGTTTGAAAAAGGACTTGTGGTTCCTTGCAGAGTATTACACAAAGGATTTTTTTTCTATTACTTTTATTTAAAAAAATTAAAAATAAAATACAAACCATAACTCATACAGAATAAAGAAACAAAAAAAAGAAAAGAAGCAAAGAGAAAAAAATAAAGACTGAGGGGCAAAAAGGGTAAAAAGAAATAAAGAAGAAGCTTCTGATTTATTTGCATACAAACAAAATACAAAGATGATTATAAAATTACCTTTTAATCTATGGTTACCCACGTCATTTTTTCTATTATTTTATTTTCCCCCCATAAAAATCAAAACACCAAGTCAAAAAAGTGCCATTTTGTCTGTTTCAGCTCCAGTCAGCCATATATGTAGAAATTGTCTTTAATCTTTTTGTGAGCATAAAGAGATTAGAGAAAAGAGAAATAATAATCTTTCTGCAGTTGTTTTACACACACACACACACACACACACACACACACACTCTTCATGGCATTTTTCTAGCTGTCTATCCATTAGTCCCCAAAGAAAAGCCTTTGGATTCAATTGTACATTAGTGCACAGAGGAAATTTTAGAGAATAATTGCAATAAGACCAAGATTACAGTATTTGCAAAATGCCCCAAAGTCCATAGATGGAAACTAAATGGGCATAAGCCACACCATGTCCAATTATTTTAATAATTGAGTATAGTCTTCCATGTAACAGGAAGCCATTTATAGTGCATTATGTAAAATACAAAAAGATCAAGCTTAGCTATTCAAGCCCTTTATAAACCTTGAAGAACAGCATGTATTGCAATGATGATAATTTAGCAATCAAACTGCTTTTGGCTAAATAATGTGTGAAACGTCTATATGGAATACAGGTAGGATGCTGCAAAAATATGTCATTGGTGGTGTGAGGTACTATAAATTACATAATATATGTAAATTCCCAATAAATATCTTTCAGGTAGTTCTATTTTCAAAAATTATCCTGCTAAAAGATGATGTAAATAAAACTGAAACTATGATCAGGTCTAATATGCTGAATTATTGCCTAAAATAGTTTTCCACCTCATCAGATTAGTTTCTTCAATTTCATCTGATAAATGTATATCTATTCTACATATTGAATCATTGTGGTTATACACAGCATACTGTACTATCCATAGGACCTGATTGTGATGAAGCCTGGTTAGCCAGAGAATAACATGTATAGAAAACCAGAAAACTACATCTTGAATGCCAATAGGGATCTACTTTGATGTTCAACCTTCTAGTTGTGCAAAACAGATTGAAATAACTAGATACAGATGTGCTCTGATGGCATATTTTAAGATTTAAGCAATTGCAATATCACTTTTTTGTGGTCTGCCTTTTTTTTTACAGGAAATCCATGTATGCTTTTTAACTTTGTAAAAATGCCACTTAGTAATAAGCAGGCATATACAATGAATGAAGGCTATTGCTGAGCACACTGGGTTGTATCCCAAAAAATTGTAAGCCACCCTGAGTCTTCGGAGAAGGGCGGGATATAAATGTAATTAAAAAAAAAACCCTCAACAATTAGCAAAATTGAGAGCAACAAATCAGTACAGAGCCAAACTTGACTTATCCAGAAAGTAATTTAGAAGTACACCGACAAAGATTCATGTCATAGAGGCAACATGATTCCTTTCAATGAAACAAAGATGGGATATGACTCACCTTGATGAAGCATGCATGTTGCATTTAACTACTTTAGCACCAGCACTAGCATTTAGGCTTATATGCTCCACTCATAGTGCTTTACAACACTCTCTACGCGGTTTACAGAGTCAGCATATTGCCCCCCAAAATCTGAGTCTTCATTTTACCGATCTCAGAAGGATGGAAAGCTGAGTTGGTCAGGACTGAACTGCTGGCAATGAGCAGAATTAGCCTGCAATACTGTATTCTAACTACTGTGCCACGACTTGAGACCAATGCTGTAGATGGCTTCTCACCTGTTTCTCCCAACTCTGATTGAAATGCTTTCAGCTGGACAGCTTGGGGACATGTGAGAACTGCAATTAACACTGTAGCAGTAGGTTCCTTTATCCTTCACTGTAGAACTAGTCTTTCAGGCCTCCTGCATAAGCCAAGTTCTGCAGACAATGCAGGGGTGTCAAACTCATGCCATCACGGCAGCATCAAGTGACTTATTGGGACTTCCCCCCTTTTGCTAAACCGTGCATGGGCATGGCCAGCACATGATGCATCTGGTCTGTGGGCCAGGAGTTTGACAGCCCTGTCTTAGAGGGTCTGCAAAGCTGAGCAACATAAAATTACATTCCACTCTTAAAAGCAAGATGACCACATTGCTACATAAAGCAGCTTTGAGGAATTATTTTGCTTGAACCATCAGGGTGAAATGGTTCTTTAAAGTATTGCACAGACTCATTAGAAAGCTAGTCAGGTTGGTCCTGGGGCGTATAATTTCCATTAAGTGAGTTCGGCATTTTTGCCAGGAGCCACCACATGGCCTTCTCATTGCCTAAGCTTTCTTCCATGCTGTAGCTTACCCTAAATACATAATGATGTTAAGCAGGGAAAGAGGGAAGAATGAGTTAATGCAGAGAAAGTTAAATAATGAAAGAATAGCTCTAAATGGGTTGAAGCAGCTGTGACAAGAAAATGCTATGATTTCCTGGCCATCAAACCAAGCAGCAGAGTCTAATAGCTGTCTCTAATGTAGCAAGGCAGCAGGCATGGTTAACTTTTGATTTTTTATTGCTTTAACACCTTTTCTTGGTTTGTAGAAGCATCTTTAAATTTATCCAGGGGTGGGATTCTCCCAGTTCAGACTGGTTCAGGCGAACCTCTTGTTCCAATGACCAGCTGGTTCCGAACCGGTTCGCCCTGCCCATTCCTGTACTTTATTTCCTGTTTTTAGAGCACAGCTGATTGGCACGGCAGAGTGGTTTGCCACGGCTCAGCTGTTTTATTCACAGGGGCTGCAGTTGAAGTGGAAAATGGGCTTTTAAAAATGTGGATTGTACGCACGGAGGGTGCATTTGGTGCACAAGTGTGTGGAGCGTGCATGCATACGTGAAACACGGGCTCACTGAACCAGTGGTTATACCTGTTGAATTGCACCCCTGAATTTATCTTTGTGGGGAAATGATGGGATTATAAGTTTTCCTGGCTGAATGCATAGAATTTGTTTGATGGAGTGAGTAGAGCACAAGCCAATGTACAAATGTAGCTATTTCCTCCAATATTCACTCCTTGGATGTTTTTAAGACTGAAATTCCTAGAATCTGTCATTTAAAAATGGCTTGGAGAAAGTTCAGATAGAAATTTTGGGAGCTGTAGTTCCATCTTATTCAGGGATAATAGGTTGGGAAAACTGTTTGCTATGCATCCATTTCTTTTTATATAAAACTGTTTCATGAATTTTTAAGAGGTTCTGACAGGTTTCTTCAATAGAACATCTCTTACTTGCAAATTATTTCTAGAAGTATAAACCACTCATTAAAATAATAATTGTTTCAAATAGAAGGGAGTAGCTCAGCGTTGAACTATGATCTGAATTTGTTTACTTGCAGATGCTTTGTTATGTAACTTCCGTGCATGTGAGTGTGAGGTTTGCTCCCTGTTTATAAACAGAGCCTTGCCATGCTACTATTGGTGGGGATGTGGTTTTTTCCTTATTAGTTCCTGGATTGGAGTTGGTTTTCTGCCTGATCTTTTGTCTATTATTTGATCCCTGCTTATCTCAGTGTTGGCTGTTGGAAAAGCTATGTTATAGTCTTTTTGTTTCTGCTGTTTTTTAATTGTCACTTTTTGCATGACTGAATGACAGATTTCCAGGATGTTAGGGATATCAATACCAGGCAAACAGATAGACATAAAACAATGTTTGGGAATTCAGATGATTGCCTAATCTATATCAAATAGTTTGGTTAATATATTATTGGTTAATATATACTTTTTCTTTAGTGTAGTAGAAGCCTAATTCTAATTGAATCCATCAAAACCAAACTTAGCTCCCACCCTTCTTATCTATTTAGTTTTGGAAATCCATAGCAAGTTAAAAATAATTAATTATTTTTATATCTGTCAACTACATATATACTCCTGTACGGGCTGGAGGGTGTGTGGTGGAATGAAACTTCTATGAAGCAGAGGATTGCAGAGAGATTGAAGCCTCCTCTTTATGTATGGAGTAGCTTTCATTACATAGGTTAGGACTGTCAGACTCGTGGCCCATGGGCCAGATGCATTACATGCTGGCCCTGCCTCCGCCTGGTTTAGCGAAGGGAAAAAAAGTCCCAATACATCATGTGACAATGTCGTGACCCCATGAGTTTGACATCCTTGACATAGGTCCTGTGTAACCAAAACCATATAGATCACTAACTTTTATAACGATCACCTATAGATCACCTTTGCAGAATCATTACATCATTATTGGAAAAAGAAGCTATTATGTCATTACTGTCTTTAGGTTTTCCTTCTGAACATCCAGACCAGGAAAAAAAAAACCTGTGGTATTTAGAAGGCAAATTAAGTTCTGCTCAAATAATCTAATCTCCCTCTGCATGCAAGATAGAATGTTTTAAGTTGTGGGAGTGCAAGATCTAAGCCTTTTTGTTCAGTATTCTCTCATACACATTTCATTTTTAAAGTGACTAGATAAAGTCAAATAAAACAGTGAAACTCTGACTGTAGCTATACAACTTCTATTAGCCTGAATATATGCATCCATTACACATTTAATGGCCAACTCATTATGTTTGAGAAATTATAGCTCTGGCAAAATTGCTGGCATTACATTGTAAGGATGTGCTGAAATTACATGGGACCACTTTTAACAATTAACTCTGATATTTCCTGTTAGACATCCAACTACGTGCTTGGTTACATGCAGTTTGTTGTTCTTAGCAGATTGCTGACTTTTAATCTGAACCATGGATCAACATTAAACACCAGAATCAAACAGAATGACTATTCAGAGTCTTCTATTTTGTGGAAAGAGGCAAAAATGAACAAAAATGTTGAAGACATACAGCATATTCTAGGTTGATTAAATTTGAATTATTGATTTTGTAGAACAGAACTTTAAGCAATGACTCCTTTGTCAAACTGCAGATTATACCAATATGCACTAGTGCACATCATTTGAACATAACTGTTAAAAATGAATCATCTGCTTTTAAGTGGATGCCTGGAGTATGAAAGCACTTATTAGAATTGCCACTAATTTTATTTATATGTACTCTAAGATTCAATACAGATTGGATGTTTACTTAGAAAAGCTGATTGTTCATCACTGTGTGAGACATTCCAGGGCAAAAGTGTGTGTGTATGTGTGTGTGTGTGAGAGAGAGAGAGACAGAGAGACACAGAGAGAGAGAGAGAGAGAGAGAGAGAGAGAGAGAGAGAGAGAGAGAGAGAGAGAGAGAGAGAGAATAACTTTTATATCTATCAGGCATCCAATTTGCTAGGAGGCAAGGTGGCTCAATGGCTTAAAGATGCTGAAAATGACCTCTGCTTCAGCAGTTTGAGTCCTAGCACCATGTGGCAGAGCAAGTTTCCATCATTTGCCTCAGCTTCTGCCCACCTAGCAGTTTGAAAGGATGCTACATGCAAGTAGATAAATAGGTACTACTTTAGGGAGAAACGTGGTGTTTCATGGAGATGGTTGGACCCCTGTCGGTGTTGGACCTCCTCAGATATGATACTTGACTGCAAGGAGACATCAGTGGTGAAAGAAGCCTCTGGATGATGCCACAGGATGCCGCTCGTCTTTCTGGTGCAGAGCTAGTTCTCCCCGTGGCACACCCCTGGGTAACTGCATGAGCACAAACTAAATGGACTAGTACTGTTTGGCAGCCAATTAACTACTATGTATTAACATTGTAGTCTCCTGGTTAATTGTACCATTGTCATGTGTTAAATAAATAATGCAATTTGCTGTTCAGTGAGCCTACAAAGATGAAGCTTTTGCAGAAGGGACCAAACTGGCAGGGAAGGGGCAGTTAGAAAATATCCAGTGGTCACTGGTCATACTTGTGTGTTGCTATATCCGAGTAACTGATCGCTCAGTAAAATAGGGTGAATGTTTTGCCCTTCACCATGATTCGAAAATTCAGATAATTCTCCACTTACAATCACAACTGATCCCAATGTTTCTGTTGTTAAGTGTTAGGTGAGTCATACCCCATTTTATAACTTTTTTTTGCTATAGTTGAATCATGCAATAGTGAAATAAAACATGCATTTGTTAAGTGAACCTGCTTTTCCCATTGACTTTGCTTGTCAGAAGCTCCCTAGGAAGGTTTCAAATGACAATTCCAGGACCCTGAAATGCTACAACCATTGTATAAACATGCTGTTTGCCAAGTGCCCAAATTTTGATTGTGTTACTATTGGGAAGCTACAACAATCATAGGTGTGAGAACAGGTCATAAGTCACTTTTTTCAGTGCCATTATAACTTCAAATGGTCACTAAACTAATGGTTGTAAATTGAGGACTATCTGTATTGGGCTACAATAGGAGAAAAAGCAACTGGAAATTGAGGGTGTTATCACTGAGCTGAAAATCCTTCTGTCTTATAAGGCGTGTTTAGAAGCCATTTAAATTCATTTCCAAACCTTTAAAACCTTCCTTCACTCTGACCTGGTTAGTTATTGATAATAAATGCAGACTATATGCAATAAACAGAATGGGAAGAAATAGAGCCATTTATTTCCATGACCTTAATATTTCATGCTCCTCAACCTAAGAGTCAAAGATTCTATAAATTACAGTGAAGACTGATGAATGGAGAGAGAACACAGGATTTTAAATGAGGAAACAAATAATTCAGAAGTTAAAGCAACAATGAAATGTAGTTTGACAAATGTATATGGCAGTTTGAACAAATGGCAAAGCTATAAGTGAGCTACAGACAACAGCAAAGGTAATCCCACTGTCTTCCAATGTCCTATGTAGCAAGGGCATTTATTTGGTGCTTAATGCACATTTTCAAGACTTTTAATGGAGGCAAAAAGGCATGAAACACTCGTTAATTCATGTGCTGAGCTGTTGGTTAGCATTAACAAGGAATTATACAATTACTATGAATAAGATCTACAGGGTTCTTTGCTATTTTACATGGCAGCAATTACACACAGAGCTTTAGAAAACCTTGGAGAAAATTGTTTTTTGATAGAAATTATGGCAGGAATAGGTGCCAGCTTTCTAAACTAGTAGATGTAAAACAGCTACACTTTTATTACATGATTAAAAACTTAAAAATTCATTGCCATGGTCCTAATTAGTTAGAATGACATTCATTTTAAGATGAATTTCACTTCATTTCATTGTTAACAAACCTCTGTATTCATAAAGATTCATTTATGTGTGGGCCGTCATTGTAGTTACCTGAATGTGTAGACCTAGTCTTAATCATAAAAAAATAAATTTTATTACTAAATTCCATCTGTCCTCCAAGAAGTCAAGATAGTATCCTTACAATTTGCTTCTTCCAATTTTCTTCTAATACAATTCTGTGAGGTGAAATGAATTAACAAATATTAATTGGTCCAGAGTTGAGATTTGATCTGAGTCATCTAGTCCACTCCCATAGACTAGATTTCAATTTCAATCTTTCTGTTTCCAGTCAAATACTTTTAACTGCTCCGCAAAAATAGGTTAATATGAGAAATCCATCTATTTAATTGTATCCTAGCATGTACTCTATTGATTTTGGACGTTACAGTTTTTTTTTAAAAATGAAAACGTTTCATCTTAATATATCAGAAATAGAAACTTCTAGTGCCTTTGATAATTAATTGTAGGTTTTATATAGCTGAACTTGATATAAATAACATCTGATAAATAATAATAAGTTAAGTTTCTACTTCTGTCTTTCCTTGGATTGTTTAAATATATGAAGGGCACCGGTTTAGAAATGTTGTTCTAACTGAATCAATTATAATTGCTTCAGTTTTACAGACATCATATTTAGGATCAATAGGAGTGATACAGTATGTTCCATTTAAGTTTTGTTGCATTGTCTCTCTTCTATATTTTCTCTCTCACTTGCACTTTCTTTTCTAGATACATTTCTATAGATGGCTTGGTGTCTTACTGATTAAAACATTCGGACAAACATTTAAATGTTGGATATTTTTCAGTTATCAAAAACTAGAAAAAAAAGTAGGTATGGGGAACATTTTGGGTGGTGATTGTGACGGTCTGGAGTTTTGAGAACACTTTAATAAAATGATCGACATGGTGGCACATCTGGTCCTAAACCATATTGTTTCAATCTCTCCCCACCCCAAACCCTGTTATCATTTTCTGGAACTCCTTAGAATGTTCCATCTCAGTCTTTCTTTTGTCTTAAGCAGATCGAAACACTTCAGAAGTATTGGGGTGTATCCACCCACTTTTTTTTTAAAAAAAAAATTATGTCTATATGCCTCATGGCATTTAATGAGAACAGATGATGGTAGTGTTGCTCAGTTTTGCAATATTTTGGTTTTAATAATTGTTGAGTCACCCAGGTTTTTTGTTCTAAGATGGGTATCTGTATAATTCTTATAAACAAAGTGGCTCACTTAAAAGCTGAACATCAGCCAATAATCAAGTCCGCCTTGCAACAGCCTTTTTACAAACAAGTCTTACCAGCAGATTTCAGAATTCCATGTTTTACTTTAAGTATGTAGCCACATTGAAAAGCCATTAGCTGTTTTTAACATTAAACAGAACTTGTTGTTTACCACTGAATCTTGGACAGTTGCGAAAATGTGTTTCACACAACTCACAACTGCATGTATCCTGTTCTAGATCTCATTGCATGTGAAAATATTTATTATGAAATGTGATAGTTTCCTGCAAGGACAAACCTGTTGAAAACAATTGAGACTCCTTGCATTGAGAACAATAAATGTACATACAGGTAAAATTGGTACATTACAGTATAAGGGTTATTCTGCGCTTATGTAAAATTCGTAGCAAGCATTATGAGGGTCAGTAAGAATTTTTCACTTTCCATCAAAAACATTTATTTTTATTAGCTATTTACTTTTTCTTTACTTTAAAAAATACTCTGATATGTATTAATACCAACCTTTGGATTAATGTTTGATCATAATCAACTGATTCTGAATTCAATAAAGACTGTTAGATGCACATTGGTCTGTTACATCCCTAGTTGCAAACTTAACTTTTTAACATACATGCTTGTTATTTCATCCTTCATCTTGGATAGAAATAAAATAATTTTTCTTTTTATTTACTTAAATTCAAATTTTCTGCTCTGATGATTTGTTCGGGTAGATAACTAAATGTTAAAATGCAAGCAGAATATACAACATTTAGCAATAGAAAACCCTTATCCATTGATTAAGTATTAAAATAATCTTACAGCAGGGTTGTCAAACTTGTGTTGTCATGGTATCTTCACATGACGTATCACAACTTTCTTCCCCTTTGCTAAACCGGGTGTGGGTGTGGCATATGACACATCTGGCCCGCGGGCCACGAGTTTGACAGAAATAAATACATCTTTACAGAGTGGGCAAATACCAAAGGCAATACCATATAATCTGACAGCCTTCTCCCACTCACCATAAAAGATGCTTCTGATAAAAGGAGGCATCTTCATTCAGGCCTCATCACTGGTGATATTTTATTTATTAAAAGCATATGGCCACCTATCTCACAGATATTGTGTAGAACTGAATGTACAGAACTGGCACTATGATGAAGATGAGTACGTCCATTAAAAGAAGAGCAAACTTTCCCTCAAACTTTAGGACCCATTTTGTTTTATTGTCTAATATCAACCAGTCACCTTTGAGAGATACACTACACAAAAATGTATACAAAAAGACAATAAACTACCAAGAAACAGATAACGTTAAATTAAATAAACCTAAATATAACAAAACTGAGGATTCAATGCTCAAATATCCTCAGAAAAAGATCTGCTTTGAGCAAATCAAGGAAGGCAGTGAGAGTGATCAACTGTTTACATGGAGGTTGCTCCACAGAACCAGAACAGCTACTGAAAAATATATTGACAATATTGAACCCCAAACCTTTAAGATGACCTCTCCCATCAAGTTAAATATTTAAAAGGAGAGAAAATAGGATACAATGCATGACATTCAGAGTGATCTCCTCCCCCGCCAAGGAGCACAATGACTGCAATACAATGCCCCAACCCGCAATTCCTGTAGGCAGTTCAGAAGGACGTTTAAATGGTTAGATTTGTTCATTTGGATTATTGATGTACTCTTGATACATTTTTTTACTGTAAATACCATCTTTGAAATTGGATAGTATGGACATCAGATAAATAAATGAACACACACATTCTTACTGATTGTTACTATAGTAAAATAGTTTAGAAGGGAAATAGAAAGTTAAAATTTTTGTGTATTTGCAATAAAAACAAGTGGGATTTCCAAATTTGGAATTAGCCTTCATAAAGAGCTTCTGTTTTTAAGTGAAAATTATTTAATTTTATTAAGCAAATCCAACACATTTCTAATTCTAATTTAATAAATGGTTTTGGAGTGAGCAGAGAGGAACAAGACTAATTAGACAATAATAAGATGAACTAGAACAACAGTTTTCATCTTAAAGTTGCTAGGGACAGTTAAGGATGTTAAGGACCTAAAAACTTGGCTGTTCCAACTAACCGGACTGATGGGGGTGGGGAGGGTTTTAAATGTATTTTAATTGGCATATTTATGAGACCTTTGGTTTGTTTTTTAATATTTGTATATTTGTATTGTTGTTTTATTTTGTAAGCCACCCTGAGTCCTTTGGGAGATAGGGCTTATTTATAAGTCTCATAAATAAAATAAAAAAATGTTTAGGATTATGAATAGAACTGCTAAGTGAGACATTAAGAAACTACTTTATCAAGGAATCAATTTAGGCATAACCCAAGTCAGAGTTCAGCCATCATAGTCTTTTATCTAACATAGTTTATTATAGGCACTGTACATAGAATTATTATGTACAGAGCAAATAGATATTCAATTATCGTAAATGAGATCAATCAAATTCAACTTTGTTGTACCATTGTATTTCCAAGATGTGCCACAATGGGCATGGAAGACAGTATGATGATCAGCTTAAAATAAACAGAAAAAGGTTTTCTAATTCTGTAGAATTATTTAGTGCTGTGGCGCAGTGGTTAGAATGCAGTACTGCAGGCTACTTCTGATCACTGGCTGCCAGCAGTTTGGCAGTTCGGGTCTCACCGGCTCAAGGTTGACTCAGTCTATCAACCTTTCGAGATCTATAAAATGAGGACCCAGATTGTTGGGGGCAATATGCTGACTTTGTAAACCTCTTAGAAAGGGCTGTAAAGCACTGTGAAGCGGTATATAAGTCTAAGTGCTATTTTGATGGAAGCTTATCCAGTAATGTTGTTTTTTAACCAGCACTATTAGTAGCTTTTTTAAAAAAGAAAATTGTTAAATTTATATGGCTGCCCATGTCATATACAGTACATGACTCTGGGCATCTAACAATTAAAACATACTAAAAGCATTAGAACAACCAAAATTAAATACAACAGAAATAGCATAAAACAGCAGCCAATAAGACTCATAACAAATTAACTATGAAACAGGTTCACCCACTTTCAGGGTCCTGAGTTGCTTGTAAAAAGACCAGCAGGATAGGGTTAAGTTTGATTATGGGGGTTTGGAGTTGCGGGATGATGTTCCAGACAGTGGGCGGCCCAGCAGAAAAGGTTGTCCTCCTTGGTTGCAACAGAGGACTCTCGCTCATGGATGGAATCTGGAATACATCTCCTGCCAGATCTAATAGGATGGATAGCCACTTGTTTGGTAAAAACAGGTGGTTAGTGGGCATAATTATCTGCAGATCATTGTAAATTGCATAAAAATACCCTTGAGTTCAACAATACTTAATGTTTTGCTCATTTTTATACACAATTTTTAAGTTGTTTAATTTTTAATTTTTCTGTTTGTTTAGTTGATGCATTCTTTAACTTCTACTCCATTGCCCCAAACAGCAAACTATACTGAAAAATGACATTTAATTCCTACAATTACATACTAATTAGGAGCATTATTTATTTTAAATATTTATATGCTGTCTATTTATCTACCAAACCTCCAGGAGAGATTATCATTTTTAAAAGTGCAATAAACATTGTTAAAAAAAGTGTTTAAAAGGCAGCAGATTCTACAAGAACAATTGTAAACGCAAATTAGGGAACATATCCAGAGTGTGGCTTTTGAAATTCTTTACAATCTTTTATCAGCAGTAGCCGTAGGGGGCATATTTATTTTTTTTTCTGTGTAATGAAATTATGTATTTTGCCTTTTTATTTTACTGCTTTTCCCTTAGGTTGTATTTGAGTATGTGTGCACTGGGAAATATTGGGTGGACTGCAAAAGTTTCATTCTGGGTTTCTTGTCTAGGTGGCCATAGAGTGCAGCAGTCAGCAATATTCCAACAATAACAACTTCATTAAGGCCAGTTTTTTCCCCCAAAAAACTGTATCTGGCTAATTTTTGAACCTCCCACAACTGTTATAAATTTGAACCTGTCCTGTTCAGCTTTTGGAAGTGTCCTACTGACAGGCAGGAGTCCCATGTTTCTTTCCTCCAACTCTTCTTTTAAAAAACATTCCATTGGAATGCAAGTTTAAAAAGTAAATTAATAGAAGATTGAAGAATTTAAGTGTCAGAGTTCTGACGGATGCCTAATTAATTCATGAGCTTCGAGCCAAGTTTCAAAAGAAATCCAATTATTTATTAGCAGCAACATGTCGGCACTTTCCTAAGTGCAATCAGTTCTGCCCCAGGTAATTTACTGCCCACCTATGAACCTGTTTCTCCCCTCCTCCCAGTGTGTGTCATAAATCACATTCTCCAACGGAGCACTCCGGCTTGCTCTAGTAACCTGGGATACAATCTGGAGAAAGATATGCATGGAATGTGCTTCTGGCCATAGCAACCAAGCTTCTCCATCAGTTCTCTCCCCTCCTGCCTATCGCAACTCAAGAGCAGTCCAGGAATTCCTTACAAGTTGACATTAAGATTGCTTAAATATGACATAAAATGAACACCAACTATGCTTAACAAATGTGTGCAAGCTTTTGTTTCCATATTACCCAAACTCACAAAATTCCATATTATCCAAAGTTAATGCCATATTACCCAATGTTCCAAAAGTATCCATGATTATTTTAACATGAAATTATAAAATACAGCATCAGTTACAAAATGCATTTTAAATGCACCCACTCTTTTAAATTTTAATAATTTTAAATTATTACTACCAGCAACGCATTTAATTTCCATAATCTGGTGTGAACTTAATATATAATAGTTCATGTCAGACTGAATTATATCTATCCAAAAACTCAAAGCCATTATGAATGAAGGAAAATATAGTTGCCCCAGGATATTGCAGGATCCAATATGGGTTGGTCACAGAGGTTTTGTCTTCCAAGGTTTTGTACTTATGCTGTATCCCATCTTCAGAGAACTTCTTTAGCCTAGCTCAGGGGTCAGCAACCTTAAACACTCGAAGAGCCATTTGGACCTGTTTCCCACAAAAAACTCTGGGAGCCACAAAACCCTTTTGACATATAAAATGAAGATAACACTGTATATATCATTTTTATTTTTATGCTATGTATAAAAAAAACTATAGTGAGTTGCATTTATGAAATCCAATTTTTATTTCTGCATGCAACAAAAACATTTTGAACTCTGAAAAAAAAGATGCTGGGTTGGTTACTTTGAAATAAAATACTCAATGTCTATTTGAGTCCTCCTTGTATTTATGAAATAAAAAGCCGAACTTAAATTATCTACCTGCAGCAAACCAAAAATGCCTGCTTCTGTGTGCCATCATCCTTTTATCGCATGTTAGTGTGATTTTTGCTTCTGAACCTCAGCGCACAGCATCTGCACATCAGGGCTGTAAGATGTGCAGCCTGTGTGAAGATGAAGTGTCTGCATTTCACACAGGATTGTAAGCTGTCTGAGGTGAGTGATGTTTGTTTTTAATATAGTAAATAGTTCATGTTGTAGAAGACCTGCTCACATAGGTATATAGATCTGAAGATGGACAGGACTCTAAATGCATACTTTTTCATATTCATATAAGTGTCAGGGATGGCATTCCATGTTTTGAACATGTTTATTCAGTTTGGGAAGGTTTTCAATATCACTCCATTTGTGATACTGCAAAGAATAGCCTTCTGATGGGCAATATCTTCAAGATTAGCTGTCAAGCGTTTGAAACTTGGACACCCATATATCTTTGTCAATTATGTTGGCCAGTTTTATCTCAAGATCGGATTGACTTACACCTGCAAATGCAGTCATATTTAATAGGGATGGATTGATGGTCAGGGGAATGACAGGGAAGGATGTGTATTTTTTTTTTCTCTGAACTCACGGAATCGTTTCCCAAACGATGTTTGCATTGCGGTGATTGCACATTGCAATTACTCTGAATTTATCATGTTGTAAGCTTGTTGGAACATTCTCAAAGAGGGGAAGTGAGACAGTGTACCTCTCTATAAATCTCTGGCAAACACTGTCAACTTGCGCTCAAATGCCAAAATCTCCTCCAGCATGTTCAGGACTGTACCTCCTTTCCCCTGAAGAGCTGTGTTCAGTATTTAGGTGTGCTGTCATATCTACCATGAAGTATAGCTTTTCCAGCCACTCTGGCCATTCCAGCTCAAGAAAAGTGAGCCTTTTGCTGCCCAGGCAAGTTTTCACCTCTTCCAGACATACGGCAAAGTGTTTCAGCCCCTCCCCCCTGGACAGCCACCGGACTTTGTTGTGCAGCAGCATATCAGAATACATGCTTTCCACCTCATCCAGTAGCAAATGGAACTGACGGTGATTTGCCATTATTTTATTGACAACCTAAATGACAACATTCATTACTTCTGTATATTCAGGAGGAAATGTTTGAGCACACGCTTCTTGATGCAGGATACAGTGAAATGTCAGCAGCGTTCTACCCAGCAACTTCTGCAGTAAAGCCACAAAGCCCTTCTGTGCTCCTGTCATACTCAGTGCCCCATCAGTAGCCACTAACACCAGATGGGTGGTGTTTATTTTTTGGTTCTTAGATAATCCAAGACAGCTTCACAGATGTCCTTCCCCCATGTTTGGCCTTTTAGTGGTATCAACTCAATCATTTCTTCTTGTGGCCCAGCAGAGTTCACATATCAGCAGAACAGCACTATTAGTTCAATATCACCTTTGTCTTTGGACTCATCATAGGCAATTGGCACACCTCAGTTGAACTGAAATCTTTAATTTGCTGTCTGGTGATGTTTTCTGCCATTTTTCTATCTTTGATGGTCTTCGTAGAGGCATATCTCTGATTTTCTGCACAATTTCAGTCTTGTTTTTGAAGTGTGAGAATAGATGTTCTGAAATCTTAATGATTCTTTTGTATAATGTCCATCTGTGAACGGCTTCCCGTGCCTATTTCCTGAGCGGCCACAAAACTAGCATACGTACTTGCATTTGCAGACTTCATCCACTTCTTGAAATGATTTTTGCTCTGATCAATCTTCCACGTCAGTTTCGAAATGGCTTTTTTTCTCTCATCTCCATCTGGATATTTTTCAGCAACTGCTAAGTGTTTATTCTGTAAATGTCTTGCAACATTCAACTTTTTGTTGTTTGCCAATTTCTCACCATGTATTAAGCACACTGGTAAACCAGTCTCATCAGCAGTGAAAGCAAATGAATCTGCCCACGTACCATTAAGCATTCTGTTTTCTTCTGAAACTTTTTTCTTGGATTTATCCATGGTTGGCCTACCAGGGGCCAAAAAGCTCAATAAATCGCGTGCCAGTGATTTATAAATCTACTAGTTGGCACATAAAATCAAGCAATAAAATCAAGAAGAGTGCTGTGCCATTCATTTTTTAAAATATTGGGCAATATTTAATTTTGCACATGCAATTCATGTCTTCAATTGAACGTTGTGATAACTGCACTTGCATCCAAAATGTCATTGCATTCCTTACTCAATTTACTAGTAGTTACAGGAACATGATAAGCTCTATTTAGCTTTAGGTATTATTGTAAATCTTCATTATTCTCATTTTGTTTGACTACAGAAAAAAAGAAAAATGTGTAGGACTGAACTGGTCCATAGAAATAAAGCTTAAAGTTGCATTGGAGAATTGGGAGCATTTCCCAAAACATTTCCAACTTTCCTTTTCCTTCATTTGAGCATAATGAATATATATTGCAGCTATTAATTCAGACCATGCACATTCAGAATAGTTGAATTAAAAATCTATCTAAACATTGTGTCTTGAAATAAATTATATAGATGCAAATACATGTTCTTGATTTAATTCAGAATCAATATTACACTTTTAGGCTAATAAAACACAAACATATTTTTAGTATTTCAACAGAATGCCAACACTTAACTCCTTTTTAAAAAATGTCAAATTAACATTTTTTGAAAATGTACATTATGTTCCAAATTCTCTTATCTTCCTATATCTTTTCTATACATTTTTCATTAGTCATGTATTTGTACTGCAAAATCATATAGGCAAATATACAACCTAGTAGATACTATAGTATTGTTCATGCCTTTCCACTATATATCAGTTAAATCATATATTTATGTTATCTTTACATATATGTTAGTATTTGATTTATATTTCAAAGTTATTTTGTAATTTATTCTACAGTTAGCTTCAGCAATACACTCAAAACTGTTCAAAAGCTATTTGCATTTCTATAAACTCCATGAAACAGCATCATACAATAAGAAAACCAACAAAAAAGCAGCATAATGTAGGTGTCTGGATCTACATTTCTGTCATTACCCTGTTACTATCAGCATGAAAAAAACCTTCCCCATTTGTGTTTGTCAATCTATAAGAACAAAAGGCACACTAGGTGAAGTTAATCTTAAACTATACTGAAGAAGCAAAGTAACTGCTTGATGTATCTTGCAGTGGGATGTAAACACTGAATGTGGGAGCCTTTTATGCATATGAGATTATATACTATTGTGCTAGGATTAGCACAGAATAAATTCATGTGGAAAACAGAAGAAATGCTGAATGAAATTGGGCTGCCCATTAAACCGTTTCCCACCCTCAATTCAATGACTGCATAAACAAAAACAACTTAATTCCTGTTATCCTTAAATTTTGCATATATTTTTTTTCTGGAACACTTAAAACTTTTCTTTTTATCCCCAACTGTTTTTTCCAACATGGGCAATACATGAGCTTTTAAAAATAATTTATATTACAACTAATTCTGGAAGTTTCAATCCATAGGTTTAAGTAATAGTAATAGTACTGTAATAGTACTGTATTTTTGAAGATATGACAAGGTATGTTGGCCAGTGTCAGCCCTAGGGCACAAGTATAGTTGATATATGAAGTGGGCAGCACCTGTCAATATTCTGCATGACACACAAACCATTTTTCCTGAAGCAAATCACTGTAGTCAGGGTTAAAGCTAATATCAAAAGAACCCCATGTTCTTACTACAGAATGGAATAGGTCTGTGATGGCGAATCTATGGCACGCATGCCACACGTGGCACGCAGAGCCATTTGTGCAGGCACACGAGCCCCAGCCAAACTTACCAGCACTGTGCATGCGCGCACCTCCCAGCTGATTTTTGGCCCATTTGAGGCAGTTTTCGCCCTCCCAGAGGCTCGAGGGAAGCCTCTGCAGCCTCGAGAGGCCAAAAAATGGGCCTTCCAGAAATACTGGAAGTGCCGAAATGGGCCCGTTTTCAGCCTCCTGAGGCTACTGAGGCTTTCCTCGAGCCTCCGGGAGGGCGAAAACGGCCTCAAACAGGCGGAAAATCAGCTGGGAGGCACGCGCATGCAGTGCAGGTAAGGGGGCAGGGCGGGGGTGTTGTGCACACATGCGCAGGGGGGATGGGGCGCATTGCATTGTGGCTGCCGTTTTGCGTGCTTGCGCTTTCGGCACACCACAACAAAAAGGTTCACCATCACTGGTATAGGTTAACAACTATGCAAGACCAGGAAAACCTATGTAGAAGAGAGAAGAATGCTATGCTAATAAATAAGGTTTCAGGTAGAAATAATTCAGAGGAATAGGTAGAAAAGATTCAATCCATTATTATATGGACATATAATTAACAGATAGTAAACTGACATTTCTTAAACTGAACAAAGAATGGTTGATGACATACTTTAAACATTTATGTTTTTTCACAAAAAAAGCAAACCACTAACTTAAACACAGAGATTATAAAACGTTAGGTAAAATTATGATTAGACAAAGTAATAAATCTTTCAACATTAGTTCACAAACAATCATATATAATGTTCCCTGGGATTGCTATATATTCTTCCATTGCCTGTATTTGGATGTTTCTTATTGATCCAATCTTTGCAATTTGTTTCTTTCGGTACAGGGTACTTTTGTTGATCTCTGTCTTGAGATGCAGGATTTTCATCTTCATAGCTAAATCGGCTGCAATTTATCATTTTCTAGGGGAAAAAGAACAAATGGATATCATAAATCAATCTTTTTTTTACCTTTCAAGTTTCACTTTCCTTTTTTAGATTTTGTTCATGCACCACAATAATACTATTATTGGATTAGGTGGCTTTTAAGAAGCTTAGGGCAACGAATGGCAACTAAGAAAGTACTTGTGACAGATGCATTTTCCTGGAGAAGACGCATCTGCTTACAGAGCTGCAATAAAATGTTATATGTGAATTCAACACAGCTCTTTGTCTGTTTTCAGTTTATTATGTTCACTGGTAGACCAATATCACCATTGAGATTAGGAGCACCATATCAGTTAGATTTCTAATGTAACCATAAGTTATAATTTTTATTTATAACTTATTTTAATACTACTAAGATCATTAATATGGCCTTCTGCCATGTCTTTCCAGTAAAGCCCTAAAACTTTTCCCACCCCTCTGGCAAGTCTGGGAATCCTCTTATGATAAGGAGCCCATGCACTGGTTGTATTATGTGTAATATTTTCCCACTATGGTTTTGTTTCTATTTGTTTAGTTTTAATCATTTTAATAATTTTGTAGCATGTTTAACAGGTTTTATTGTACACTTCCCAGAATTATTTTGTGTGAAATAGTGGCTATATAAATTTGACAAATATTTTTGTTATTAGATGTTAATTTGTGTCTTTATTTAAAGGTCTTTTAAATGAAAAATTTAAAAATGCAGAATTACAGTATATTTTACATATTAGTTCAATAAATGATTACAATTATAGACCATAAAGTAAAATAAATACGATTGTTTTTCTTATGTGCAAAATGTTTTCAACTGAACCACCTGAAATACATTGCAACCTTTTTCAAACACAGGTCTCTTACAGAAAAGCTATTTGAAAATGTCTAATTTCACATAACGAAAGTGTACTTTGCACTCAAAATTGGGTATTTCGAATTTGAGATGGTTTGATTAAAATATTTTGCACACTATTCTTCATGCCTGTTTGGATTTTAGTAAACGTTAACTGTAAAAATGTAAAATTAGCAATATTAAAGTACTAATTTATAACTTTATCAAAGCCTTTAAAATAAATGGTTTATTATTAGTATATATACAATGTGGAATCATAGCTGCCAGTTCTTTAGGAGGTGCTGGCCTTCATTTCCATTGAGTTCTTCCCAAGAATTTAGGGTGTCATCATGTATTAGCATAGTATATGTGCAGATATTAGGGTTAGGGTTGCACTTTAAATCATTTGATTTTTTAAAATTCTGACCTTGATTGCATTAATTTGAACAGCTTGCTCTTTGGCAGCCAAAATCAAATCTTTCTTCCAGCTGTAAATCATTGTCAAGTTTTATCCTTATCTACTTTCCATTTGTAGAAATTGATCATGTAATTCTTTTCCTTAGTCAGCATTCTATTCATGTTATTATGATGGATCAGTCAGCCTGATATTTAGAGTTGATACTTTTATCCACCTATGAAGCCCTTCCAAAGAATCTGCAACACCCTGCAAGGTGGGTTGAGCTGAATCCTAAATCACTCAAGTGACTTCATACCCAAGGCCTAAAACTCAAGTCTTCTGGTTTCTAGGCCAGCACTTTAATCACTACACTAAGCTTGCTCACTACATATAAGCCCATCTTCCAATAAGTTGGCCTTCAACTTTTTTACTAAAACATTATGTCCCCACCTGCAGATATACTGAGCCTTAACAACTGTCATGTTCACAACTGGTTTAACCATTTTTCATAGTATTTGCTTAAAAATTGGAGTCAGCTTATCCATGGATACCCATGAATACATGTAGAGTATTATGGGTACGTTAGATAAGTGTTACCATATAACCTCAATTGTGGTACTATTTTGCCACCTAAAATTCTCTCTTTTTTTTTTTTTTAATTCATGAGCGTATGATTTTTTTTGCAAATGTGCCATTTAATAACACATAGGAAAGGTGTTTTAAGTAATAAAAAACTTCAAAATAGGATATTGATGCAAAATATTACTTGGATAACATTTGCTTTAGAAGCAAACCTACCTACTGAAAAAGCATGCAACTCCCGTATCTTTTCCTTTGGGCTCCGGTTTTCATTGAGCCAACCGGCTCTCTCCAACGAGCTTGTCCCTTGCACATAGTCCTGTTTGAAGAACTGACTTTGTAAAAAGATGTCTGGGTACGCCAGAGGCCCATGGAAAGTACTTCTATCCCACTTCAAGACAGCCAGGAGTTACTCTGGCTAACAGTGTCTATGCTATGAATTGCCTGGCATAGCTTGAGTTGAAATGTTACCTCAGCAATGCGGATGGGAGGGAATTAGGCATCTGATGTTGTTGGCTTCTGCTCCTTCCCTTGCTAGTCTGATTCTTTGATAGAAAAGAAGTGAGCCCATTATTGGCCACTGCTTCTGGTGCTGTAGCTATTCAAGGTAAGAAACCCATCTAGAATGTCTAAAAGCTACTTCTTCCAATCCTGACCTTCTATGCTTGGTTCAGTTATAAAGAGTTTGTCTGACATGTTAAATATCAGTGTTAACTATGTAATTATATCAGGAGAAAAGGGAAACAGATGGTGCTAACTACACTTTATGAACATATCACATCCTTCAATAACAATTCTTCAAATAACTTGGGACAATCCCAGTCTTTCTTAATCTAAATTTTTAGTTAATCAGCTACAGACTGACAGAAGGTTTATGTGTCATCAACTGTTAACTACAAATGAAATTATAAATTCCAAATATGGGATATCATACACAGTAGGAGTGTACTGAGTCTTTGGAAGTGTGACCTTCAGTTAACAACTTACTGCATTTATTATTTCTTTCTGAGAACGAGAAAGATTTCTTTTCTCATAGGAAGATGTAGGCTTTTGTGTTGGTGGAAGATCAATCCTAAATTTAAAAATGTATGATTTAGTAATTATCACTGCTTGATAAAAGAAAATCAATTCATATTAGAGTTGAAGTTGAATAAATACACCTCTTTTCTAATGCAGTAGTATAACTTTACATTGATGGAATCTTGCAAATTCTGTATTTGATCTTCTTTTAAACTGGCATAACAAATATCAACCAAAACAACTGAAAACAATGTAAGAAATTAATGAAATTTGTGAAAATGCACTTGGAATTTCATCAGAAATTTTCTCATATATTTTCAAGAATCATATGTACGGGTTTTATTTTTAATGCAACTGCCTCACTTCAATAAAGGAAATAATATCTTGGAATGATTTTAATAGCATTTAACAGCAAATATAACAATTTGGCTGAGATTCTCCCTAAATCACCTCAGTAAAGCTACACTTCACTCACTCCTCCATTGTTCTATACAATGGCAAAACGTTATCAAAACTTTTTGAAAGAGATTTTTGCAATTCTGCCCTTTATACTCATCTAAGAATTTCTCATTGTGCGAGGTCTCTTTCATTAGCTTTTTTATGGATCAGAATAATGATTATGTGCAAAGAAAGAACTATACCCATTAAACATTTTTGCAATGAAATCATTAATTGCCCAATCATTTCCTATCTAATTACAGGTGAGTAACATCTGCAAAATTCTGCAGTAAGAAAAGCCTTCAAAAGCCTAAGGATTCATGCCTATACTTCTATGTTGCTCCATCATATTTTTAATATTTTTAACAGTGCATGCTGCTCAAGAGAAATTTTGAATTGGACAACTTTATAAGCAGTCTAATTCTGATGCCTAGTCATAACTTTACTTTTATAAGAAATTACATGCACACAGCACTGTAGGTTCCCCAACCCCCCAGCTCTCTTGAACTTTTTTGTAAGAGATATAAAATGCTAATTTTACATAGAATAGGCAATTAACTTTCACTGCTAATGCAACAATTGCCATTTGCTTAAGGAAAACCAAGTAACTGATCTCTAAAAAGCTGGTACTGTACTTTAGAATAAGAGAATTTCTATGACAAACAAACCCATTCTGACTTTTGCATTACTAATTTTAGTATTTGGGCTTGCAAACCCAATATGAATTCAGGATAAAGGTGAAAGCATGTATTTAAAGCAGAGTTTATACTTTTACAAACCAAGAACTTGAATAAAGTTTGGGGAAAAAATACCACAAACAACTTACATTTTGTCCAAATAAGATGATCGCTTTTTTCTGGGAGTCAGTAACACTATTATAAAGATGGTAATAATAAAGAGAGCAAGTACTGCGCCTATTACAGCCCCAGCTACAGCTACTGATGATGACTGCTTATATGGCAAATCTGAAATGTAAGTCACCAATTGTTACAATGTGGTTAATGTATCTTAAATTATATAAATAAAAAGTAGGTTTTTGCCTTTAAAAATATTTCACAGAATCTGCAATTGTTTTTGTTGCATTTGCATTAATAGCCTTGTACTATAAAAAAATTGTTTAGGTCAAAAATTAAAAATGTTGAAAATTAAAAAATGGGAAAAAAAATTCAGTGCCAGGCCCACAAAACATTGAGAAAATTGCCTTTACAAATTTCTAGTATATTTTAGCTTAGCAAAAATTTGGATTTTGATATATATATTGCATGAGACACTGAAATATTTGAGAAACCATTATGTTAATTTTTATAAACAAAAATATACAAAGCACTAGTTATATTTAACCAACCAATCTTTCCCATTGTCAGCAAAATCATTGTTATTGTAACTGAATTATCTACTTTCTATCATATCTGTATGTATATTCTCTATCCATATAACAGATATGGATTTTCACAAATTAACCTATTTCCATAAATATATGAAGATAGTACAGTATTTTGGTAACAAAGTTTGGTGCTGTACTAACTGAAAATATGGATTAACTTTACAGTAATGCATTTATATGGGTAAAACATTATTTTTAAATATAAATATATAAGTATGAAAATCAGAGCCTAAGTAATGTATTAGAGAGCCTTACATTTACTAAATGAACACACATAATTTGAAATCAAATTTTCCCTATCATTCTTCAGAATATTTCAATACTTGCTCTATTTCTGGATTATTGAAATAGCATATTGTATTAAATATTCTATAAGCAACATTCCAGTAATCCAGTATTTTCAGATTTCAATACTATCATTTATAAAGAATACTTTGATCTTTTAAAAACATCCCATATTATATGAGCATATGCAGAATGGATTTCCTGTGTTAAGCTACCCAAGCCGATAAATGAACATCTAATGACAATTTTACTACAGAAGCTGAACAGAGATCAGACTGTTTAAAACTATTTGAATAGGATAGTTATGTGCAAGCTTCAAGTTCAGCACTTTTGAGGAATTGGAATATGTGAAATAAATAACTACAGGATTGTTCATTAAGATGCAATTGACAAATTATATAATTCCTTCTATGAATTTTTATGTTTTGTAGATAGTTCCTATTGAACATAAGCTGGCAATTTTGTGTGTTCTTTAAAGTGAAACTGCTAGTAGCACTATTTTAATAAAGCATTCTGAAAAAGTTACCAACTTACTAAAATATAGGTAATACAGGTTTTATAATAGTCCATTTCCTATATTTTCTGCAAATTGCCACTTTTGTTTCAAATCCCAAAAGAAACTAAATAAGAATGCCATTATATAAATTCACAGAGGATACATTTAACAATGGCTATTTTTCTATCATGATACTTCTAAAGTACATTTCAACAATTATTGTTGGACAATACAAACAGGAAAAAGCTATTATGCACATGTCCTGCTGGTGGTACGTCTGCTCATCTATACAGCCCAACTACAGAACTTACTTTCTTTTTATGTGTTTGAAGATTGTTAAAATTTTACCCATGGCTGACTTTCTTACACGTTTTTCTCTTCAATTAAAATAGTCAACAAATAATTGTACTTAGAATGTTTAACAACAGTATTAAAAAAACCACTTGTTCTGTGCAACAGTGTAAATTATGTAAAATTCAACTATATAAGTGGTTTCCAGAATTGTTTAATAACTTCTTCATAATTGCCATATTTAATATATGCCAAAATACTTGAAACTATTTTTCTATGGTTTTCCATCCTACACCACTTGCTGCATATAAGATGTTTTATTTTATATGCATTTCAGTCATTTATGCATATGACCTACATTCAAGAAGTTAATTTAACAAAAGATTTATTTGACACAACTATTCATACTTACAATAAATTTCTCTATTTACACCAAACATACATTAAGAAACACTGCAACATTGAACACTGTAAACCTATTATGAATCTGTTCATATTCAACTGTAAAACTCTTGATAAATTTAACAAATTATAATAAAAAAACAGAGAATATTAGGTACTTCTAGATTTTTGTGTTACAAAACAGCATTTAGAGGGCATACAGAGCATATTACAATGGAAATATTCCTAGGACCACAAGCTATGTTCAAATCCAAAAGGGAAAAAAAATCCTTCAAAACAAAATCCCAAAACCAAATTACTGCCTCATCCAACCAAGCAGAGTTTAGAATCTACTGTTAGCTTAAGCATCTGACTAAAGGCTAACTTTGATTAGAAATCAGATCACAAAAAACTCATTTGAGTTCACAGAAAATATGGTGTAATAATTTAACTTCCAAAAACACTGAAAAGAGATTTTGGTCAGGTAAAATGTTAACACTTGAATTAGCAATGTGTGAGAGATATGTAGAGAACCAGTTTAATGAATAACTACTAAGCTGCAGTCACGTTTTTAAAGACATAGCAACCAAATCACAGTGTACTGTCAAAACTGCACCTTTATAGATACTATAATTGCTGAAAAGCTCTACAATACTGTGGATCTTTTTGTAATGTGTTCATAATAACCCAAGTATATATTGGAAAACAGTTGCTAAGCAGCGCTATTTTTTCATATATTCATGCCGTCAAATTCAACTAATATCTTAAAGTTACTTCAACTTCTTTAAACACACTCACCTTTTCAATTTTATAGTAAACGAAAAGAAAAATTCCACTGATTTCAATGGATTTTGCTTCTAAGCACGTATGCTTAAAACTACTATTTGATTCTTATTGGTTGCACTGCATTATCCTCTGTACAATGAACTAAGTTCTAAATCTATTGATAGAATTTTTAAAACACCAGTTACTCTTTTTCAACAGAGATCATACATCCCTTTTGTTATATATCTCTGTTCCTCCCATCTATTCAACTCCTTAGGTAAGCTTCTGCAACCTTTTTTTTTCAAACAACATACATTTCCCCAAATATCTCACAGGAAATATACTTTAAGAAATATTTCTCTTACGCAATATTTTTTGTCTGTGTTGCCTTTTCATTCTTTTTTCAAATGATCCAAGATTGCATCTTACCATACACATAGTTACTCTTGCATTTAAAGTGGCCCCTGCTCTGTAAGAACTGTTTATATAGCCCATATATGTCTTGAAACACCACCAAATTCTGTGATAAGTCAAATGTTTATTTCTTAAAATGCACCTTCATAGAATATAGAAGCTGCATCTGAAATTCAATGCATTTATAGGTTTGTGCTTAACAAATATTCAGTAGAATGGTTAGAGAAACTTAAGTCTTTCCTGAACAATATTTAAGGAAAACCGTTTGATTGAAATAATATATAATAAACCTAATGAGAGGGATTGTTCTGGAAATTTAACTAAAAGATTTGAACTCTCATATTCCAGTGCTTGGAAATAAGATGCAATGTAAAAAAATATAATATTCCTGTTCCATTGCAAGTTTTGTTCATTGAAATGTCTATTGCAGCAGGTTCAGTGCAACAAGTCATCTGTAAAAGGTACAATATCTAATTATGGCAAGGCTCAAAAATGTGGAGGTATTACATTTTGTGCAGAAAACCTAACAATAAAGCTTTGAAAAAACTGTGCCATCCGATTATTTCATATAAGTCATTTCTGTAAACAAAATGTGCCTTAGATCAGCTCTGATTCCGAATCACCATCATGTTGCCCTTAAGTAGAACTATAGTTCAGAAAGTTCTATCAAGGTCATTTTTATCATAAATTTACAATAACAAGACAGCTGTTTCAATTCAAACTTTTTATAAGAATTTCATTTTTTAAACGTAGCAGGTTGTTCTTATCTTGTGCTATACGCCAAATAGAGCACTATATTAAAGTTCATTTTTATGAAAGACAGTAGTACAGCATTGAGAAAAAAAATCATAAAGCAGCTTCAGTACACTTAAATGAGGTTTTTATATTTCAAGTTAGAATATAAAAAACTTGAAAATCAACTTGGAAAAGCTTATTCCTCAAGAAAAAGTATAAACAATCTGAAAGTGATCAGCTAACGAAGGAATTTTATATATAGTCAAGACACGAAAGTGGATGTTACCATTACACATACCACTCCTTCCGAGATATTACAGAGCCATCTACATGTGAAACTAAGTCATCTTCATTTTCATCATAACATTCATCACCCAAGTATTTCATTCCCAGAGTTCCGCTTTCATAGTAATCCATTGGTCTTTCATACCTGTCCTGGTATCTGTTAATAGTATCTACTTTATTCCAGTCTGTTTTTTCAGTTTCTCCCATGTAGTCTTTATTTAAGAGACTGTTCACAGGATGTTTTATTTCTTTTTTCACACTGTCAGGGTAAGAATCCACATCCTCAACCTGCAGGGTATCTATCTGGGACTCCTTTTGCATATCTGATGGTGGAATGTAGTTCTTAGCGAAGTAGTCACCACGGAACGTCCTCCTTCTCCTATACCAGACAGCTCCAACCAGGACACACACAAGTATCAGGAAAAGAGCCCCGCCCACTGCACTACCGATGATGGTGCCCCAATTGTCTTCCTGTATTTCTGGCCATGATGATGTTGGAAAAAGCCTTAGTTTTGGTTGAGTTGCTAAACCTGTGTTGCCATCAGTTGAAGGAAGCCATGGAATCGTGAATGGTGAAGTGGTAGTAGTGGGAGGATCTAATGAAAGAGCAAAGAGATACACAAGACAGAAAAGGCAGAAAATGTCAATGCAAACTATTTTAAGTTAAGAGCTGATAAGAAAGCACAGTTGATGAGTAAGAAAGTGTACTTTAACATAGTTTTTCATTTTTTATTTTATTTTAAAACTGTTTACCATTGGTGGAAAACACAATTATGTACAGCTTCTGGGATATATATATCTAATATATATATATAGTATATAATATATTTAATATACAGTATTAAAATAATTTAATCAGGCAATGCTTCCATGTTGTTTTGTAGCAAACATGGAACAATTCTATCAGCTGAGAAGTTAGTCAATTCCTTATTATCCTAGTCAGGGTTCAAAATAAATTAATGAAAGCCCTCATGGATTATATATTTCTTAGAAAATATTAAAGAATGAAAAACTTAAAAAAATAAACTGCATGCTAAGTTAGCTAAACATAATTTAAACCTTGCCTCCAAAATATAGTATGATTTATAGTTAGGATTTAGAAATCAGTGCATTAATGTTTGGTTGGTTGGTTGGTTGTTTGTTCATTGCAATGCTTCTGATATTCTTGCTGTCTGTTTGAACAGTTAATCAAACACAAAAACTAAAACTAAACCTTAGAAACAATTATAAAATTAAAATAATTTTTAAAGTTTATATGAAATGTATATAATGTCTACTTAACATAAAACAAAGACTTTTTTAGTATGGGAATATTGTTTTAAGTCTAAGAAATACATAGAAACAATGTGGAGTATCAGCATTGCTCAGGTTTATCAGGGACTAATTGTGCAAACTGAATGCATATTTAAATTTAAGTATTGGAATTCTTTTCCATGTTTAGATGGTATGTTAAAAGCTAAAGATACAAACTAGAAAGCTATGCACATATGAAGCAATAGCTCTGTTATAATGCAATATGACAAAAGAATGTTATTTTTATTAGTCTATGACATTACCAATGTATCTAAAAATGGGTTAAAATATGCTAAACATGCCAGCAAATTTTGGATCTCTAGTATCTATTGAATATTAACAATTATGAGTCATGTGAAACTAAATTGTACATATTATGGAAAGTATTTTGAAGAAAATACAAGTATTAAACAAAGATGATGGTCGTTTAGAGAGTTTTTTTAAATAATTTTCTGAGCAGCAGGATATTAACTGTAGAAAGCTATTAGTAAGTGTTAAGAATAATGTTTAAACTACATTCAAAGATATAATGAGCAATGTAGCAAGACAAAATCTAAGCTCAATGTAAGAAACGAAGGTATTTTAATTACTGGGATGATTATAACTGAAATTAACGTATGCCGAATATTTCAATTAATCCAATTCAATATTTCATTTCATTGAACAGCATATTGAGCTTATTTCTGTAATGCCTTGATATAAAGTTAAAAAATTCATAGTAAGTTAAAAATACATTTAGTTAAAAATTATTGTAGGTCTATCTACACCATATATAACTTAATCATCCTCATTATGTAATTTGTAAATTATGCCCATGTTAAACTGTATTAAATGAAAAATAAAACAGATGAACAGAGATACTACAGAAATGAATGGGTCTATAACATGTTTAATTTTAAAAAATGAATGAAAACAACTGATTCCCATCACCATCTTACAACTGAAAAACAAGCAAAACTCAAACCCTAGTATTCTGCATTTTCTTCAAATAAAAGTATCTCAAAAGTTGTCTCTTAAAAAAAGTGACAAACATGATCATGATCTTATAAATATATTTTATTAATCACATGGTTCATCATTGTTAACCGTCTTTAAACAACCAAATGATACCTCTATACATGGATATAATACAAATGTAGACTAAATGAAATTGACTATATTATTGGAGTAAGGAGATGGAAAAACTAACTTAAAACAGTCAAGACATGGCCAGGATTGACTGTAGAACAGATTATGAAATGTTTATATACATGTTTCAACCAGAAACCCACCATTTTCAAGAAGAATGTCAGAAATGGTTTCAAAGTTCTGATTCTCACTGATGCTCTATTAAGGATCAATATGAAAAGAGATTGCTAAAAAGCAAGAAATAAAAGAAGACAACATAGATGTCAGAATACAAAGTGGAAATTGCCACGAAGAGAAATCAAAGCTAAGTAAGATGAAGAACTCAGAAAGCAACACAGCAAAACATTTCAGAGTGTTGTTAGAAAAAAATAAGGAAAAAAATGGCAATAACATTTGTAAAGACATTGTTTATGGGGGAAAATACTAGAAAAAAAAGAATATTCTTCCAGAGTGATTGCAAGATTAGGAGGAAGTTCCAGCCTCTAATTGGTTTATTAAAGGATGCCAATAGACAGATAGTAACTGATTCAAAGAAGAACAAATTAAGATAGCCGTCTACTGAAATTCTGTATAGTAGAGATGTCAACATTCAAGACAAGTTAGGAGGTATTCCCTGGTAGTAGAAAATGAGGCCAGATAGCATTATCAAGTTGAAGAAGGTAAAATTGATGGAATATTTAAAAAATTACAGCAAAGAACACAAGAAGAAGCTATAGTTTCAAAGCGTATTAAGTCAGCAAATCTGAAGAATGACAGTGTCCAACAGCCTGAAAAAGGTCGGTCGACATACCAATCCAAAGAGAGATTTAACAGTGCGTACAAACTATGAAAGCAAGTTAGAGCCCTGCATGGAAATAGAGTGGCCAGAAATTTAGGGAGGGTTTTAATAAGACTAAGGAACATGGTAGATTTTATTGCTGATAGACATTAGATAATTAATAAAGTCAAAGAATACCAAAAAGAAGTCAAATACATGCTGCATTGATTACACAAAGGCCTTTAACTGCGTGAACCATGTCAAATGTGAAATATCCTTAGGAAAATGGAATGAAGAAGCTAGACAAAAGGAATACTAACACTTTTGAATTTTGGAGAAAATTTACACCAAAAACAAAAGAGAGTATAGTGACTAGCCAAGGAAACAAATACACAGATTTTAGAACATCTACCTACTCCCACTGAAGGCACAAATAATTAGGCTCGAATTATATTTTGTACACATTATGAAGAGACCCTCCCACTGAGGACTTTGTATTGTTAGGAAATAGGGGGGAAAAAGGCCAGCAATAGGATGGACTTGGTTACAATGATAATGAGCATGTTTTTGGGAAAAGCCAGGTTGGAGAGTCATCATTCTGGAGAATATCTATCTATGTGGTTACCTTTTTTGAAAGTCTTTCTATATGACCAGTAAGAGTTAACACTGGTCAGGCGGTACATAATTAATCAACCAATTAGGGCATCAATACATTTATTTATTTTATTAGACTTGTATGCCGCCCTTCTCCCAAAGGACTCAGGGCGGCGAACATATAAAAATATATATGCAATAAAAAGATATTAAATAAAGACAAGTCTAAATTACAAGAAACATTAAAACAATTAAAATTACGATGGTAAACAATGCTATTAAAACTTCCCGCCCCCATGGTCAATCCAGGCCGGCCTCCTGAAATAGCCAAGTCTTCAGGTCTCGACGAAAGGAGCGGAGATCAGGGGCCAAACGAAGATCCGCAGGGAGCTGATTCCATAGGGCGCCCCACAGAAAAGGCCCTAGCCCTGGGAACCGCCAGCCGACAATGCCTGACCGACAGTATTCCCAGGAGGCCCCTCCTGTGGGAGCGCACGGGGCGATCAGAATGTGATGCAGGCAGGAGGCGTTCCCATTTAGGGCTTTATAAGTTATTACTAACACCTTGAAGGAGACCCGGAAGGCAACCGGCAACCAATGCAAGTCGCAGGAGGGTGTAACATGGGAGTATCGGGATACCCCATCACAGCCCGACGCGCATTCTGCACCAGCTGCAACCTCCGAGTAATCCGCAAGGGTAGCCCCATGTAGAGAGCATTGCATTAGTCAATTCTGGAAGTGACGAGCGCCTGGGTGACCGTTCGAAGGGCATCTCGGTTCAGGTAAGGGTGGAGCTGGCGAACCAGCCGAACCTGGGCAAAAGCCCCCCTGGCCACAGCTTCCACCTGCTCCTCCAAATTGAGCTGTGCATCCAGGAGGACGCCCAGATTCCTCGCCCTATCCATGGTGGGTAACACCTCCCCCCCATGACCAAAGATGGCACATCCACTGAACACTGAGATGCCGGTAAGAACAGCCACTCGGTCTTGGCCAGGTTGAGCCCGAGTCTGTTACTCCCCATCCAGGCCTGCACCGCCTCCAGGCACCGGGACGTCACCGAGAGAGCATCACTGATCTGGTCTGATTTAATTTACAAAGCAATAGATACCCTCATACTTTAATAGAAGTCATAGCAATTCCCATATGTAAAGTATTAAAAATATATTCTGGATAACTGTGATGGAAAAAAAATAAGGGAGTGGGACAAAAAAGAAAATAACCTATGAAAAGGTCTTAAAAGAAAACTGACTTCAGAAAAAAGTTCTAAAGTGGCAATTTATAAGTAACAAAAAGACACTCTTGAGCTCCTTAAAAATAATATCTATTTGTTACAAGCTTTTATGATCTGCTGTATCTTATAAGCATAAAGCAGTATTCTTATTTGTCAACTTTGCAGATTATACCATTTAAAAGCCACAAAGAATCATGATGACGAATAAAGGAATATTTTGTTTGCTTTTTGTCCGTCTTTCAAATTGCTTTCTTTTCCAGGTAGTCGCACTACAGTACATTATTTATCTATTAGGTGTCATAATTCTGTTGCCCTCATCTAGCCTCTAATAGAAACTGATAATCAATGGCTAGCTATCCAGTCTTTCACATCTGCCTTATAGTTCAAAATATTTAAATATTTAAAAGGCAGAACTGTTAAACAATGGGAAACAAGGTTACTGGACTTTTCTGGATTGTATTTGCATGGTGAGGACTACAGATGAACTGTTAAGACGCAACAGGAACAAGAAGGACTGAGGGACAGATTTACAAAGAAGTTTAACATGTGGAAAGGACTACAACTTTTAGAAAATATTTATGAATCCCCCCCTCCAAAATGTGCCAGAATCCCCAAAGTCCAAGAAGCAATGTTTTCCTCTTCTTCTCCCTTTCCACCACCACCTATGAGTGACACTCTAAATAAAAGTACTGAGACAAATTGCTTGAGTAAGTGAGGAGTGAAACAGAAAAGTCTCTAAACAGTTCCAGTTAAAGCTGTATAAAATTACTATATACCAGTAGTTTGTTATGTCACTTTATCTATTAAAAAAACACACATTTTTTACTTAAAAACATAAAAAAAATCCACTGCAATTTAGAAAACAAGAGGCCAGGTTACCTAATGAACCATCTTCATTCAGTTACATCAACCCAGACAGTGAAGACATGTAGTGGACCCATTAGCTAAATAATTCCAACTAGTGGGGTCCAGGAAGAGGTTTCTCAGCCGTTGCTCCTGAGCCTGTGGGCGCCATTTCTGCCTTCTTTTGGGCCTCTTCCTGTCCTCTAATCTACAATTTGTCTAGAGCCTTGCCTCTGCGCCTCTCATCACGCTCTGCTGCCTTGGAGCTCTTTCGAGGTCCTGCAGCTCTATCCCTTGGCTTGGGGCTTTCAGAGGAGGTTGACTGATCTGGGGCTGTAGGGCTGAGAGAGCGTGATGGCCTGCGAGCCGGCTTCTCCACTCTCCAATTTGTGCGGATAAAGGTTTGCTGGGAATCCGCCATTTTGTCCCCCGACGCTAAATTCGGGCTTTTCTAGGATGTTATAGCCTCGGCTTTTTTTACTGCGGTGCTGGTCGGAACATCTAGTCAAATTGAGCACTTGAAGCTATAAAATGCTTTTTACTGTTGTGGCTGGTCTTCTGCCCCCTTTACTCGTAGCCGCGATAATAAAGGCTTCTGAGGCGGCCGTTTAAGGTGCCAAAAGCCCTCCCAAGCCAAATGTGGGGTAATGGTGTGGATGGTATTTCTACACACCTCCCGCTGAAATACCTTTACGTTGTAGATTGGCCCTCAGCCGATCTGTCAGGTTGGGCCGAAGCCCCGACCGAGCTGTCTTTGACAACTATCAAATGGGTAGACCGGTTCTTAGTCGAAGATAGAATTCAGGATTGGTATTTTTCTCTAATTTTTGAAGTATTTTGGTTTTAAATTTGAATATTTGTAGGAGCAAAATTAACACATCGTCCAGCTAGCTGACTGAGTCAATTTCTGGGATACCCCTAGCAACAGGGAAAATGTCTTCAAAGATTTGACAGACTCAGTCCAATCAGCAAGAGATGACTGATTACCCAATCCTGAATGCTATCTCTACCACAATGGAGAAGGGCCCTCACTCTCCTGGCCTTCCATAAAGACATAAAAACATGACAGATGAGCACACAGCTGTGAGGTTGATACCCTATCTTTTAATCATTTATTAACATCCATTGCCTTTTAAAAATTTTATATACTCTTTTAAATTTTACAAATTTTATACCTTTAATATTTTATTGTATATTTCACAGAGTTCCTCTGTGAGAAAGTTAGGCAGTTCTCAAATAGGACAAGTTAATAAATATGCAAATAAATAGTGCATGTTTATGAAAAGTAGCTCTGAACAAGATTCATATATGGGCATAAAACAGAAGTAGGATTATGCAAATAATTTCTGCCATACTTAAAATCTAGAATTAAAAAAGAGAAGAATGCATGCTTATAGACAAACAGGTAGCATGCAAATTCAATAAAGTAAATAAATGGGGACAGTAACATACCTAGAGCATGCAAATGCTCCTTTTCAAAATCTTTCTTCCTTGAGATTAGCTAGCCTATCTAGAATTCTTCATTATTATGCAAACAGATTTCTGCTTAACAATTGCATTTCCCATTATTCTCCCCCTTTCCATTCTGAAAACACTACAAATCTATTTCAAATAACCCTCCTGCCGGTTGCCCTCCGAGTGAGATTCAAGGTTTTAGTGTTAACATTCAAAGTCCTACAAAACATGGGTCCAGGATATTTACGAGAGCGTCTCCTACCGATATCGAATGCCAACCGCCCTGTACGAGCACATAGGCAGGGGCTTCTCGGGGTGCCGTCGGCAAGCCAATGCCGGTTGGCGGTGCCCGGGTCGAGCCTACTCTGTGGCTGTTCCGCCCGTGGAACCAACTACCCCTGGGGCTCCGTCTGGCCCCTGACCTCCGCACCTTCCGTCACAATCTGAAAACTTGGTTATTGAACAGGCGGGCTGTGCTGATCTCCTGGGGGATTTTCTAATTTTAAATTTTCAATATTTTAATTTTAATTGACATTTTAACTATACTGGGCTTATGTTCGTTTAATTTTCTTTTAACTAATTTATTGTTGTTTGATTTTGGTTGTGAGCCTTGAGTCTTCGGAGATGGGGCGGCATAAAAATCCAAGTAATTAATTAATTAATTAATTAATTAATAGTTGAAAGGTCATAAGAATAGATCTACTGGATTAGGTCAAAGGTTTAAGATATACTGCCTTTGATTCAAGAAGGAGTCATTATAATCAGAATTGTTTAACAGTGAAATGTCACCAAGGTAACCTAATTTCAAATTAATATGGAGGGGTAAGAGAAAGAGGGGGGAATCCCTCCCCACTCACTGTAAATAAGCTGTCATTTTCTAAATTTAAATGCATATATTGTAGCCTTTTTTTTAAGGTACAGGAAAAGTACCCTTGCATTATTTTTATTTCCCACTTCTTTGTGAAAGAATGCTTGCTGACTTTGCAGCTAATATGAGAGAATAATTTTCTCTATTGATACTTTCTGCTCTTGTATCACTAATGTATTATCTCCATATCTTAAATACTAAGGACATTTCCAAGCAGGGAACTTGATTCAATCATTATATCAGATGCATTAAGGATGCTTCTGGCTTTCAACGTCCAACAGATGTGAAAGCCTCATTTTCATCATCCTAGCAGAGGGGATGCTGTTAAAAGAGCAATGTGGATTAGGCATCTAGGGAAAGATTTACTTGATTCCTTATCATTGCTATGTAAAGAGTGGAACTAGAGCCCAATTATGTTTTTGATGGCATAGTTTGCTACATGATATTTTTAGGTTTGGCTTAGCAGTAATGGGTCTCTTTTTTTATTTAATAGAAAGTGATGTTAAATTACTTCAGTCTGGTGACATATAAAACCCAGAAAAACTCATCCACTCCTACTATTTTATTTGCATTTTGAAATAGTCGATAATTCATTATCTGGTCTCATGTTTTGCTTATATCTCACTGAGAAATAGAATAGACAAAATAGATGCTGATCTGAACAAACAGGATTCCTGTCAGAGGAAGAACAACTGCTAGGGAAAAAATGCTAATATAGTTCAAGATTTTAAAGGATATTATTGAACACTACTTTACGTTATATCCACACTTTACGGATGAAAATTCAGCACATAATTTTTCTTCATTTAACTTCCAGCTCATGCACAAAGTTACTAAATAACCTTCCAGATAGGCTGAAAAATGGTGGAAGAAACCATTCTGTTTTCAAGAGACATATATCCTACCTGCCTGGAATCTAAAATAAGTCACTTACTTGAAGATTTAGCACAGTATCAAAATATTTTGCATATAGCACCTTGTCATATTTTTATAACTCAGTAAAACAGATCAACTGTATATCTCATTAAATGTGAAAAATATTTTGTTTTTATATGTGCAAAATTCTGCATGTTTGGAAGTTGAAAGTCCTCTTTTTAGTGCAAAAGGCCAAATATTGTTTTGAGCATAAAATAAATCAGTTTGAATCTGAAATGTTTCCATAATATTTGAAATGACCCTTTTCATGTCATGCTCATTTTCCACACCCAATTATCCCTATGTTTACTTAAGTAGTGGGGCTGAAACTAAGACAGACTGGCTTGTTAATAATTGAAATAAAGACAGAATTAACTCCTGGTATTAATATTTTCTATTTCATATTTCAAGTAGCCTTATGCTACACTAGTTTTTTACTCAAGAGTATACACATATTTGTGATCTGCTTTTTGTACCAGTACTGTAATGATAATTATGCCACTTCTGTCATTGTGTAGAGATATACATACTTTTAAAATCATAATTAGGCTGAAGTAAACCTGAAGTCACGCAAGAAGAACAAGAGTTCCTGGCATTTAATTTCATTTAATGTATAAATAATTTGAAAGTGTTGTTTTTCAAGCCAATATATAAAATGTTAAGTAATTATTTATGATACAATTTATTGATTTGCATTGTTTATCTGCTACTTCCTATAAAACATTTTAAATAAACAAAAAATAATAGTGATATAACAAGGCAATACCAACCATAAAATATAGAATAAAACATTAAGCATATTTAAAATAAAAAATCTGAAAAGATTTTTTTTTGCCTTTCAATGGGAAGGGCTTAGGTGAAAAAAAACCCAGGTCTTATGCAGCTAAGTAAATGATGCCATAGGGACCATGTGCTGAAAAATGCTTTTAAAAAAATCAACTACATTAGACAACACTCTGATATAACATTTAAGAAAAAAATAAAATGTAAGGGAGAGGAAGGGGGGAAATAACCAAAAGGGAGGGGGGAAACTTACCTAATATGTAAATAGTCTTTTGATCACTTTTTTGACCAAGTGAATTGGCCACTTTACAAATATATGTTCCAGTATAATTGTAAGACAAAGGACTGTTGAAATGCAAAGTATTGTTGGAAGGCTGTAATCCCTCAGGCCAATGTCCATCCAGCCTGAATTGTAAAATATTTAGAGCAATATGAGCATTTTTCAAATAATATTTCATTTGGAATATTGATTGTTCTAATTTTCCAGAACAGAAATATGTTCACTTTCATGAAATCAATGATTATAAACATTGAATTTTATGCTACTAATAAAATTATTCAACAGGATCATTAGTTTGTCATGAAATACAGGACAAGCAAGTGCTATTTACAAAGGTGTCTAATCACTTCCAGAAGTGTTATCTAGAGTAATAATAGTATCAAGGAAACACCAAAAAGTATACAAAAACATGTATAAAACCTTGTTAATGGAAATCAAACTACATATTTTTAAAAGCATCTTTATAACTAGCTTTATTTGCAGCATTCATATTCTGAAACCTGTTCCTTGGCATATATGGGTTATGCATATATATGCTGTATTAGCTAAATGAAAGGAAAACATAATAAATATTGAAAAAAGAAGAAAACATGCTAGCACAGGGGTCCCCAACCTTTTGGACCTTAGAGACCACCAAACCCATAATTTTAAATCCCACAGACCACTAATATGAATTTTGACTGATGGTGGCTTGCTGACATTGGTTGGGAAAGTCAGTCCCATATTCCAGAACTGCAGTAGTCACAGAACTGCCCTTTGATCATCCCAGAGCAGCTGCTCCTCCACTTAAGTGCACTGGCCTGCCTTGGACTGGAGAAGCTGCTCCAGGATGACCAAAGGACCAGTCTGTGACTATTGCAGCTCTGGAATATGGGACCGACTTTTCCACCAACGTCAGCAAGCCAACCCGGGGCAGATTTCCCTCCCCCGCCGTTGGTCTTACCTTCCAGTTCCAGTTCGCATGGCTCTACTCAAGGTTTACGCTCAGCCAAAGGGTGGGGGGCAGAGGGTGGGTAGGCCATGTGGGGAGTGCAGCGTTGTGTTCCCACGCAACCTGGATTAATTGCTTTGGGGGGAGTTCTTTGGAGGGGACATTTCTCTACGGACCACCAAAATTTTCTCGCGGACCACCAGTGGTCCCCGGCCCACCAGATGGAGACCACTCTGCTAGCAAGTCTTTCCTAGAAATCTCATATAATTTGGAGCAAGGGGCAGTCATGGTTAGATGGGCTTTTGCACAATTGTGTGCCAACTGTATCCATTCCCGGACCCAGGAGCACTGCTCGCAATGTGTTACCAATGTGGGCCCTCAATGGCAGACCTTTTCTGTTGTGATGCCCACGTTATAGAACCTCTCTCAAGACCTGTTATGCCAGCAAAGCTGGGGATCCCAGGGGATAGTTAAACTTGTAAGGGGCTCTGATATTATTAATATCCATCCTTTATTTTTGTTTTTTGATTAATTGTGCTTTTACAGTTCCTAATTTTTCTATAAATTTGGTTAACAGATAGAAACAGATATATGGGAGAGGGAGGGAGGGAGGGAGGGAGAGGGGGAGAGAGAGAGAGAGAGAGAGATACTCCCTGGCCAGTATCTGTATATAGAACATAATAGATACAAAGATGCTTAAGACAGGTTTGAATGGACCTATGGAGGAGCTTTGGCTAACTGATAAGAAGCTAAAAACCATCATTTGAAGTTCTAACGTGACATTGTCATTAATTTTAAAATGGCAGGCAACCTGAAGACACAAAACAGGTTTTAGCACTGTAGTTACCAGAAAATATATTTCATAAGTTGCTGGGGTCTACAAACTAGTAAAGCTGACATGGAAATTTTAGATCTATATATGGTTCACATATGTATATATGGTTACTAATATTTTCTAAGCATACTGTTTTGGAATCCTTAATTAGTTCTATATGAATCATGAACATTTTTCTATAAAGTATGAGCTACCCCCAATAAAAACATAATGCATAATATTTTATTTTTATTTGTCCTTTAAGTCAAACTTGTGGAATCGGATGGTGGAATCACTAACTACTATAGAGAAAAGAGTCAGCCTAGCTTGCAGTTGCTCTGTGGGAGAAAATAGCAGAGACCAAAATATTGAAGCGTTTATCTGCCTGTTCACAAGAGAATACAGCTAGTCTGGAAAGATTCTTATAAATAGGAGATCAACAATAAATAAACTATTTTGGCCTACTTTCAAAGTAGTTGCTGCTTCCTTGCACATGACACAGGGTGGATATAAAATAAACTAATTTACACCATTACTTAGGAAGATTTAACTTTATGCTTGTTTTAAGCAGTGTTTATAGTACACTTAATTATTTAACTTTTTAAAAATAAATTATTCAAATTGTACATATATTTAAGTTATTTAGTATGTAGGAAATGTAATTATGTCAACTTTGTTGAAAATTACTGTAGCACTTCAACATTGCTATTTGTCACATTTGATTTGGTGGCTCAGAAAAAGTGCCTTTTAATCTACAGTTTTGTTTCCAATTAAGTATTTTTGGAAGATTCAAAATGCTTTGCTGTATACAGATAGTCCTCAACTTATGACTACACTTGAGCCCAAAATTTATGTTGTTAAGTGAGATAGCTGTTAAGTGAATTTTGCCCCATTTTATGACCTTTCTTGCCACCTTAAGTGAAACTTTGCAGTTGTTAACATGGTTAAGTGTAGTACTAACATAGTTAAGTGAATCTGACTTCCGCATTGACTTTGCTTGTCAGAAGATCACAAAAGATGATCACATGACCCTGGGACACTGCAACAGTCATCTATATGAACCAGTTGCCAAGCATCCAAATTCTGATCACATGACCACGGGGATGCTGCAAAAATGATAATTCATTTTTTTCAATGATGCTGTAACTTGGAACAGTTACTAAATGAACTGTTGTAAATTGAGGATTATCTGCACAATATATTTTGATATGAATATACTATTATATTCATAGTATACTATTATAAACTATTATTAAATTGATTTAATTTAGCTAAATGCAATTTATTTTGAGAATGACTTACCGACTCCATGTAAACTCCATTGGTAGAGGATTTGCATCAGCATTACACCTAAGCAAAACATTCTCTCTTCCAATATACCAGTTTCCATCATATCCAGTTACTGTAACCTCAGGAGAATCTACAAACATATATAATTATATGCACGTGCATAAGCAATTATGGAAGTACTTAAAATCAAGTCCAGAGTAAAATCTAAAGAACAGGCAATTTTAATAAAGAACACTTTATAATTTTAAATAATCTTTTATCTGTTATTTCCCTAAATCTACCTATATCAACATTTCTAAGATAAAACACGTAAGTTGGTTCTTTAACAATTCATAACTTTTAAAACTTGATATAGAATAAAGTAGATGCTTTTGGCACAGCAAATCTGATAAAATTGATAATGTTTTTATCAAGATCCATGATAAAAGGACCAGGTATTATTATTTTTTATTGTGTTGTGTTTTATGGATATATTAGAAAGACCCAAAATTAGTCTGATTTTGTCTCATTAAATGGAAATAAGTTTCTTTTGATTGGTAACTTATTTACACTCAATTTTTATAATGCAAGGTCTAATATCAGCAGAAATAATTAGTTGTAGACAAATTAGTTATCTTCAGTATATGCTAAACAATTTTATGTGTTCATTCATAATAAATGTTCCAAATTGTTACTTTCAAGCACAATATATTTAGATAATAACTTATCTAAACAAACATTTTGAATCAATTTCATTAACTGAACACTTTTAAGATTTATTTTACTATGTTCAACCTGAATATTGCATCTCCAAATTTGGATAATTAGGAAATCAAAAGGACAGCTGTATGTTGATGTGCAAATTAATTCATAAGGCGTAAAACAAAATATACTGTCAAAGTATAAACATGTTTAAACATGTTTAAGAATATCAAAGCAGACAATTCCAAATGAAATAGTGACAAACGGGTGGAATGCTACCGGTTTGGCCCGGTTCTATAGAACCTGTAGCTGCAAAGAGCAACTGACACCAAACCAGTTCGCTGTTTGACCCACCCACCCTGCCTGGGCTCTAGGCTGTCCTTTATTCCCTGCTTTTCCCTCCTCAGCTGCTTTGCGCAGCACAGCTGAGGTTGAAAAAGCAGGAAACAAGAGGATTTTCAAATGCTGAGCACTCGTGCACACACACACACAGTTCAGAGAACTGGCAAATCGCTCCACTGGCAGTCTCCGCCCCTCCCTGTCCACTAATTCCTTACCTGGCATGCGAGCCATCCAACTTGCCTGGTTTGGTAAGTTGCTATTTTTCCTTTTTTTCCCCCATGACCATCAGCTGTTCTGCTCTGCCAGGAGATTTAGATTACTAGAAAGCAGGAAATCCTTGGATTTCTTGCTTTTTAGCTAATCTAAAAGTACAGCCAAACCTTGCTTAGGATTGAAGCTTCTACTTTTCAGTGCAGAGTCAGACTCAGGTAGCCGACTGGAGATAGACAGATCTCTAAGTGAATCTGTGATTCTGTGAGCAACTCAATCTGCCTGCCTGCTTTGCTTGCTTTTGGGTAAAAGTTGCTCATTTTTTATATAAAAAATTCAATATTTACATACATGGTGTGTTGTGAATTAATTTTGTGAGTTTGCTTGCCAGCAAATTTTATGAGTTTGCTTGCAAGCAAATTTTATGTGACAGACTCAGGTAGCCGATTGGAGATAGTTAGATCTCTAAGTGAATCTGTGATTCTGTGAGCAACTCAATCTGCCTGCCTCCTTTGCCTGCTTTTGGGTAAAAGTTGCTCTTTTTTAAATAAAAAAATCAATATTTACATAAATATTTATAATGTTTACATACAAGCCATGCCCACCCAATCCCATGACCAAGCCACACCCACAAATTAGGCCACACCCACAGAACCAGTTGTTAAGAAATTTGAATCCCACCCCGGTGACAAATTAGTCATAGCCCCTATTATTACCAAGTGCCAATGCATGTTTACATACCGATAATTTATTTTATTTTTATTTTTATTGGACTTATATGCCGCCCCATCTCCGAAGACTCGGGGCGGCTCACAGCTAAAACATACAAATACAATAAATAATTAAAAAGAATTAAACAAATATAAAGTCCAATAAGGCCAAATTAAAATAATTTAAAACTATCCCATACCCCCCGTGAGGTAGTCACAGCCCGGTTTGGTCAAATAGCCAGGTCTTCAAATCGCAGCGGAAGGTGCGGAGGTCAGGGGCCAGACGGAGGTCTAGAGGCAGCTGGTTCCATAAGTCGGGGACTGCCACAGAGTAGGCTCGCTGCCGGGGGACCGCCAGCCGACACTGGCTTGCCGACGGGACCGCGAGGAGCCCCTGCCTGTGTGCCCGTACAGGGCGGTTGGCACTTGGTATCGGCAAGAGACGCTCCCTTAAATATTGTGGACCCATGTCATGTAGGACTTTGAATGTTAAAGCCAAAACCTTGAATCTCACCCGGAGTGCAACCGGCAACCAATGCAGGTCGTGCAGGAGGGGGGTAATATGGGAGAATCGGGTAACTCCCATCACCACCGCGCCGCATTCTGCACCAGCTGCAATCTCCGGATGGTATGCAAGGGCAGTCCTAAATAGAGAGCATTGCAGTAGTCGAGTCGCGAAGTAACAAGGGCATGAGTGACTGTACGCAGGGCATCTCGGTCCAGAAACAGGCAAAGCTGGCGAACCAGCCATAAAATACATGTTTAAAAAGTCACCTCAATTTTTATGTAACCTAAATGTTTGTTTTAAAGGGTCGGTTTCAGAGGTGGTATTCAGCAGGTTCTGACCAGTTCTGGAGAACCGGTAGGGGAAATTTTGAGTAGTTCAGAGAACTGGTCAATTCCACCTCTGACTGGAGATTTTACAGTATCCTTCCCCCGCCACGCCCACCAAGCCACGCCCATAGAACCGGTAGTAAAAAAAAATTGAATCTTACCACTGGTCGGTTTAGTGTAGTAGTTAAGATACTGAGCTAGAAACTGGGGAAATGTTCGTTCTAGTCCCACCTTAGGTAAAAAGCAAGTTTAGTGACTTTGGGCCAGTTACTCTCTTTTAGGAAGCAGATAACGGCAAACCACTTCTGAAAACTTGTCCAGGCAGTCATCAGGTATCAACATTGATTAAAAAGCATCGAATAACAATAATGTTTCAATATCTTTCAGATCCGTCAGATTATGCTAACATTCATAACGTGAAATAGTTTTACTGAAAGAAAAGTGATAAGCAGGGTTGGGCAAGCTAAGGCCCTAAAATTCAACCCTCTATATTTTACAGTGCTTGAAGCCCTGTCTGAACTACAATTGCTGAAAATCAGAAGAATGGTCATCAACATTCTGAACCATGTCATTCTGATCCATGAAATGTATGAAAGAACAGAGTTTGTGTATACATGTGTGCGATTCAACTGCTGTAATGATCCGATTGGTGATCATGTGCTTTGCACGCGTGCACACCATTTTAAAAAGCCCATTTTCAACTATAATTCTTACCCTTCTACTGCAGCCCTTGTGAATAAAACAGCTGAGTTGTAGCAAAGCTGCTCTGCTGCATGAATCAGCTGTGCTCCAAAACAAGGAAATAAAGCACAGGAAAGAGCAGGGGCAGGGGTAGGTGGGCCCAAATGATCACCAGAACTACTAGTTCACTCGAACTAGTCTGAACCAGTAGAATCCCACCCCTGCATGTGTGATATATAACCCCAAACCAAGGGAAAAAATGGATTTCTTTTCTCATACCCACTTGTGAAACCAGACTCATATACTACAGTCCAAGTCTGTTCAAAAATGTAGGTGTGCATACTAAAAAAAAATATATGCCTACTAATGTATCATTACTTACATTGAATATCCAGCAAATAAAGCATTCTTATCTCTTTTTCTAACGCTGGGTGTCTCACAATACAAGCTATTCGTCTTCCTCTAGCAAAGCGGGTAGGAACAAGCTTGTACTGGCTCTGCACTGTGATTGTTTCATTTGGATATGAAGTTGAAGTAGATTCCATTTCACCAAGATCACCTTCCCAGACAACCTCTGCAGCTGGTTTTCCAGTGGCTGCTGTACAAATGGCTGCAACTGTCTGATTGGCACCATCTATTAAAGGATTTGGTCCCTTTGTTAAGCTCACAGTTGGTTCAACTACAGAAAAAATGCAAAAAAAAATAATAATCAAAAATCAAATATTTTAACTACTTTAAAAACTTTTCAAAATAGAACATTTCGAACAATTTCCAGCTTCCCAACATTCCCCTTTGACTGTAGTTTCTGTTCTATAGAAATGAACCATCTTATAGGTAGATGGCAAAATATTAACATTGGTTACAAGGCTATGGAAAGCTATACCATTCATAATAGATCCATCTCTCTCTGAATTTATATAAAATAGAAAATGTTTCACAATATTCATGAGATTATTGATATCATGGATATAGCTGTGGATACACTTAATAATCAAATTCTGTTAGATATTGAAAGGGCTGTGATATGAGCCAGACTGAATTAATGAATTGTTTTTTTAAAAAACATGGATTTCTCTTATCTTTTGTTCATTAATTACAATCTGGTATCCTCATCCTGTGGCCAGTTATCTATCATCACTCAATTTGACTCTCAATCCTTCAAATTATATTGGGAATCTGACAAGGAACCTTCCTATCTCCTTTATTCTTTGATTCTTGACTTCTCCTGTTAAGGTAAAGGTTCCCCTCACAATACGTGCTAGTCGTTTCCGGCTCTGGGGGGGGCAGTGCTCATCTCCGTTACAAAGCCAAAGAGCCAGCGCTTTCCAAAGATGTTTCCGTGGTCATGAGGCTGGCATGATTAAACGCTGAAGGCACGTGAAACACTGTTACCTTCCCACCAAAGTGATCCTTATTTTTCTACTTGCATTTTTACATCCTTTCGAACTGCTAGGTTGGCAGAAGCTGGGACAAGTAATGAGAGCTCACTCTGTTACACGGTGCTAGGGATTTGAACTGACGACCTTTCTGATCGACAAGCTCAGCGTCTTAGCCACTGAGTCACTGTGTCTCCCTGTCCTTCTCACTTCTTCTGTTAAAAGGTGATAAAGAAGGCATGGTGGCATTTGACATTAAATATAAATTACACTTATTTGCCAGTGATATCTTGGCTATCCTTGGCAATTATATAATTAAACTTGTTGAAATACAATATTATTTATATTCTGTAAAATACACTACTATTTGGAATAAATCGTAAATGCCTTTGGGACCAATTCTTTCTATATATCATTGTATATTAGCTTTTACATTTTCTATATATTCTATAGAATTATTGGATTCACTTCTCTTCAGAAGTTTATCACAAAACACTGAGTTAAGTAAACCTAAATACTGATATAATTTCAGTGAAATTTCACTTGATGGTCATTAATTTAACTCCCATTAATTTTTTACAGTAAGATTAACATTAGTAAAGTGACTATCCTATCACAATTAATGTACTTTCAAAAGATTATTTCAGTGTTAATTTTCATTGCATATTTCATTCAGATGGAAAAGTTAATGAAAATATTACAGCAGGCTAATGTCCTCAGAACATCTTTGACCAAACTGCAGTTACTTAATAAAGGGCCTTGGTGGCTCAGGCTGTTAAATGCCTGCACTTAAGTTCCAGCTGCCTACAATTACTGTAGGCTCGAATCCCACCAGGCTCAAGGTTGACTCAGCCTTCCATCCTCTTGGGGTAGGTAAATTGAGGACCCAAGATTGTTGGGGGCAATAAGCTGACTTTGTAAAAATGCCGCTTAGTAATAAGCAGGCATATACAGTGGAATGAAGGCTATTGCTGAGCACACTGGTTTGTATCCCAAAAAACTGTAAGCCGCCCTGAGTCTTCGGAGAAGGGCGGCATATAAATGCGAATTAAAAAAAAAAGTATAGCAGCTTTAACTTGTCAGATTTTCAGGTATATCTTTGCACTTTTTCTTAACAACTCTAACTTTCTGGAATGAGACTTATTTTAATTACTTTCCTCTTTGGGCCTATTTGGAAAATAAACATATAACACCTTTGAAATCATGTCAGCTATTGCCATTTAGATATATTAAAATCAGAACTATACTTTCTTGCTTTGAAAACTTGATTATTTAACTATTACAATTTGATTTTGGATCACATGAGAAGTTGACATTGTGGTATAACTTAAATCAGAAAACAGTGGAGAAATTGTTCTACCAGAATGGTTGGATTAAACAAAATAAAAATACTTTACATTCACAGATTTTTTAATGGATTTTTTTGAGAGAGGAATTTTAAGTTTAATTTGCCTGCAGCATATGCTTAGCAACACATATAATTAAAATGACAAATGAAAGAGTATGGCCTGGATGTTTTAGCAGCCTCCAAGGGACTTGGAAAGTTATCTTTAATAGATGCAAGCCAAACAATACAGTAATATTTATTCGGTCCATGACCAAATTTAAAAGAACAAAAAGAGAGTGAAGCAAATAAATAGAACAACAGATTAACAACTAGCAGAACAAATCCCAGAATACAGCATTCACTCCTTCATCACTATGTTAACATAATTCTTACTTGGATGAACAATCATAACATTAGTAAGTATAAACATTGAAAACTATATATCCCAATAAACTATTAACCTGTTAACCTGATAACCTGTTAAGATCAAAAGTATTATAACTTGTTTTCATCAGTTACACAAAATTTAGCTACTTTTTACAGTGAACAGATGCTAACAATTCAGTTTTTTAAGTAGTAAAAAGTATAATGAAAGCTAACCAAATCTATACATTCAATCTGTAATTAAATTGTAATTGAATATCCAAGTTGGAAAATAATGGTTTCAGGTATCTAAAAAATGAAATATTCTAATGGTTGAAAATTGCAATTCATTTGCATAGAAAATGTAATTCTCTATTCTCTGTTGAACCCCCTCAAAAAGTGTTGGTGATTAAGAAACTTGAATTTGAATTGACCAGTCAATTCTGGTGAAAAATGGTAAAATGAAGACACCTTGGCTAACAGCAGAGCCAACAATCATGGTAGAACCACGGCAACTGGACTAGGTCTTTGATATTTCTCTTTGGGCAAGAAAAAGACTGGAGATTGCCCACAAGTGATCCATAGTTGCTTCATGGGAGGACACCACAAGACAATAGCTTTGGACAGATTTAGAACTCTGGGAGACAAGGGAACAGTCATCTAGCTGAAATAGTGGTCAGCAATTATAAAAGGATATTTATACTTTCTTTTCTAATTAGTTTTGAAAATTGCTTGTTAATTTCTTCTAAGCTATTAGGAATCTTTTGACCAACAAGGTTTTATAGCATCTGGTGAGATTCTGGAATTAATCATAAGAAACCTTTCCACAGAAAAATGGTTTTGTTTGGAATTCTCTCTGAAAACGATACGAGGAAACTTTAAAGATTGGACCCAGAGGGAACCAGAAGGAACTAAAGATTACGATTAAAGAAAATAAAACATTTAAATTTGTCTACATTGGATTTTTAAAAAGGCTTGTTAAAGCTTTGAAGAATTTTGTGAGAAGGAACAAAAAATACAAGAAGAAATCAAGTTCTAGGACATTATTTAAAGGGATTAAAGATCAAGATTGTTAAATGAAAAAGAATATAAATTTGGTCTACTTGATCAAAGTCAAAATAGATTATGTTCTTATCTCTGATAACCCTTAATGGAATTTTGCTGAACAGGAACAGCAAAGCTTTAAGAATTTTTGAAATACCAAATAAAAATATTAAGATTAATTCATAATAACAATAAAAAATTTAAGTACATTTATTTTCAAATACTTCTCATGTGTACATATTGCAAAACATAGGTGATGACAGAAAGGATGGCTGCTGTCCTGATGCAGAGTTATGCTTCTTTCAGGATTCATTTCATTTATTGGAGTACTAATTATACATTTGCTATAGCAAAGGCCCTATGTCTTTGCTGACAAAAGAAATATCACGACAAATAAATGAGCATTAAACAATATCTGATTTGAAAATGTCAACTGTTGAAAGCCATAATACAAAAGCTAGCTCCTGCATATCTTCATCAATAATCTTATATTTTTTACTGTCTCCATCAATATAGCCACCTTTTTGGAGGGATATTATTAACAAAGGGATATATGATATTATTAGACAATCATATATTTTACTTAATAGAAATGATATTATCCTCTTAAAATATATATAAATCTAGAGTGAAAACACATCACTTGATGTGTTATGATTCTCAGACTTGATAAACAGAATAATTACGGCTGTTTTTTCTTCAGAATTTGTACTTCTACCTAACATTAATCCTGCCCTTAATTGAAACTTTGATCACCACATAACTAATTCCTAGCCAATCACAAATATATATTTTTAAACTTAGAGATATTATTATGTCTCAGCTTTAGGTAATCTTCAATAAAAATTATCCAGAACTATTCCAATCCGTCTTTCAAACTATTTGAGGAAGACAATTTCAGATACCTTATTAAAAATACTGGAAGCCTAAAGATTTTGTTTGTTTGCTTTAATGCTTGATACTATAATTTACAAATCTCAGATAAAATGATGAGAATACAAGTAGTTCTCGTTTAACAACAATTGGGGCTGCATTTCAGTTGTTAAGTGGTCACTAAGTAAAACCACAGCTGTGCTTATGATCGTATTTCAGCTTTCCTTTGCTTTCTAGGCTTCTGAAGGTCATAAGCATGAGGACTGGTCATAAAGTTACTTTTTTATCACTTTAGTAACTGCATGGTCACTGCATGAGGCAGTCGCTGGACAAAGAGTACCTGTACATTTCTTCATCCAAAAGGCAATGACATTTAACAAGAAAATAATTTAGGATTTTTTTTCCACCTAGATCTTTATTTTCTTTTACTGACTTGATCTAGGAGTTCACAGATCTAGTTCTGTCCTCACTATGCCCCACAGAGGCAGACACAGCAAAAACACTCAATCATTACAGAAAATCATATCTTCATGAACAAACCAATTCACATATGGTACATTTCCTGGAGGAATAAGTATATTGATATTTGAAAGATAGGTTGAAAAATTACTGCATATATTTTATTTCCTCTTAAAAAAAAGCCCCAGAAGGTTGAAAACAGCCACCCAAAGGTGTATCCTTGCCAGATTTTTTATTGTTTTCATATTTCCAAAAAATGTGTATCTGTTGGCAATTCTTTTAAATGAAAAAATAAATCAAGAGCCTTCCTTCGCCAGATACAGTACATATTAATCATTCTGCTCATTCATTAAAAGATCCAAATTGTGTGATAAACTGAATACTCCTGCTGAATACTCCTAATTATTTCTGAATGTTCTAAATGTTCCTGCCCTCTCACCTATGTCCTTGCATATCTGCTTTGGAAGGAAGATTTGAATCTGCAATAATTGTTCTACACATTTCCTTCAAGAAGGTATTTCCACTGGATCTCCATTATATGTAAATCAAATTTACATATATAGTAAGCTTTGGCTTTTGTTCATGGTAATCTTTGTTTTAATTTGTGCTAATCCTTGACCAAATAAATGTTATTGATTCATGGTATGGTTATCAATTTTAATTTTGGCTTTCAAACATTTTGGATAAAAGTTATAAAATAAATATAAAATACTTACCCAATACAGCTACAACTGTTGATGATTGGGAATTTCCTAGAGGAAATGTAGCTGCTTTGCATACATATTCACCAGAATCAGAAAAGGTAACATTAATTAAGGTGATAGATGAATCAGTTAGTGAGGTGTTTTTTAATAATACTCTTCCTACATATTCTTCTTGAACAGAAAATCCATACACAGGATGATGAACAGCAATATTTTGAATGGTTTTCCCATGTATCTTTTCCCACGCAATCTGTGTTAATGTTTCATTGATATCAATTATGCACTTCAAAGTAACATTCTTTCCCCAAACTGCTTTCACATGCGGATCAACTCTTGGTCCAGCTAAGGCACCTTAAAAAAAGAGGGAAAAAATAAAGACAAATATTAGTTAAGTTACATGTTCCACAGTATTTTTGTAGGATTTTTGTAGTATTTTTAGTTGGTAATCCTGTTTCAGTCTAATGTGCCAATTTGCTTAGATATTAGAGATGCATTAAATCTTTTTCTTCCTTCCCTTTGTGAGAATTAGAAGGCCATTCAAAAACCTACACACATCAAGAAATAAGAAGGGGAAAAATCCTTATGCACAGCTAGAAAAAAAAGCAAGGTTTATAGAAGCTCAGCAATGATCATAGACCAGAAGAACAGCCAGGTCTTCTGAGACTCCTTTAAGATCATCAGGGTGGCAGCTATACAAAGCTCTGCAAAGATGCTATTCTAGAGGCAGGCATTGTGTCAGAGGAACACTTCCTAGATTCCAATAGAGGCATTGTTTAATCAAAGGAACCCATATATCTTCTGCCTGATCATAGCATAAGCTATGGTATGAAGTGATTTACAGGTGATAACGAATCTGTCTGATCTAGTGGTTAAGGCACCAGGATAATTGGATGACCTTTGGGCTATTCTCAAGCCATGACATTAGGCTTGTATGACAAACTGGATGGTCAATTCCCGTTTTAACCAATGGATCAATACTTGGTTAATACCAAAAAAGTGAATTATACATTTTTGGAAAATGCTAGGATGTACGTATGTACATGCATCAGGGTTGTATTTGATCTCAGGGGGCCAGGGTAGGCATGGCCAGGGGACGTGGCCAGCTTGATGTCACTCATGTCGGGGCGCTTTTGGTGGCCCAAACGCTCTGTCAGTGAAAACGGGCTCCAAAGCTCCGTTTTTGGCTGTGATGGCCTCCTGCAACCCTCTGCCAGGGAAACCTGAACCTGAGAGGGCCGCATGGAGCCTTCACGAGCTCCGTTTTCACTGTCAGAGGTACTGTGGGCTGGTCCTTCGCTGTTTCCAAGGTGGTCCCATGGGCCAGATCTAAATACCCCGCAGGGCGGATCCAGCCCCCGGGCCTTGAGTTTGACACTCCTGGATTAGACAAAGGCTATATTCACTCATCTGTGTTAGCGTTTAACACAACTTCACTATATCAAATTACATAACACTTTAATGAAATCCTACTGTAGAAGATGACAAACATTTTAATATTCTACTATAATATTGGATTAAATTCATGTAATTTTAATAATTTTTAATTTGGATTTTATTACTATTTCCTACCTTTTTGTTGAAAGTTGGTTAAAGACACAATAAAGATATAATGGACATTGAATTTAGAGTTTCTACTATTCCTCAGTAATAAGATGAATCCTGAAGCAAGTCCTCCAGAGCTCCCACTGCCCTTTTTCAGATTAATTCCAGCCATTTATCAGAGGTGTTAGGGAGAATGTATGCCCTAGTTCTTGCTCCAAGTTCTTGGAGTTCTAATATGAGTATTTAAAATAACAAAATTCCTCCTAAGTAGGAAAGATTTAAGGTGAATGTGAATACTACTTACATGCAAATATCCATTCCTAAGTGAATATGTCTACTTGGTATTCCTGAGCTTCACATGAGAATCTGGCACGAGAGGATCTGACTGTTAGGCTTGAAATATGCTTATCATACGTGTAAGCATAAAAAGATTTATCTTTAAACCATGTATTTAGTGAACGTTCAAAATTACAACAACACTGAAAAAAATGTTTCACCACTTTTCACACTTACAACTGTTGCAACATCCCCATGGTCACATGATCAAAACTTTGATTCCTGGCAACTAGTTTATGACGTTTGCATGTCATGAGGTCACCTTTTGTGATCTTCTGACAAGCAGTCAATAGAAAAGCCAGATTCACTTAACAACAGTGTTACTATTTTAAAATTGCAGTGATTCACTTAACAGCTGTGGCAAAAAAGGTTGTAAAAAGGTGCAAAATTCACTAACAAATGTCTCACTTAACACCAGAAATTTTGGGCTCAATTATGGTCATAGGTCAAGGTATGTACTGCAGTGTGTTTTACAGAGCCACTCAAAGATTACTCAGAAATGATAAATGGTTTAGATAGAATGCAGTCCCTCAAGTACTTACTGATGTTCAGATTGATTTTTCAGCCCCCACTGATTATAAATTATACAAATTGTACAGTTAGTAGAATTTAAGATGCAGTATTGACATATAATGCTTTTATGGCTTGGCATTTAGATACCTACAGGACTATCTGTTCTAATTAGTATCAACAGGTAAGGAGAAATCTCTTGTAGTCCCACATTTCCAAGAGATTTGGGGAGCTGAGACACATGATTTTCCATGGCACTACCACTATTTTTGAACAGCCTTCCAAAAAGTCAATTTGCCTCCACCCCCAAGTTGGTTTTTAGGAAACTTCAAAAATTGAGTTATTTCAGATAGTATTTCAGTGATTCTTGGTTTTTATTAATAGTTCCAAACTATGCAGTTCTGTACATCATCAAAAGCTAATACCACCCATCTTCCTCACAGAGGGACTCTGTGTATAAATATTAAAAACATAAAAAAATTAAAAAATATATAGAATTTTAAAAAGTTATATTAAATATTAATTAAAAGGCAGCAGGAGGGCTTACAGGGAACCAACCAGCCTCATGGCTGCATGCTCCTCTGTGAATCCCAAACAATGCCAGAGCTATGTTTTCATGCCCTTCTAGAAGACCAGGACAGTGGGGGTCCACATCACCTCCAGGAAAACATTCCATATGGTGGGATCAATGGCAGAGTAGGGTCTCTCTGTGGACTCCGCTGGTCAGAATTCTTTGGCTAAAGGGGTCCGGAACATTCCTTTCCTGCCTGGTCTGCAAACAAACGAAGCCCCATCTGCAAGATGTAGGCAATACATGCAACTACGCCCCTTCCAGTCCACAGAAAAACCTTTCTCCATGGAACTGATCCCAGATGCCCAAAAGGTTGGGGGCCACTGCCTTATGGCATTTTAAATTGTGTCCAGCAGATAAGTAGTACCTAAAGCTGAACTTTTCGTATTATGTGATCAAGGATTGCCAAAACTGGTAGTAAATAGACTGTGGACATTTGTCATGAAGTCTGACTGGCTCAGGAAGGTTCATAGTTTTCCCTCTGTTTATAGCAGCACCAGGCAAACAAGGTAGAGCTGTACAGTGTACATTATTAGTAGATTCATAACATTAAAATTCAAAATGACTTCTATTAGCATTCTATGTAGATGTTAAACAGAACAAAGTAGTCTATAAAGCAGTCTTTCCCCAACACCATCACGATATATTTGGCAGAAAAGACAAATAATGCAAAATAGCTTCGCCAAAATTCAATCTATCAGATAGCCCAAAATTGTATTATGATTTATGGCACAGAAAATCTCTGTACACCCTCCTCTTCCCCCTCCTCTCGCGGCCCCCTGGCCAGTTGTGGCAGGGCCAGGAGAGTGCAAAAGCATGGGAAGATCCTCAAGCGAGCACTAAAGCACAGCAAAGGCATGCATGGGGTGGGCGGGAGCTCACTTAAGGAGGGTCTTAACAGGACACGGCTTCTCTCCTGCACTAAGGCTCTGGCCATCGCCTTGCTGTGTTGTTGTCCCCCCCACATGCGCAGGGAGACCCTCAAGCGAGCAGCCGGACTTGGCCAAACCACAACAAAGGCGCATGCGGGGTGGCCAGCTGCTCGCTTAAGGGTGTCCCTGCATGTGTGCACCTTTCGGGCCCCACCACAGCCTGCCAGGGGGTTGCAAGAGGAGAAGGAAGGGGGAGGAGGAGGGTCACCTGAAGGGAAGCCTCTGCCACAGCTGGTGATCATTCCTCAGCCAGCCTGGATTTCCAAAAAGAAGAGATAAAAGGAGTAGAAATTTTAAATGAACTGAATTTATGATTCGTTTAACTCAAATGTTTGTGAGGTGCATGTTATGGTTGCTTGTTACTGTTATAGTTGATGAAGTCCAGTCTGTATATGTTGTTTTATATTTTTAATTGTTTTTCCTGGGGAGGAGTTGGTGTTGGGAGAATTTGATAAGACAAATAAATAAAAATATATTTGAAATTGTTAAACTACCAAGCAACTTCTTGACCTTACATAGGAATGGAGTATTCGAGATTGGCCTGGCCTATAATATTTCTAAAAGACTTTTCAAGAAAGGCTTTAAATTGCACTCTAACTTCCTTGCCAGAATTCTAATTAGGATTCCCCCCCCGCACTCCCAAAGTTGTATCTTGGTAATCTGCTTGCAATCTTAAAATTTTTAATAAAAAAAGTTTTTTTTGATATAAACATACAAAACATAAAAACCATCTTCCATATATACATACAGTGTGTCAGTTGGTTACAAATCCTTTGTGTCATCCTTTCATATTCATCACTCACAATTTATCAAAAAGAAAATTTCTCATATTATCAATAAAACATTATGTATTTATCAATTATTACTTGTGTACAATTAAACTATTTCATCATATATACGAGATATATTTTTAATCTAAAATTTATGTTATACTTTCATCCAATGGTTATATATATCAACATATTTTATATCAGCCTATTTCTATTACAAAATTATATAGTCTATTGCATTACCAAGTCCTTTTATCCAACCATTGATAAAACAAATCCCATATCTTGTAAAATTGTTTATCTTCTTGTTCTCTAATTTCAAATGTCAATTTACTCATTTCAGCACAGTCCATAATTTTCCTAATCACTTCCTCCTGCATAGATATTTTATCATTCTTCCAATTTTTGGAAATACAATTCTAGCTGCTGTTAAAACATTTACAATCAAATATTTCAACTCTTTATTGTAGATATCTGGTATAATTCCCAATAAAAATATTTCTGGTTTCAAGTCTATGTGTTGTTGTATCATTTTTTCCAACCATATGTGGATTTTAGTCCAATATCTTTTGCATCCGAACAAGTCCACCACATATGGTAATATGATCCAGGTATCTGATGACATTTCCAACATTTATCCGATTTATTCTTAAACATTCTTGCAGTTCTCGTCGGGGGTAAGTGCCACCTGTAAAACATCTTTTACAAATTTTCTTTATAAGCAGTTGACATTGTCATTTTATAATTCTGGGACCATAATTTTTCCCATTTCTCTAGATCAATCCCATACCCAAAATTTTCCCCCCAAGCAATCATTGTTTAACTTGTTCCTCTTTCATTTTAATTTCTAAAAAATATCCATAAAGTTTTTTAATCACCTTTTCATCAGTACCCATCAATATTTTGTCTAGCCCAATCTGCTTGTTATAAATACCTTCTACTTTAATATCCTTATCAAATCTAGATTGTACTTGCAAATATGAAAACCAATTCATTTTTATACCTTGTTCTTCCAACGCTTGCATAGATTTAAGTTCACCCCTTTCATTCAATATCTCACCATATCTAACTGTTTGTTCCTTTTTATATATTACTGGATATGAAAAGGCTTCAATAGTAGATATCCATATTGGAATTTTCAAGTAATGTTGTTTTTAATCTTCTCCCAGTTTAAAAACAAAGCTTCTCGAATATAATGTCTTCTAAAATACCCTTGTGTTTTAGTTCCCTTATACCAAAGGAATGCATGCCACCCCAATAACAAGTCATGTCCTTCTAGAGTCAATAATCTAGTATTCCTTAGTGTTATCCAATCTTTTACCCACATCAAATTTGCCGCCTGATAGTATAGTTCCCAATTGGGCAAAGCAAACCCTCCTCTTAATCTTGCATCCTGCAATAACTTAAGTTTTATTCTTGCTTTTTGCCTTGCCATATATATTTCAACATCATTCGATTTAGGTCTTCAAAAACTCTTTCCCTAATCTGATTGGAATTGTCTGGAATAAGTATAGAATTCTAGGCAATACATTCATCTTGATTGTTGATATTCTCCCAATCAATGATAGTTGTAAGTTTTTCCATTTTTCCAAGTCTGTCGCTATCTGCTGTTTAAGTTTAATGTAATTATCCTCCTTCAGTGTACTACATCTTGCTGTAATATATATCCCTAGATACTTAACCTTACTTGTGACCTGTATTTCTAAAGCTTCTTCCAATTCTTTCTTCCGTCTCGCTAACATATTCTTTGTTAATATCTTTGTTTTGTCTTTATTAATTTTGAATCCTGCTACTTCTCTATACTCTTCTATTCTTTCAATTAGCTTAAGCGCTGATTCCAGTGGGTCCTCTAATATAAATACCAGGTCATCTGCAAAGGCTTGTAACTTATATTCTTCTCTTTTAATTTTCATTCCTTTTATTTGTTTATCTTCTCTAATACACCTGTTTAACACTTCTAAGGTTAACACAAACAGCAGGGGCGACAGTGGGCAGCCTTGTCTAGTCCCTTTTCTTATATTTATAGGCTCTGTCAATTCTCCATTTATCAAAACCCTTGCGGTTTGTTCAGAATATATAGTCTCAATAGCACGTATAAAATTTTTGCCAAAGCCCATTTGTGTCAATTGTAACATGAAGCACCAACTCACGTTATCAAAGGCTTTTTGAGCATCCAGAAACATCAAGGCCATTTGCTTTTCAGGATGTGCCTCATAGTACTCCAGAGTGTCCAGGATTATTCTCATATTATGTTTGATTTGTCTTTTTGGCAGAAACCCATTTTGGTCAACATGTATAAAGTTGTTTAAGTATCTTTTCAGTCTTTCTGCCAAAATTGAAGCAAAAATTTTATAGTCTGAATTTAATAGGGAAATAGGCCTATAATTTTTAACTTGTTGTAAGTCTGTGTCTTCCTTCGGTATAAGTGTGATATAAGCTTCTGACCAAGTCTTTGGTATTCTCTTCTCTTGCATGACTTCATTCATAACTTCTAATAATTGAGGTTTAACACCTCCTGAAAAGTCTTATAAAATTCCACTGGTAAACCATCCGGCCTGGTGCTTTCCCTGTATTTTGTTTCTTAAGGCTTCTGTTAACTCCATCATTGTTATATTCTCTTCTAACATTATTTCGATATCTTTAGGTATCTGTGGTAACTTTGCCTTTTGTATATATTGTTTAATTTTTCTTCTTGAATACCTCTTGATAGTACAATTTTCCATAATAGTCTTGTATAATTCTTTTTTTCCTTCATTTCCGTGACAAGGATGTCCTTCTTCATCTATTAAATGGCTAATTTTCCTTGATTCTCTTTCCTTTCTTAATTTATAGGCTAACCATCTTCCTGGTTTGTTTGCGTCCTCAAAATAATTCTGTTTAGCATTTTTAATCTTTTGGGCTAGCTCTTCTTTTTCCATTAATTCCATTTTATGTTTGGTTATATCCATTTTGATTTTAACATCTTTTTTTGTGGAAATTTCTGTAGTTCTTTTCCAGTTTTTATATTCTTCTTCTAATGTTTTAAAAGTCTTTTTTGTTTGATATTTCTTTTCCTTGTATAATCAATTATCAAGCCTCTTGTATAGGCCTTCATCGTGTCCCAGAGATTCTGTAACGATGTATCCTTTTTCTTACTTTCTTTAAAGAAGAATACCAGTTCTCTCTCCATTTTCTGTTTAAAATCTTCTTCCTTTAATATCTTATTGTTTAATGTCCATCTAGATCTCATCTTTTGTCCTTTCCAAAGAATAATCATTGGATTATGATCGCCCAAATACTTGCTTCTATTTCAATTTTTGTATATTAAAAATAGATCAGCTGATGTCCATATCATATCTATTCTTGACCATGATTCATGCCTGTTTGAGTAAAACGTATATTGTTTATTTCCTATATTTCTCTCTCTCCATGCATCTTTTAAATTTATTTCTTCTATCATTTGAAAAAAGGGTTTTGGTAGTTTCTTTCTAGCTTTCTTTGTGGCTTTTTGTGATTTATAATCCAGCTGCTCATTAATTATTCCATTAAAAACTCCCATCATGCATAAATTAACGTAGTCCAGTTCAATTATTTTTTTATGGAGCTTATTATAAAATTCCTCTTGGTAGTCATTTGGAGCATATATTGCTATTAAAAGTATTTTAGTATTATTGTCCATTAAGATTCTTCCATCATCATCTGTATAAATTAATTCAGCTGAAATTGTTTCTTTAATATATAGAACCACGCCTCTTTTTTACATTGTGCCAATGAAGTAAACAATTTTCCTAATTTTTTTTGTTTCAGTACGTGTTCATGTTGTTTTTTAATATGTACCTCTTGTAGGCAAATTATATCAAATTTTAATTTCTCCAATTTGTGAAATACTTTCCTTCTTTTAATGATTGAATTGAGTCCATTTATATTCATCGTAACCAGTTTTCTTTCCTCCATTTTAGATTTTGTAAGAGGATTTATTGCTCTGGTGGATCTTATTTCTCTTCGTTCTCTGGGTGCCCATACTGCCTTCTTCTTTTTCCTTTTCTTTTCAATTACTGCTATCAACTCCTTTTGAGGTTCAATCAGGGGCTCTTCTTTTCTTGTATCTTCCTCCTTTCCTCTAATATATTCATAATAAAATGATTCTGCCTTTTCAACCGTGTCAATTCTATGTCTTTGTTCCCGCCATGTAAACAGAAGGCCTTCTGGTATCAGCCATCTATAATTTATTCCTTTTCTAAGCAGTTCTTTGGTTAGAAAGAGGTACTCTCTTCTCGTCTTGGTACCTGTTTCAGCAGCACAATTTCTTTGTCTTTATACTTTGTCTTTTCTCTTGTCATTTGCAAAATTTGTGTTTTAATAATTTTCTTAGTAAATCTAATATGGACTTCTCTTGGTAGCTTATTCCTCATTGCATATCTTGTATGTACACGAAACACTTCATCCATTCCATCCATCATTTTCTCTTTCGTTATTTCTAGTGCTTCCGCCAATATTTCTATCATTTTTCCAATGAGGTTTTCACCCTTTTCTTCCTCCACATTTTGAAATCTCAAGTAAAATTCTGATCTATCCATCTCTCCTCTCAATGATTCAATCCTGTCTTTTTCAACTTCACTCAATCTGATATTGATATTTCCAATTTCCTTATCTCTTTGTTCATCCTGCTCTTCAATTTTCTTAATCTTTTCATCATATTTGGTCATCATCTCTTGGATATTTTCTACTTTCTCATCTGTCTTTCCAATTTTCTGTTGAATATTTTCAACTTTTTCATCCATCTTATCTATTTTCTGCTGAATCTTCTCCACCTTTTGATTTGTCTGTTCAATTTTTGGGAGATATTCTCATTACTCTTTTCAACATTTTCTACTTTTGTCTGTAGAATTTGAATTCCTTGCAAAATCTTCTGTAATGTATCCTCCTTCTCTTTTTCCTTTTCCTGTTGCAACATTGCCTGTATTGATCGCTGACCTCCAGATGGTGAAGAAGCAGGAGCTGTTGATTGAGAGCTTGGATTGCTTTTCTACTCATTTTATAGTTATTTCCTAGCAGGGCCCCAAAAAGCAGAGGGCCCTCCAAAAATAATAAAAATAAGTAGACAAAAAGGAAAAAAAGTAAAAATTAAAAATTAAGGAATATAAAAAAAAATTAAAGAAACAAAAAAAATTCTTCAGGTTCTTGTACACCTTAATCCAGTTGGTTCCACTTGTATACAAAAATAGAAAAAAGTAAAGAAGAAAAGGAAGGTCTCAAAAGCAACAACAGGTGGTTCCCAGTTCAAAAATAAAAGGAAAAAAAAGGGAAGAGACTTCAGGTCTATATACCCTAATCCAATGGCGAATCAACAAGATGAAAAAAAGCGAAAAGGGGAGCAAACCATAGGCAGAGAAAAGGGAAAAAGAAAAATTCCTGGCTAAAAATTGAAAAAGGGATAATCCAAACAATAAAAATTCAATCAATGGGGGTGTGGGTGTGGAAAAGATAGAGCAGCCACAAATCCAGCCAAAGAGAAAAAAGAAAACTACTGCCACCAGATGTCCAAGGCTTTTTTAGAATATCAAATCAAATTTCCAGTAGAATATATTTTCAAGGTCACTTTAGTCTTCTTTCTTTCAGTTCCAACTCTGGGTTCTGCTATCAATAGTTCACAGATGGGCACCTGTGTATACAATCCGTCGTGCTCACCCCACTATCTCTTTTAAGAAGGAACTCTATGTCCTTGAATGCAGCTCACATAAACAAACGAAGAAGAAAGGAATACAATATATCCAAGCCTCTAAATGGCAGTGCTTTCACTTTCACTCCTCCCCCTCAAGAGCAAGGAAAAAGGAAAAAAAAAAAAGAGAAAAGGCACATTGATATTGCTCTCTTTTTCTAAAAAGTTCTTAAAATCATAAACAGCGTTTAATCCAAAAAAATATTGGTGGAAAAAAGGAAAAAGACCATCAGAACAAAAGATTATTTTACATAAGGAAAAGCCAGTCCCTTTTAAAATCAAATAGTTCCAGAAGAGATAAAAAGGAAGAAAAAAGCCATCAATCTTAAGAAAAGCTTAATCTCGCCACTTATAAACTGTTCTCTTACTTTTTAAGTCCACTTTCCAGTTATTGGGGTGTTCTCTTCAGAAATAAGTAAATAAAAAAGAACCTCTCACCAAACCGACACACCTTCATCCGATCTTGCCTTTCTTTCGGAGCTGTCCCAGCTTCAGCACCTTGATGGCTGCCTCTTTTCCACCAGCAAAAAGAGCTTCTCCTGGATCAACCAGGGACTTTGTAATGTCCCTGGGATCGACAGGACGTGCTCTTTCCCTTCACTGTCTCTTCGGGACGGTTTAGGTCCAAACGGACTGTCCAGCTGAGAAGATATCTACGGCGATCCAGGAGTTTCCCGATTGCACGTAGTATCACTGGGACACAAGCCCCGCCCTCCCCGCAATCTTAAAATATTAAACTCTTTCTTTATAAAGTTTCATTTGTTTCTTGACAGCAACATAATTTATCATCAGTGTAACTTGCCTGCTTAATGCCTGTTAAAGGAATCTGAATTTAATTTGTCTCTTAGTTTAAAGTGGATATTCTACCATAAAAAAGGCAACATGTGGTAGGAGATTTTCCAACGTCTGTAAGTGAATTTAACTGCTATAGTGAATGGACAGATTGCAAATTATTGAGCAAAATGTTGCTTTAATCAAACCCAAAAAGGATTAATACAGAAACTGAGATCAGATATATACCCAAAAAAGAGATCCAATGCCTTAGGGGTTGAGATGTGGTTTGAGAAAATATCACTAATGGCTTATTACATCAGGAGTGATTGAGTCTGTGTATATTGGAAGTTCAGCCAAACCATTACATATTCCCTACACTTAAGTAGAATTAATAATAAAAGTTCAGGTAGTCTTCATTTAGTGACTGCCTCAGACAGCTTTCAGTTACAACTGTGCTGAAAAAGTAACTTTGCAACCACATGTTCACCGCATCTCTGTCATGTGTTGCCATGGTAGGCAATGCATTTTGTCCTATGTAAAATGGTGAATATATGATTTTTCACTTAATGACCATTTTGTTTAACGATCAAGTTGCTATTTCTAACAACAATCGCTAAATGAGAATGGGCATTGGTATAATTACCAATTTCTATCTACACTGCAAGAGAGTCCAGGAATGGGATATGACTCTTCCCTCTGACATCATAGAGCTGACTCTGCCACTATAAAAAAGCCAGCTCCTTTTAGGCAAAGATGCTTGACAGATGTAACGTGTCTCTGGAAAATAAACAGTGAAATTAGATTCACACAAACCCCTCGATCAGGAGCAGACGTATAAGGGTGGGGCTGGACTCTCTTGCAGCATAGATAGAAAGGTCATTCTCAGGTAATTATACCAACACCCATTCACATCAACGCTGCGAAGAGTCCAGGAATGGGGCATACCAAAGCCTGCATGTCCATGTGAGGGCCAATGTCTGGGTCAGTCACTCCGACTGTGGTACTACTTTCTGAAGCACCCTCCTTCCAAACGAAGCCTCAGCTGAACCAAAGGAATCCAGGCGATATTGCCGTATAAACGGCGAGGGAGACGCCCAGGTAACTGCTCTGCAGATTTCCTCCAGCGATGCCTTAGTAGACCAGGCAGCAGAAGTAGCAGCACTCCTAGTGGAATGGACCATGACGTTCTTGGGAACCTGCAGGGACAAAGTTTGGTAGGCCTTGGAGATGCATGTTCTAATCCACCAACCAATTGTCAATGAAGCCACCTTGGCCCCCAAGGATGTGGGATGAAATGACACAAACATGGCCACGGATTTTCAAAAAGCAGCTGCCTGCTTGATGTAGATCTGGAGGGCCCACCTTACATCCAGCGTATGCCATTTGTGCTCCAACTCATGTTGTGGCCTGGGACAGAAACCTGGTAACACTATGTCTTGCACCCGGTGGAACCAAGAGTTTATTTTAGGAACAAATGTAGGATCTAGCCTTAGAACCACCCTGTTCTCATGGAAAACACACAGATACTGTCTGATGGAGAGAGCCGCTAGTTCTGATATTCTCCTGGCCGATGTAATGGCCAATAGAAAAACCACCTTAATAGTCATCAATTGGAGAGACACTGATCTAAGGGGCTCAAAAGGGGAACCCGTAAGGGCCTGCAAAACTTTAGGAAGGTTCCATGTGAGAAACCTACGTACAACCGGAGGGCGAAGATTAGCCACCTCCCTCAAGAACCTGCGCACTGAAGGATGATGGGATAAGGAAGCATAACCTTCCCAGGATAGAACTGAAGACAACACTGCTACCTGACAGAGAAGAGTGTTAGGTGAGAGTCCCTGATCGAGCCTTGAAGAAACATTAACACCTCCGTGACAGATGCCAAAGAGGGGTCTTGTACCGATTTAGTGCACCAGGAACAGAAGACCTTCCAGTAGCATTGTAGATGCGTGTGGTGGAAGGTTTTTGGAAAGCCTGTATAGTATTAATCATCCTGTCAGGGAAGTTGTAATTCCTCATAAATGCCGCTCAAGCACCAAATAGCTAAGCAGAACCACTGAAGATCCGGCTGGAGCAAGGCTCCCTGATGCAGAGAGATCCTGTTGGCCGGGATCCTCCATGGCTGAGTTACAGACAGGTTCACCAGATCTGCGAACCAGGGTCTCCTGGGCCAATATGGTGCCAGGAGAATTAGCTCCGCCTTTTCCTCTAACAACTTCCGAATTATGGCCAGAAAGATCAGAAGAGGGGGAAAGGCATAGAGGGGTCCTGGAGGCCAGTTGCTCCGAAGCATGTTGGTCCCCTCTGCTCCCTGGGTCAGAAATCTGGTGAAGAATCTGCTTACCTGAGCGTTCTGAGGAGTGGCAAAGAGATCTACTGTTAAGAGTTCTGAATCTGTGGGACAAAGCCAGAAACAATGACTGCACTCTGACTGATCAACTCTGGACTGACTCAACCAGTTGGCCTGAATATTGTTGACCCCCGAAATGTGGTCCGCCCTGATGGATAGGTGTCTCTCTTCCCACCTCCCCAGATGCTCTGCCTCTCTCATCAAGGCCCTGGACCTGGTCCCCACTTGCCTGTTGACATGGGCCTTTGCAGCCACATTGTCCGTCATGACCAAAACATGGCAACCTGCCACCCTGTTCCAGAAGTGTTTCAGGACTAGGAAGATGGCCGAGTTCTGGCCAATTTATGGGGCATGCCCTGTCTACCTGAGACCAACTCCCTTGAGCTATCTCGCCAGACAGATGGGCTCCCCAGCCGTGAAGACTGGCATCTGTGGTGAGCAGGATTCTGTCTGGTTCCTTAAAGGGATGACCCCATCAAACTGCCTGAGATTGCCACCACCTGAAGGACCAAAGGGCCTGAACCCTGATGGAAGTGTGGCTGGTTCCTGCCTGTTAAAATGGCAGCAGGAACCATTGAAGTGCCCAGGCATGGAGGCAGGCCCACGGGACGATGCCAATGCATGAAATCATTTTCCCCAGGAGTTGAGACAGGAGAGACAAGGGAATGTTATGCTGCCACTGAATCTGGAGGATGAACTCATTGAGGCTCTCCCTGTACTCCGGGGAGAGGAAAACCTCACAGCGTGATGTATCGATGATTGCACTGAGATGAAGCAGCCTGGTCGTTGGGAAGAGGTGACTTTTCTTGAGGTTGATCGAAAAACCATGGTCTCGTAGACACTGCAATGTGATATGAAGGTAATAATGGGCAGAGTGGACCAACTGTGACTGGATCAGGATGTCATCCAGGTAACACTGGACCCTTACTGGTAGAGCTCGGAGAGAAGCCGCCAATGCTGCCAGGATTTTTGTGAAGACCCTGGGGGCTGACAAAAGACTGAAAGGGAGAGCCTGCTACTGGAAATGCTTGTTCTGGTAACAGAAACAGACAAACTGGTGGTGATGAGGTCAGATAGGGATATGGAGGTAAGCCTCTGTGAGGTCAATGGAGGACAGGAGGTCACCCTCCTGAATGCTCTTTAGTGCAGGGTCTGCGTATTAAAATGCCTGTATGGGATAAATCTGTTTAGGAGCTTAAGGTCGAGGATGGCTCGCCACCCGCCCCGAGGCCTTCGGGATCATGAAGAGGCAAGAGTAGAAACCTAATCCTCGTTGATCCATTGGAACCGGCTCTATGGCTCGTATATCAACAAGATGTTGAATGGCTGATTCCATAAGGGTCCATTTGGAGCCGTGCCTAGACGTAGGACAATGAACAAAAATCATGGGTGTGGAGAAAGGAACTCAAGCTGGAGGCCCAACCTCACTGTCCTAAGCACCCAGGCATTCTGATGTCGACTCCTCCCACCTGGAGGCGAAGAAAGCCAAACGGCTTCCGATGGGGGGTGAAATGGGGTATTCAATTCGAGCATCAGAATGAATGACCATTTCCCCCTCAAAAGGGCCGTTGTTGTTGCCTGCCTGAAGCCTCAGGACGTTGATCTTGGCGAGGAGGAAAAGCCCTCTGGTCCCTGGAGAATTGAGCGGTGATTCAGGTCTGAAGGAAAAGGGCCAATAGTATGGCCCGGGGTGATATTCCGATCTCTTCCCTTCTGAGAAGAGGATCTTCCTCATCTTGGTTTCTACCAAGTATGGCTCTAGGGCATCACCAAACAGCCTTTCTCCGGCACATGGGGCTGATGCCGACTTCCATTTACACCATGAATCGGACTGCCAATTTCGCAGCCAAAGGAGCCGTCTGGCCACCACTGGAGGCCATGGCCCTTGTAGCAAACTTGGCAGAATTTAATGTAGTGTCCACAATGAATTCAGCTGCTGCAATTATCTTGTTGAAATCTTGATGTGCCCTGAAATCGGTTGCTGGGAGTCTCTCCTGCAGCTGGTGTAGCCAGCGCAATGAAGATCTCGTGAAAAACAAAGCTGCTGTAGATGCCCTGATAGCCCAAGCCGCTGCCAGGTGGGTACACTTGAGGGTAAGCTCAGACCTTTTGTCCTCCACCTTAAGCACATCCTCTGGCTCAGTGGGAGTGCCTGATGGAGAATGAGGCTACCACTGGGGCGTCTGCTGAGGGCACCAGCAGGGTGTTGGCCAAGGCCAGTCCCTGTTATAAAATTGCCTGTCGTGCGATGAAGGACGAGGCCCAGAGGCAGGGGAGGTACACTGCTCCTTCACTAAATCAAGGAATATCAGTGGGGAAGGAAATACCTCTGTATGAACCAATGGTTGGAGAGCAGAGAGTCACTGTGACCAGAAGAGGCCACTTGTGGTTCAGGAGCCACCTCCTCAGGGGTTAGCTGGGGCGTGACCAAAGCTCTATGCAGGAGTGGTTTAAATAATGAAGGTTTAAAAACTGCTGCTGAGGGAGGTTGATCAAATCTAAATTCCTCTTCCTCTTGACAAATTATGATCTCTGATCTCACCTTCCCCCTCCTCAGAATAAGAGGAATGACTCTGTTCAGAAGGATTGGTATAATCCCTCTCTTCATCTTCACCCCAATCTGACTGGGTAGGCTGGAAACTGAACTGTTGTCTGGGAAAGCCTTTGTGGAATGAAGAGACTCCTTGGGACAAGTTAGGAAACAAGGACTGTCCTCCCCCTGGTGGGCGAAGGAGTTGTTGAAACCCCTCAGCCAAGCCCTGCCTCATGGCCACTGAGACCATTTCCCTGATGTCATCAGGCCTGTTCCCTGTGGGGGAGTCCACTGGATGAGAGCCCACAGCAATGGGAGTGAAGGTTGCCTCAGGTCTAGGCCTGTGGCCCCCTTGTATTATTTGACCTAAGGGAAAGGAGGGACCAGGGTCCCAGGCTGCCTGTCTAGAGGATGGACCTAATCTGCTCAAATCCTGGGGTAAAAGCTCTTCTTCCACCCTCTCTGGAGACCAAGCTAAAAGATGGATAGCAGAGCTGGGAGCATTTCTCCCAACTTATAGAAACCTCTGTGCAACTCTGTACCTCCCCTGGATGAGAAGCCTGCTGGATCCGGTCTCTCATCTGTGCCAATGTCTTTGCAAACTGCTTTTCCAGAGCAGCATGCCTTCTTTTCTCAGCCCTGAGCTCCAATTTGGAAGTCTTTTTGGGAGCCAGGGCCTTCACTCTGATTTTAGCAGCAGCATCTCTATTGGCAGAATGGCCTCTTTGTCTTTGTTTCTTCCGCATAGGGGCTTGAGAAACTTGGGCTTCTTCCAGGCCCTTGGAGTCTGACACTTCCCTCTCCATTCCGCAAAACACAGCAAGCACAAGAGGTGTTGTGAGCTTCCCCTGTAGTAGTGCTGTCTGTAGCGTGGGCCAGGTGAGCTGAGGGAGCTGTGAGGCCCAATTAGGGAAACAAAATTGCCACCCAACTTTCAAAATGGCCGCCTGCCACGTGTGGCAGCCCTGGGATGGTCGCACTCCCTCCTTCATTCCTTAGGCTCTTACCAGGCCCCGAGTTATTAGCGATAGCCAGAAAACAGCTGCGAAGCAGCAGGGTTGAGCTCTGGAGTCAGCTGTGGAGCGGCTAGATTAGCAGCTCGTTTCCACGATCTTTGGGACTGCGTGGGAGGCTCAGCAGGACACTCCCTGAGTCTGCAGTCCCTCAGCGAGGCAGCACTGAAGCTTTGGTGCTGCAGGAGAGTGGATCCCCACTCTCCTGGTGTTGTAGCTCAAACTAGAGCCCCGGGAGCAGTAAGAAGGCTAAAAAGCCTTGGAAAAGAAATTGCTGTTGCTAAAAAATTTTTATCTCAATATTATTTCTTCCAGAGACAAAGCTCCAAGATAAGAAGCTGAGTCAAAAAGATGGTAAGCCAGCATGGACTGCCTTTTTTATAGTGGCAGACTCAGCTCTATGATGTCAGAGGAAGGAGTCATATCCCATTCCTGGACACTTGTCGCAGCGTGGATGAGAACTACCTGTACATTTGGTAAACCATCATGATATACAAAGTCAATGGGTTAGATTATTGTTTAATTTTTTAGTCTCTCAGAACCTCTTTTCACTTTTAAAAATTATGCAGGACCTCAAAAGAGCTTTTGTTTGTATAGGCTTAAGTATCTAATTTACTGTATTAAAAACTAAAATTGACATATTAGCTACAGTTACTTCTTTTCATGATTGTTTGATGGACTTTTATTATATTATTTTTCTAACATAGGATGATAATTTTGATTTTGTGGACCTGAGAGGGTATTGGACCCACAGTCCTAGAAGTACAATTTAATAAATACTGAATTAAATAAATTTAACTAGTCTTCCAAGCTTGCAGAGATTTACAGTGGTCATCACTTAAAGCTAACCAGTGTTACTTCTCCACTAGTTTCTTTATCTTCATTCATCACCTCCAGAAGCACAAAATATTAAATCTAGCATCGGTCTTACTGCAGTATGAATCAGATAACTTTTGGTACTAGTACAGTTATCATGGCAGACAAGAAATCCTGCACCACTTCTGGTTATGCAACTTCAATGAAATGTAGTTTTCAAATATTGTTCAGAAACATCCTTACAAACAGCACACTAACACACATAATGTGTTATTCTGTGAACTCTACTGCAATGAGCATATCAGCAAAACTAGCTTCAGAAACTTAAATTCTAGAAGTAGTTATACTAACTGTAAGCACTTCTACAGGTACCGTAGTCCTCAAATTATCACCATTTGTTTAGGGACTGCTCAAAGTTACAATAGCCTGAAAAAAGTGACCTCGCACTTACCACTTCTGCAGTGTCCTTGTGGTCACATGATCAAAATTCAGATGCTTGGCAATCAGCAAGTATTTATGATGGCTGCCATGTCCTAGGATTACATGATAGCCATTTGTGACCTTCCCAGAGGGCTTCTAAAAAGCAAAATCAATGGGAGAAGCCAGATCCACTTAATAACCAGAGCAAAAAAGACTGTAAAGTTAACCACCGCATTGTTTGGCAAAGAAAGTTCCAATCCCAATTATGGTCATAATTCAAGGAGTACCTGTACCACATATATATCCAAATTTTTGTCTGCTCTATAAGGTAGATCAGACTAAGAAATCAATGCCATATAGGACATGACTTCTATTTTAACAGCTAGGATAATATAATCCTGCAAGTCTGAATGTGCTTCCTCTCTCCCTCCCTTACTTTATCTTAGTATGAACTCGGGAGAACCCTGATATTTTTACTTGAACTCATTTCTTGGAATAGGTTCAAACTCTATCTGTTGGTGTGGTAGCTGTTCTTCCTCTTGCTCTTCTAGGATATTTTTTATACATTCTACAGTTTTTATTATGGTAGCTGACATCTAGTCCATTACTGTAACTAGATAACAGTTAAGAATTATGATAATGTCCACTGAGTGAAATTTAAATGAATTTGATGTCATCATTATATTAGGGATATAAACGCACTAATCATTAGTTTGACACAGATGTTAAATTATGTGGGGAAAAGAAACCTCCTCCCTAAACAACAATGACGGAGCTTTCCCTCCTTAGCATTTCAATGGAATGAAGGCTATTGCTGAGCACATTGGGTCGTATCCCAAAAATTGTAAGCCACCCTGATTCTTCGGAGAAGGGCGGCATATAAATGTAATTTAAAAAAAGCAATGTCCTCCAGCCAAGCCAATATGCCCCAAATTAAAATTGACTACTCTCTCCCAAGTAGCCAAAAACCTGACTCAATTTTTCAATAAATCTGTAACAAGGTAGAGCAATGACTTATTCTTGCAAATTCCCAAGAAGACTGTCAAGAAATTATGTCTCTTAATTTCTGGAAGTTCTAGATGTTACATGCAAATACTCACAAAATTTTAGCAAACACATACATAGTCTGGACACAGATTCTAAAGGTTAGTGTTGGAACTGAGGTGGAAGGCGATTAGAAAACTAAATAAAATTATTTTATTTTAGAATGAATAAAAAGACAGGGATATTGCTTATAAAAGATTACTTAAATTTAGTTGGGTCTACAGAAGGCATTGCTATTTTCAACATAGATGGGGAAAAATCAAGTTTCCTTATTCTTGTGGTCCCTCCTGCTCATTTTTATATAGCTACAAAACTTTCCATAGTCTATATTTTAGTCCATTCTGCTTTTAAACTGACTTTTCTTTAAGTTTTTCCAAGCCACAAAAGTTTGGAGAGCATAAACAAATAAACTGTAGGTTCATGTTCCATCTTTTTTAGACAGCTAGCTGAAGAAAGGAGGAGCAATTGAGAGGAAATCAGTTTAGCATAAAGACTAAAAAATACTTTGGATGGCAATTTTGAGAGTGATATAAGTTGGTAGCCACCAGAAGATTTGGAAAAAGGACTTATAATGGAGTTAACTACTTTAAGCAAGATAGTAACAAGTTAAGATGATAATACTTTTTGTCTCTGCTTTTCAATTATTTTAAATGTTCATAAGTACTGTGAAAGAGAACACAATATAGGTAGTTCTTGACTGCCCTGTTTAATGACCATTCAAAATTACAATGGCATTGAAAAATTAACTTAACCAATCCTTGCATTTACATTGAGCACTGATTGTATACCATTGCAAACAAAGGAAACTAAAGTTGGATGTTTTTTTTTAATGTGTCTGCACAATCAATCATAGAACTGTGTTCAGCAGTGAAGCAATAGAAACTGGTTTCAAGTGACCTAGATTACATCTCTTGGTTTTGCACCATACCATAACTATGTATCTTGGTTTTCTCCAGGCACCTCTTGCCTTTATTCAAAATTTAGTTTACTCAGAAGAAAACAATCTAGCTAGATATGCTTCTTTATTGCAGACAAGAATAAAACTATATACACAAAGATGACTTGCCTACAATATTACTTGGAAGTCAAGAGCTTTTATACATTCAAACTTGAGACTAAATGTCTTCCATCTTGCAAACTGAATGGCTATACGGCTTTTTCCTTGATAGCCTTCAAAGCCATCTGGTATATGTTGATATGTGGATGTCTGGTCTACTGGTTTCTGTTTCATCAGCTACAGTATTTACAACTCCTCAGTTTCTCAAAGCACTCTGCTCCTCAGAATTCAAGTAGACTTGGTAATAGGCAGAACTTGGCTCAGTAAATTTGTCATATTGGAGCAAAAAAAACCCTCAGATATGATTTCTATACTTTCTGTTTGAAGCATCACAAGTTTTCTCTGTCTTGCCATGTTGCATACTCTTTATTACCTCTTGGTAATGAAGTTGCTTAAGCAAGAGGTAGGTGGAATAATACTCTACAGAATTAAGTGTTGAGGAAGTCCACACTTGATCATCTTAGTAACTTGCATGTTATCTTCAAATTATCTTGCAATCTTAAAGTACTTCTCCATACACTCAAGGCAGAAAATCACATTTCCCCCCAGAAATGACCTTAATGCTAATTCCTGACAGCTAGCTATTAAATATGCAACATTTCTACTATCATGTAGTAGAAATGCATCACTTCAAAGTGGAGCAGCACTTATGCATGCTTGTACCTACTGTGTTTCTTATTTTGAATCTGTGATAGAGTAAATAGCGATTCAGGCTCTTGATATTGAGAATGGCTCTCCAACTCCCTGAGCTCTTTGGGGTGACAAATAGGATTTAATAAAATCTGTGTCCCTCTTGCCCCTTCAGAACTGTCTATATGGCTTTTATAGTCAATAGATGTTGAATGGCCTCCTCCATCAATATTCGCCTGAAAGCATCCTTTGACACTGGGTAATGGATGAAGAATCTCAGGGGTGAATCGCAGCTCCAGAGAGAGGTCACATCTTGTGCTTTGCACCCATGCATCTGTCATGGTCTGTTCACATTGGTCTGCGAAAAGTTGTAGTCAGCCACCAATGGGAACTTCGGTAACATAGTCATCTGGATCGACAAAATGGCCTGTGGCCTGACCCTCAAAAGGACCACTTACTGTGGGTCTGGGGCTTGCTTTTGTCTCAAGAACCCTGGGCTGACAGGAAGTCCTGCCTTTGCCCAAATAGACCCTGAGTCGGTTGGAAGCTCAGCCTATAGTAGGGCCCCCGAAAAGACAATGAAAGGATGGTACAAATCTATTCTCGCCCCTTCAGGGAATGGAAAGAAGAATCCTAGGCCTTTCTCTGGGTTCCACAAGCACTGGTTCCAAGGAATCCCTGAATAGCTTGCCTCCCTTATATGGAGTGGAGGCGAGCTTCCATCTGTGTTTGGTGTCCGCCTGCCAACGCCTGAGCCACATAAGACGGCGCGCTATCACTGTTGATGCAATGGCCTGAGAGGCAAACTTCGCTGAATTGAGTGTGGTGTCAGCTGTGCACCTCAAAAAATAAGACCTCCCTGAAAATAAGGCCAAGTACTTATTTCGGGTTTCAAAAAAATGTAAGACAGGGTCTTATTTTCAGGGAAACACGGTAGTAACTTGAAATGTGCTGCCAACTGCAGCACTAGTTGTTGCCTTATTCCATTCAGACCACAGAAACATAGTAGTAATAAGAAGCAAGTGCGACAGCTCTTGGGATTGAATCATTATTAAGGTACATAGTGCTATTGGATCTTGTGTCTGGGACTAGTCAGAAATTATACAGTGTGAGGATTTGAAGGAATCTTTGAGGCAATCTAGTCTAATCTCTTGCTCAAAGTAATAGTATATTGGAATGACCTCAAGTGGAACAGCTGCAGGTGGAACAAATGGCATACCGAAGGGGGATGGTGTGGGAAACATTTCAGAAGAAACCTTTCAAAGTTTTCCAGAGAGTAAAAGAAGAGGAGGAGAGAAACTCTTGGAACATATTGTTAATGTAACCTACCAATAGAAGTAATGCTTCTGGTTGTACTTCATCTCTGAACTACTTCGCAAGGCTAATTTTAGTAAGTTAAAAAAAATCTACTACAGCATCCCTGGCAGACTGCCATCCAATCCTTATTTTCCTAGGAAGTCTGATGAATAAAGAGAGGAATCTGGGCTTTTCTTGATCTGAAATCCCAATGTTTTTGGCTTTGTGTATCTGACTGAAGGAGAACACCATTTGCCTACTGAAAGTTATATATAACAAAACGTTATGGTTAGTAGGAAGCCCCAAAAGACTGGAAACTAGTAATTTCCACCATGCAAAATAGCTGGTTATCTAAAGTTATTCTGTGATTGATTACTAATGTGCACTATTTCATTAATCATATCCAGAATCTCCTAAGTCCTTCTGCTAGCTTTCTTTTTACAATCAGCTGCTGTTTTGTTGTTTTGGAATCTTTCTTTGGTTCAGACCATACATTTCATCTTGCTCTTAGTTGATAACACCAGTGTGCTAATGCAGAAAGAACTTTGATTTTTATCCTGCCCTTCTTCCTTTATAAGCAACTCAAGGCCGCAATGTACATAATATTCCGTCCTCCTCCTCCCCCACCAACAACCCTATGAGGTGGGTTGGGTTGAGAGTGTGTGACTGTCCAAGGCCACCCAACCAGATTTCATGACTGAGGGACTAGAACCAGTCTCCTGATTTCTAAGCCAGCACCTTAGCCACTATGCCAAACTACCTCTTTAGGTTATAAGATTATTGGTGCTGAACAAATGTGGCAGTATTCCTGATGTTGAAAATGTCTCCCATATAAAGCTTGTTTTATCAACTACAATTGGAGCCAGCAACTCCATTACTAAATGATTTGATCATTAAACAACACATTATGCGACTGCAATGGACATACTCCTCTTCCCATTTAATTGTTAACCAAATCATCTTATGATCACGACTTGTGATTTTAGTGCCAGCTTCTCAGAAGCCAGCCATGAATCTCTCAAATGGCAATCAACTGACTATAGGATACTGTAGTGTTCATAACTATCTGCTGGTTGTGAGGTACCCAAATAATGATCACCCTAAACATTCCACATTACATATAATTCTGAAGCAAGTAATTTATTCAACTTAAACAGATAAAGGTGCACCGAATAGAAAAATTAACTTTCAGACATTGCTCAGCTAACAGACTCAGACACAATTAGATAACTTGACATGTGGAGAAACAATAAACATCTTTCCATATTCTGTCTCAATATTAATTTATTCAACTGATCTTCAAGAACTACTTTCATGAGGAACAGGCATAAATAATCCTAATATACATTAATAATATTCAATGTGTATGGCTACCTATCTCATTTAAATGATTCTGGGCAGCTCATGACAGTTAAACCAACAATCCAATAAAAACAAGCTAAAAATCAATATACAACATAAAATGTCAATAACCAGTTTAAAACAAAAATAACCACTGTAAAAGTTAATAACCATTACTGGTCCCCCAAGCACAGTGGCAGAGGCATGTCTTCATGACATTACTAAATTCTGATAGGATCAAGGACAATCTAAGTTCTGGGGAGACGATCCATACTTTTTACGGTGGAGCTGAAGGGCAGCTTTATGGTTAATTGTGGACTTTCTGGGAATGTTATTCCACTTTCTCTCATCTTTATAGCCTGAATGAAGGCAGGATAAAAGGTTATGTAGAGTTTAAGACTGGTCTCATTACTATGCTGGCTCATCTCCATCATTATATTCTAGAGAAAAAGTGAAAGTCCGGAATTAATGAGAATTCATGCATTATAAGCCATTGGACCTGCAAAATGGAAATATAAAATTATGCAGGTAATTAAATAATAGACTACAACTCTTCTAAAGATAAAGAACTTGCTTTATAAGTAAGAAGGAAAACAGCAGAGAAAGAAGTGGAGAGAATCATGAAATTTTCTGACTGAAAATCATGAAATACACAGACCTGCAAACAGAAATAGAACAACTGTGGCAAAAGAAAGCAAAGATGGTACCAATAACAATAGATGCCTTGGATACAATCCCATAATAATTTGAACACCACTTGAACACCATCGGCATTGGCAAAATAACATCAGTCAATAACAACAAGCAGCCTTAATATCCACAATGATGTTTTAACACCATCAAAAACAGCATCTGCCTATCCCAGGTCCTTGGGTTAGGCTCAATCAGTGAATAAAAATGGCAAATCCAGTAACCCCCTGGCTAAATGTACAACTAATCATAATAATATGCCACTCAACTTATTTAATGATCTCAAAGCATTCTCTCCTTCTACTTCCTAGGCTGGAATGCCCTCTTGTGGCCAGAAGTATCTCCTTTAATCAATTCAATTCCTTCTACAGACTCCCAGTTTGACTACTTTAGTTATATCATATCTTGACTAAACAAAGGAAGAAGAAACAAATCAGACATCTTCAAGAAAAATAGTTTATTTAATTCCTTCTTTACATCAGCATTGTGATCATCTGATGACTGGTGACCCTAGGGAGACTGGAGCACCTATACCATATTATTTCAGGTCTGGCAATATTTCCATCTAGACAAATGCATCTGATCCTGCTTAAATAGGTTCCTAATAGTGAGCATTTAAAGTGTGCTTCCAGATATATTTGATGGTTAGGAATTCTGCTGTCAGATATAAGAAGCCTATTGTTCTTCATACACGAAGGTGTCCAGAATTGCCAGGACTATTGCCCCCGTTCATCCTTCACTAGGCCAATAATAATGGCTACCAAAAGAAGACTAAACATAATAGTTCTTAATCATGTACATTTAGACTGAATAATTCTTTAGTTGAAAATTACAGTTGATTTAAAACATAGCTAACACTGTTGCTATGAATTAGGTCAATGATTTCTTAAACTGATATGCATACAGTAGATGAGATTTAAAAAACCTTGATTATTCATATCATTATGGATTAAAAATATCTTAACAAATACCTATAAACACATTCTTCTTGGAAAAAGTGGTTCCCACTCACCACACAGTAAGACTCAGGGCTTTTTGATGAAGTAGTTATTTATTTATTTATTTATTTATTCGACTTGTATGCCGCCCTATTCCCTAAGGACTCAGGGCGGCGAACATTAAGACAGAGAAAAATTTACAATAAAACAGAATTAAACAAGTAAACAAGCCAAATAAAGTTAAAATAAAACCCAACCCCCGGGTCATTCGAGGCCGCCCGTTGGAACAACCAAGTCTTCAGGTCCCGGCGGAAGGAGCGGAGGTCAGGGGCCAAACGGAGATCCACGGGGAGCTGATTCCAAAGGGCAGGTGCTCCCACAGAGAAGGCCCTAGCCCTGGGGACCGCCAGCCTACAATGTCTGACTGACGGCACCCCAAGGAGGCCCCTCCTATGAGAGAACAGGCGATCGGAGTGATGCTGGCAGGAGGCGTTCCCGCAAGTACCCTGGACCCAAGCCATTAAGGGCTTTATAAGTTGATGGAACTTACGACATAAAAGATTGATAATCAGAAAACCAGATTGTAACACTACAAAAAATTTAGTTCTCCCAGTAACAAATTTAAGGATCTCAAATACTCCTTTCCGAAGCAGCAGCAAAGGCACCTCCATCAACTCTTCTTTTTCTACAGGATCAGCTATATGTAACACTTTCTACAGTGGAATGTGGATATAACTTTGAAGAAGACATAAAAGAATGTTAGGTGAAAATAAGAGAAGCTCAGTCCTGAGAAAGGAGAAGGTATGAGAAAGATATTCAAAATAATGAATTTAAACAATGAATGCATAGAATAAAACAATCATACTTTGCATCAGTTCCTATAAGAGAAGCTCAGTAAAAATTTGTTAAATTCTATTATTAAAGCCTACAACAATAAAACAAAATTCTTATATACCTTGTATTGTCTGTTTTCTAACCTAGCCTATCTTGAAGAGCTGACACTTTGTTATAACTATAGCAATCATAAAATTCTGTCCCGAGAAGCAAAATTATTTATTTTTTCTCCATTATAGATATATAATGGCTTAGGGCTGGGGTACTTGCAAGAACGTCTCCTGTTAGCATCTAATTCCCATCACCCGGTGCGCTCCCACAGCCAGGGCCTCCTTGGGGTACCATCCGCCAAACAATGTTGGCTGGCGGTCCCTAGGGGTAGGGCCTTCTCTGTGGGAGCTCCTACTTTATGGAACCAGCTTCCCCTGGAGCTACAATTGGCCTCCACTCCTTCCACTGCGGCCTAAAGACCTGGTTATTTGAACAAGCTGGCCTGGACTGAGGGGGGGGGGTCTTAGTTTTTAAATGTTTTGGGGTTTTAGATAATTTGTTTGGTCGTATTGGGTTTAATAACTTTTTAATTTCGTTTAACTTTTGTACTGTATGTTTTTATGATGTGAGCTGCCCTGAGTCCCCAGGGAGATAGGGCGGCATATAAGACCAATTAATTAATTAATTTATAAAGAAAGAAAGAAGAGAAAGAAAGAATTTCTATTTCAGTATTTTCATATCTAATCCTTTTTTAATAAATTCTTCTATTTTAATAGGACAGTATATTTAGATACTGCTCAGTCTGACTTTAATATATATTTTAGGATGATTATGTTATACACACTAGTAAGACAGGCAACAGAAATAAAACAAGACAGAAGTAATGTACTCTAATCACAGCAAACAAAGCAGTTATATTCATTCACTACACTGATGATTGCCTACCCATACATAGAAAAAAATTATCCGAAATAATCTTCACAGAATATTTTACGTTACATTCTGTGCCTATTTATGATAAGCCAGATATCAACTTGCAGATAACAGAACTACATTAATAATAAAAGTCTTCCATTACAGGTTAATGGACATGGCATTTTTAAGCAAGATGTGACTGTGGAGACGTACTTTTATGAACATAAACTAATCTCCATGCTTAGTATGTCTTCCATGTGATTTTTTTTTCCTCCCAAATATAGCTCTTTGCATTCACACTCATTTTTTCTTTGCCTTTTTCATGGGGCTCTAACAATATGATAGGAGTAACTATCTCCAAATGTTAGTTGGAGGAAAAAAACAAGAAATGAATGATGGTGATGGTTCTGTTATTGTTGAAATGGCAAGAAAACTGGCTATGTGAAGGGTAGGGGGAAAATGGCTGGTGGGGAAAATGCTACAACTACAGATGCAAGTTGGAAATAGTGAAGGTACCAAAATACGAAAAATAGAAGTACCAAGAATATGCCCAACAGAACCAAATGCTCCTTCCCCCAGGTTGCACAGAATCTTAATGGCAATTTTTAAAAAGGTTTTTAATACTCATTTCTGAAAACAGCTTTATAAGAGATTAAACAGAAAACTGCTATAGGGGATGAGTATCACATCTGGTTTGCAGAACCTTTGAAGGTGTTGAGCCAAGCCTTACCAAAAAAAGAGGAAGACTGATGGATGTTGAAGAAAACAAAACAAATTATCAAATTTGTAAATTCTATTGTCAAATGCTATGCTCTAGAAATAAAATTGACCTTCAAATGTGTAATATATCAGACTCTGTGAAGAACGAAAATCAACATTGCTTGTATAAGAACCAATAGACAGAATGCAATTAAAGCATACAGAATGATGTCCTGAATATGTTTGAAGATTAAGTCACAGATCTGCTATCTGAAATGTTAAGACTGTAAAAAAGGTTTGCAGAAGGGGCATTGGTCCTACCTGACATGCCGCTTCTCGGGGAGTTGAAGGGAGAATCCAGGCTGGGTTGTCTCAAGCCTCGTAGCTCTACAGACCGAATTGAAAAACTGAGGACACCCCCCCCCCCAGTAACGCTCCCCAGTTCTGAACAAAGTCGAAACTAAATCCACTGTCCATCGTCCTGTGATAGTCCTCCCGATGAAAATCCCTCTCCTGACTCTGACCAGAGAGACTTTGGGGGGGGGAGGACTGGATTCTCCCTTCGACTCCCTGAGAAGCGGCGTGTCAGATAGGACCAACACCCCTTTTCCACTGAGCCAAAGGGAGAATCCAGGCTGGGACATACCAAAGCTGGCTGTTGGCTGTTCTACGGGCAGGAATTTGTCTGGTCTGAGGTCGCTGCCACTACATGTACACCCTGCAGGACTCGCCTGCCAAAGGCCATCTCTCCTGAGGCAAAAGAGTCAATCCAATAATGTCTGATGAACAGGGTCACAGACAACCACATCGCAGCTCGACAAATGTCTATAACTGATGCCTGCGTTACCCAGGCCGTAGTAGTCACCGCACTTCTGGTTGAAGCGGCGATTCTCCTGGGCACAGGAAGAGCCTGCAGCTCATAGGCTTTTGCAATACAAGCTCTGAGCCAGCAACCCACGGTGGAAGGTGTCACCTTGTGACCCAAAGTTGACGGCTGAAAGGAGACGAAAAGGGACTCAGTCTTCTTGAAGGAAGAGGTTAGCTTGATGTAAATGCGGAGGGCCCTCCTGATGTCCAAGGTGTGCCATTTCCCCTCCAGAGCATGTTCAGTCTCTGGACAAAGGTCAGGCAAAATCAACTCCTGTGAACGATGGAATAAGGAGTCCACCTTGGGCAGAAAGGTGGGGTCCAACCGCAGAACCACCCTGTCTGCATGAAAACACAAAGATCCTTTCTGATAAGGCCACCAACTCTGAGATACGCCTGCTGAAGTAATGGCCACTAGGAATGACACCTTGCATGTAAGTAGTGGCAGGCTGGCTTCACGCAAAGGTTCAAATGGAGAAGAAGTCAGAGCCTGAAAGTCCTTCGGCAAGTCCCACATGGGGCAACGGTGAACCACCGGTGGATTCAAATTTGTGGCTTCCCGAAAGAAGGCTCTCATCCTGGGGTGTTGGGCAACAGTGACTGAGTCCTTGAATGAAAGCACCGAGGCCAAAGCTGCCACGTGTCCCTTTAAGGTATTGGGGGAGAGACCTCTGTCCAAACCATCTTGCAGAAACTCCAATACATCTGCCACCGACACCGAAGTGGGATCCAATCGGTGACTGGCCTACCAACCACAGAAAAAACTTCCATGTGGCATTGTATATTCTGGTCATGGAAGGTCATCTGGCTGCCTGGATCATCTGGATGACCTTTTTTGGAAAACTTCTCCCATTTCAGGAACCCCCGCTCAAGTGCCAGACGGTCAACCAGAACCATTCTGGCTCCGGATGTTCAATTTGACCCTGGCTGAGTGACTCAGTCCAGAGGAATTTTCCAAAGTCTGGCAATTGACAGGCCTACCAGATTGGCGAACCAAGGCCGCCTGGGCCATTAAGGGGCTACCAACAAAACTTCCGCCCTCTTCGTCAGTGCCTTTCTGAATGTACCTGTGATCAAGGGAAGGGGGGCATACACTAGCCCCTGGGACCACCTGCATTGGAGAGCGTTGACCCCCTCCACCCCGGTGCTGGAAATCTTGCAAAAAACCTCAAGAGTTGTGAGTTCTCTGGAGAGGCAAAGAGGTCTAGAATCAGTTGGCCGAACCATTCCAACATCTCCTGGAACAGACTGGGATGCAGGTGCCACTCTGGCTGGTTGACCATGGCCCTGCTCAACCAGTCTGCCTGCACGTTGGAAACCCCTGAGATGTGTTCTGCTCATATCGATGACAGGTGTCTCTCTGCCCACCGGCACAATTGAGCTATCTCCTGCATCAGGGATCTGGAGCGAGTGCCCGCCTGGTGATTTATGTGGGCCTTGGTGGCCACATTGTCAGTGAGAAGGACGTGCCTCCCGTGACTTCCTGCCTTAGTCTCCTGAGAGCTAAACAGGCCACCCTGAATTCTGGCCAGTTTATGTTATGGATGAGCTCCTACTGTGACCACCGCCCCTAGGTAAGCTAGGTTCCAGGGTGAGCCACCCAACCGGACAGATTGGCATCAGTGGTGACGGAAATTCTCTGGTGCTCCCTGTACAAACACCCCTGATCCATGGCCCAGGACTGCAACCAATGAAACGAGCATAGTACCACCAGGGGTACTCAAATCCTCATCACTGAATTGCCCCTGCCCGCACTCTGATAGGGGAGCAGGAACCATTGCGGAGTCCAGGCATGGAAGCGGGCCCAGGGAACAATACCGATGCGGGAGATCATCTTCCCCAGAAGTTGAGACAGCAAGATGATGGGTGCTTCTCTGGAAGTCAGGATCTGTGTCGTCACAGCCTTTATGCTGTCCCGACGCTCTTGGGAGAGGAAGAGCTGTCCTGCCGATGTGTCTATGATTGCCCCCAAATGCAAGAGTCAAGTCGACGGGATAAGGCAGCATTTGTCCAGGTCTATTGAGAACCCGTGCTACCAAAGTATCCTGATTGTTGTTATCAAATCCTCCTCCACCTGGGGTCGGGAAGAGGATTCTATCAGGATGTCATCCAGATAGCACTGGATCCTTATGGGTACAGATCTGAGGTATGCCACTACAGCTGCCAGGAGCTTAGTAAATGTCTGCGGGGCTGATGCCAGGCCAAACGGAAGAGCTCTATATTGAAAGTGGTGGCCGCTGTAGCAAAACCTCAGGAACTGGTGATGGTCTGGATGGATGGGCACATGAAGAAAGGCTTCCATCAGGTCTACTGAAGCTAAAAAGTCTCCCACCCAAATTCCCTCAAGAATTGAATGGAGTGCATCTTGAATCTTCGGTATATCAGATGCCTGTTGAGCCCTTTCAAGCTGAGAATTGCTCGCTACACACCCAAGGCCTTTGGGATGACAAACAAAATTGAATAAAATCCCCATCCCCTCTGGTTCCCTGGAACTGGCTGGAAGGCATGGATTTCCAGCAAATGCTGAATCGCCGATTCAATGAGTGCCCTCTTTGCCGGGTCCTTGGAGATAACGCACACATATTCGGCCCTGCAACTGTCTCAGCCACTGCAGAGAGGGTCATGTGAAAAATGATGCAGTTGTGGACGCTCTGATGGCCCAGGTGTCGGCCTGATATGCCTTCAATGCGTCCTCTGCGTCCAGTGGTATGACCAATGAAATGACCAGGCTGTCAAATACTATTATCTGCCAACTGGTCTTGCTGCATGTTTTCATGGGGAATCTGAGGAAAAATGCTGTCAGCCATCTTGGATCGCCCCAGAGCCTTGTCAAATTGTTTATCCAAGGCCTTCTCTCTGTGCCTGGCCTGTCTCTCGTCTTCCCTAGAAGATCTTTTAGGGGCTAGGGCCCTGGCTCTAATTCTGGTTGCTGCCTCTATTCCAGCAGATCTGGGATTTGCAGATCCTCTGGAAGCTCTCTCTCTGTTCTGCTGGGAAGCTGACAATTTCTGATCAGCTCCTCTGGCCACCATTTTGAGCACCAAAGGCAACTGTCAGTGACAGAAAGAGAAAAAAAGTTCAAAACTTAAATTGAAAAATATTTAGCCCAAGGCTAGCTGCTCTGGCTAAAGCAGTTGTCCACCACTTCAGGAGCCAAATGCAACCAAGAAGTGGCAATTAGCTTAGCATAGCTCCACAATTTAGGCAGTTTAAAGGTTAAAAGGAAAAAAGTGGACCTTTTAAAACACAACAAGCCCTGACGGATCAGTGACTTGTGAGCTGAAATGCTGGCTGCACCACAATGAACTCCAGGCTTAAGCATCTCGCAGCTGCCACGGTGCTCTGGTCACTAGTAAAGGGGGTCTGGATCTAATATCCAGGTGGCAGACACTCCCAACCAGGACACACCTAGAGCGAACTGCAGGATTGCCCGATGGTCGTAAACAGCCACCCAAGCAAAAGTCAGTCTGAAGTGCCTCGCAGCTGCCACGGCTGTCAAAATTAAGGGAAAACGGCTTTGGAGACAGACTGAATTATTGGTGCTGACTCCAGCCCCACACTGGGCCACACAGGAACCCTCTCCGCCCTCAATCCGACCAGAAACCAACAAAAAAACAGTAACCAGCCAAAAAACAACAAGTCAAGAATAAAAAGAAAATTAAAAGGCGCAAAAGGAAAAAGGGTGCAAAAAACAAAAAAACAGCTAAACCGGCAAGCCGGATAGCTGTCAAACCTTTCTGCGAAAAACCTAGAATCCAGGGAATAGAAATATTCTTCAAAACTTCCAACAATTTCTTCAACAATTTCAACCATTCAGAGCCCTGTAAGGGTGGTCTGATCGAGCTGAGACCGAGTGAACAAATGTGGACCATTACCAGGGGGGGGTGTCCTCAATTTTTCAACTCCGTCTGTAGAGCTACGAGGCTTGAGACAACCCAGTCTGGATTCTCCCTTCGGCTCATTGGAGAATAAGAGGTTTGTGCAGAAAAACATTGTATTAAGACATTGCAGTGTCCAGACAGATTATTTTTAAAAATGAAGAAGATGCTGAAGGCTAGTATTCTGCATAAGAATTATTTATTTAATTGGTCTTAAAATTCAAGTCAGGTAGGTAGCACAGAAAGCCTATTGAATTTCATTCAAAACAGTAGCAATAATTTTAATTCAAAATTGTTGCGTGGTGCATTTTATATCTGGTAATTTTTCAAATACAGGTAGTCCTCGAGTTACATCTGCAATGGAGCCCAAAATTTATGTTGGTAAGTGAAACATTTAAGTGAGTTTGCCACATTTTATGACTCTTCTTGCCAGAGTTATTAACTGAAATATTGCATTTGGTAAGTTAATGACACAGTTGTTAAATGAAACTGGTTTCCCCATTGACTTTGCTTGTCAGAAAATCACAAAAGATGATTGCATGATCCTGGGACACTGCAACCATCATAAATATGAACCAGTTGCCAAGCATTTGAATTTTGATCATGTGACCATGGGGACAGTGCAATGGTTGTAAGTGTGAAAAATAGTTATGTCACTTTTTTCAATGTCATAACTTTGAACGTTTACTAAATGAACTGTTGTAAGTCGAGGACTACCTGTACAATTTTTAGAACAAATGTATTGTTTCCATATTATAAAAGCATTTACATGTATAATTATCAGAAATATTTACAAGATAGTTGAAAAATTAAGTTTTATTGTTCTCACAATCCAGTTCATTCATTCATTCATTTATCAAGATTTGGAGTTGTCTGCCTAAAGTCATTTATTAGGCACGTGGGACAAAGTCTAAATCATAGATTTTCTGTTTCCCAGATTACTTCTAGGTTTAATTTTGTATTAACATAAACCTTAATAAATCAGTACTTTCTTCTTTAAAATGGTCAGTTTTATTGCTAGTATTTCACTAAATATAACTTCCCAGCACTTCAAATTTAAGACAAAAAGTGTATGCTGGGGCAGCAATGTGACACATCTTACTCCTTAAAGCAGATGCATCTTGTTTGGGACCATGCAGTAGCTACCAAATAACTAAAAGAAATACACATTTGCTATAAGGAGTTGCAGAAAAGTTTCCCTCTGCACTATAGACACACGGTTTGAAGCATCTTTTAGTTTTTGAATGTGAAACACAGCACATACAACAATATCTATACAAGTACTCCTCAGCTTAAAACCATTTGTTTAGCAACCATTCAGAGTTACAAAGCACCAAAAAAGTGATTTACTCACACTTACCACCTTGGCAGTATCCCCATGGTCCAGTGATCAAAATTCAGGTGCTTGGCAACCAACATGTATTTACGACAGTGGAAGCGTCCCAGGGTCATGTGATTGCCATTCTGCAACCTTCCCAGGGCAGTTCCGACAAGCAAAATCAATGGAAGAAACCCAATTAGCTTAATGATCATGTGATTTGCTTAACAAATGCAGTGATTTGCATTGTAAAATCAGGCACAATTGTGGTCTTAAGGATTACCTGCAAATAAATTCTTTTTTGTGCCACTGCAAAAGACTTCACCTTCAGTTTTTGTTTATACATACAAAGTATTGCAGTAATCAGTGCAGGGTGATTATTGTAATACTGTAATACAAGGAGCTTAGTTCCAAAAATCTTTACTCAGAAAATAGCAGAGAAAGATATGTAAACAGATGCAGGCACTTTCTCAAATATGAACAGTGTATGATTCCATGCAACTCAAGATATAATTAGACTGATCGTGACCACCATCTACTGATAAAGGTAAAGGAGTCCCAGTGGATTTTACTCTGCTAGTCATTGCTGACTATAGAAATGGGTGCTCATCTCCCTTTCAGAGGCCATTAAGCCAGCACTGTCCAAAGATATTTCCACAGTAATGTGGCCAGCAAGACATCATGGAGCACTCTTCCCTTCCCATCGAAGTGGTACCTATTTATCTATTTGCATGCTTTTGAACTTCCAATTTCTATCCTTCCTCCAACACTAAACTCACATTTGGAAGTTAGGAGCATTTATTCTTCATTTGCATTACCTCGTTCTATTGATATTCAGACTTAGTTACCACATTTCACTAATGGCAATTTTAATTATATTGTTCACATAACTGGAAACTTGTTCCTGAACATGGATGGACTTTCAGACTGCATAATCATAATATTGTTTTTTCCTTCAGTATAAAAGAAACTTTCAAAGAAAATGAAAAAAGATACAAAATAATACAATGAAGATTATTAGGAGTCCGGAACCACAACTTTACAAATGAGGAAATTGGTATATCTGACCTTGAGAAAAGAATAAATATATTTAAAAGGAGATAGTATGCCATAGATCAGCCATGGGCAAACTACAGCCTGGGGGCCGGATCCGGCCCGTTCAGCTGTTCTATCCGGCCCACGGAGCCGAAAGAGCGGAGGGTTCTCTTGCTCTCCCAGAAGGCTACGTGAAGTAATCTAACTTTGAATTTATATTAGTTCACACAAACACTCCATCCATGCTTTTGTTCCGGCCCTCCGGTCCAGTTTAAGAACCCATTGTGGCCCTCGAGTCAAAAAGTTTGCCCACCCCTGCCATAGATGAAGGTTTGTTCCTTGTCATCTTCACAAACACAATATATAATAATGGTCCTAAATTACAGGAAGGCAGACATCAACTGAATGTTAGGGAAGATTTCTTAATGATAAATACGTAACTAATTACATAAGAGTTAATTCTTCTATTCTTTCCTGGTCACATTAAAGTATCACCTCTTGCGAATACTTTAGATTGAGTCCCTGCGTGTAAAAGAAGATTTGATAGATTACATGGTGCCTTCTAACTTTATGATTGTAAGTATATTTATTTTCAGATATTTACCTGTAACGTGTAAGCTCACTATGGCATTCAAACTCACCTTGAAGTCAGCTTGAATACTCTGCAGATAAATGGGTGGGATTGAAATTGAAATTGTAGTAATTGTGAATACCTCCACTTCAAGTTTTATCCCTATACATTAATTTTTTGAAAAATGGGAATACAATCTGAGAAGTATGGTCATTTAACTATTCAATTTCCAAGGAATTCACTCCATTCCAATACATTCAAGTCACACCACAGCTCCTGACACAATTAATTCTCACTTCTATATAGGAAAATGGGCAAAAGTTTTTATTCACAGACTTTTTAGCTTCTTTCAACAAACATTCTGTGCAATGGAACATGTACCATTAACTTTATGTCAGAATTTGAAACCTTAAAAAGTTCTCCAATCACTTTCTCATCTTTAGAAATCTTTCTAGAACAGTATACAAATTTACTTTTTGTACTGTAGATTTTCACAATGTATGCATAATTACAATAATACTTTCAATTTGCTTTATAAAGAAGAGGTATGCCATTCTTTGTATATTTTCAAATCCATATTCTTTACTGAACTTGTTGTATAACAGGTTGGATTTTCAGCCAGCATAAGCTCACCAACAAAAATCCTCACATCCACATTCTCAACCAACATATCTCTGACATCATAACAAGCATTCTTGTATGTGTATCTATACCTATATTAAATGATTATTATGGATTTACTCTTGTTCAGTGTTCAGCCTTTAACATAGTTTTCTATTTTCAAGCATACTTTATTTTCATTATATGCTCTTATCACATTCAGCAAATAACTTGCATTACCACCTTTGCACAAAACATAATTCTATCAATCCATTTTGAAATAAATTTTCAAAATTTTCTCTAAATCAAACATGCCATACATTTTCTATAAAGTGTATGCACAGATTGTCAAGTATTTCAACTGGAATAGAAGGTCAACTGAAATTTAACTTGACTATTTAAGAGAAGGAGCAATGACTTATATAAATAGTAGTGTATAATCCCCTAATTGCACATAACTATTAAAGTATGCATGTGAATAGAGGTCAATTATCCAAATGCAACAAATTCTTACCTTTTGGAAGATTTACTGCTTTCTGGAATTATCCTGGAGCCAAGAAACCCAATAATCAGAAACCTAAGTCACAATCCCTGGTAGGGCCTAAATTCCCTTACGTTAGGCATCCTATAAACTGAAGTACAGATATTACTTCAAGCTTAGATGACTCAGCAGCAGCAAGGACTGTATAGGTCAGCTGTCCTATGGATAGCACGACATCCTAAAAATTTTCCTCTATGTTTATTCAAATCTAATGGTAAAGAAGTGTATCATAATGTTCACACACTCCAATTTAATCACTGACTAGATAAATCACTTTATATAAATTTTATTTTGAGTAAGAATTCTGCAACAAATTTAGCTCAAAATTCATTTCTGTCTCTTGGTGGCATGAAAATTTTGTTTTAGTTGATAAAGTAATTAGCATAACATTATTTGGAGTTCAACAAGTGGTTTTGATCCAGTCTCATATAACTCTTGTAGAAAAAAAACATGAATAGAGCTGAGAAATATATCAACTTCATACTTTTTCAAACTAAGTTCAATAAGAATGTGAATTCATAATAAATGGTTTTCTATGGTGAATAAGCTAGTTATAATATGCACTTATTTTTTTTAAAAAAGCACCACTGACTGCCAATTTACTGCTTGTATTATAAATCTTACTAGAATAAAGCAAAAAGCTAAAAAATTCATTTCCAGAAACTGAGGCAAATTTCAGGATAATTCAGGTTTGAAACATTTAATAAAATCTAATAACTGTACTGAATGTTGAAAGACATCTCATGTTCTGAAGAAAACTACAAAATAACTGTGGGATTACCTATACATTACAAACACAATGTTAAGGATATCGCTTTCCTACAGATGTCCAACTCCTATAACTTGTCAACGTTTTAAAATTTTATCCAAATGTATTTTAAATTAAGTTCTACTGAATTCATTCTGCTTCTAAAGGTATGCCAGCAAAGTGGAGGTGGTATTAACTTTGTAAATCACACACTGAGTTCAGCCGGTATTGATCTCCACCTACACAAAATAACAAGCCATGAAATGGATTAAAATCTGTTTGAGTATAGCATACAAAGGCACAATAAACTACATTTTTTCTTTTCCCCCAACTTCAAATGATTTAAATTCAAGAAAAGCTTTCTTATGCTCATAAATGCATTGTAAATTTGTATACAAAGACAATCTTCTAAGGATGCATTACAGCTTGATTCTTCTTCAGCCTCTTCCAATATCAAATCATCATGTCAAACTTCAACATATTTTAACTAGGAAAGCTTACGCCTGGAAAAATCAAGAGGCATAATAAGCTACATTTAAAAAAAGATTAGCTTTCTATCATATAAACGACTATTTTATTTCCATTCAAAATCTGTGCTTCAGATCACAAATCACAATCATTATTACATTATTAAAGCATTATGTGAAATCAGAATGCTCACTATTCTCACTTTTTGAACTAGAACAATGCAGCCATTTAACTCTTCTGATAGGTACTCTTCCTTATGCCCAGGTTTACCCAAAATATTTCACCATGGGTTATGTTATCTCCCTTTCATATTACAACTCTATGGCAGAGCAAAACTAACACAGACAACTAAGAACTATCCTGTCCTTCATATTCCAGCTACAAACGGCTAGAAAATTAGTTTGCAATGCCATTCTTGCTTGCCTGAAACAAACTCAGCAGTATTTACTTTTGATTAAGCTCCCAGAAGATCAGATAAGACAGCATTAGTACTACACAAGTTCAATAATCTTTACATGCTGTTTTCTGCAATCACTTCACACAAATCCACCTTTAATCCTTCCAAAGTAGATTTATGGTATTTATGTTTATTGTTTAGCTAGGTCTTCACTCCCTTTCGAGTTCACGGAAGTACCAAACACCTCCTTTCAGTCCATCTAACTGGCAGCGCTGAAAAAAAAATTGTTTTAAGGAGTATACTTAAGACCAAAAAAGATTCTGAAAGAACACAGCCGCGATCATTTCAGCACCTGCTAATAAACGTCAAGCTACTTATTTGCCAATCCTAATCAGTTAGTGGGCTTTTTTTCCCCTGTCTCCCGCCCAATCCCGAGAAAGGTAGAGAATCCGGAATGGAATGTATTGAAAAGGGCGGAGTCCAGCTATATAATGACATCCGCCTGTCCTCCACCCCACCCCCACCCCCAATTAGAGCAACCCCCTCAGCAGCCGAGACGGCGAGGGGAGGCAGCAAATGCAGCTTCCAGCCAGCCCTGCCCGACACGGTCCTCCCAGAATGCTGGACGTGTAACGGTCTCGGCGGCTCCAAGTGACAAGTGGAATCCCTACAAGCTCTTAACTCCCAGCAACAGCGCCGACAACAAACCGTAACAAGGCAGCGGGACACCACACTTCGTCCCCCCTCTCCCCGCCCGCACGGAGGCGCGCTGCTTATAGAAACGCAAGCCTGAGGCAGACACACAGACACACACACACAAACCACACACACACACAAACCACACACGCGCGCGCGCGTTTCTAAAGAATGAATTGCAGGCTCCGTCGCTCTCGTCAGCTCCTACCAAATCGCCGCCAGAAAGAGACGCCTACCGGGAGAGACGCTTCAGGGCGCGACGGTCACAAATGTTTATCCCTAACAGCTCGGATCTCGGTTAGTCCGCGCTGAGATTCAACGCGCGTTAACCAAGTTTCGCAGCTAAGGCTTGGGAGCCCTGCGAATGAGAAAGGCCGAGCAAGGCAACTCTTTGCTCTCACGCACCCGTTTTTCCCCCCACCTGGTTTCTCCGCCCCCCGCTCCCTGCTCTCTCCGCCTGCACTCGCGAACGCCACGGCCGGTCCGCAGCCCAGAAGCGGCCGCTCCGCCAGAGTCCTCTCCCCCACCGCATTTACATGTGGGTGAAATATTAACGCGGGAATGAAATGCCTTCAGGAACGGAAGGGGGGCTTAGCGCTATTCCTTTCGGCCCCTTTCTAAGAAGTGAGGCGTTTTCTTCTCGCCTCACCGCCGCCCCCTTTTCCGACCGAAACTTCGCTCGCGGAGCGCCCAAAGTAAAGTTTCCCCGAAGTCCCCGCCCGCCACACCGCTCCCAGCAGCGGCCCACTACGAGCTCCACGTCGGGACGGACTCTGGGAAGAAACTGGTTTGCTCCGGCGAACCGCCGCCGCCCCCTTCCCGGGGAAAAAAAAAGTTTCTGCACTACTCACCGCAGCAGACGCGGGAAAGGAGCAAGCCCAATGATAGCAAGCCGGGTAAGGCAGGCATGGTTCGGCGGCGGCGGCAGCAGCAACAATGCCGGGCCGATGGGGAAGAAGAGGCTAACTCGCGGCCGGGCGGAACGGCCGTCTCTATGGACCCGGCCATGCTGGAGGCTAGGAGCTACTCCCAACCGCCGCCGCTACGGCTCCCAAGCGCTCCCACTACAGCCTCCTTCTCCTCTTCCCTGCGCCGGGTCCGTGTGTCACTGTGAGGGAAGGCACCGCCCCCGCCGCCCCTCCCTCCAAAGGAACGGGACACACCACCCCGCCTGCCAGAGGAGGGGGGAGGAAAGGCGGACTTTCCCCCATGCGGGCTGAGCTGCGGCGCCCGAAGCGTCTCCCTTCTTCAAGACCATTCTCTAAGGAGCTATCCTCAGTCTGGATGACGTAGCACCTCCTGGGAAGCTGGACATGTCGGAGATGTCACAATGTCTTCTTCGTCCCCCCATAAATGTTATTGGTACGTTCCATTCCTTCCCCCTACTCACTTGTACCAACCCAAAGGGGGGGGGGAAGGGTGGAATCATTGCTTTTCTTTTCTCTCGCTTTTTTGCCGCTTCCACATTTTTTCCTTTCTCCGTAGAGTATTTCTGTGCGTTCTTTGTTTCTAGCCGGTGATACAGTTCTTGGCCATAATTTCCTCCTTCCATCTTTTTCTTTGCTTCCCAGTCCTTAATTTTTTCCATCCTCTTCATTTACTCTTGGCATTGTTACTGCAAATCTCTCACGAAGCTGGAAAACTTGGCTTGCTCACAAATGCCTTTGCTAGCTCACTCTTTCGCTTTACCCCTGGGATCATTGTGTTCTCCGACGAGCCAAAAGAGCCGTGAACGGAGTACTACAAACACACATCAAGAAGGAGAAAGGAAATGAAGATCGGGCGTTTTCTCTCTGTCACGATGCAAATCATCAGCTTTCCCACCCCAAACCCAGCAATTCCTCGCCACCAGTATCATGTAGCCGTGACACGACTTCCCATATTTGCTTGCGCCAGGAGTGGTTCACCACGCTAACGCCAGTGGGATTTCTTCCCGCCCCATCCAGCCGCTTCATGGGGACGATTTTGCACGAACCTGGCGAGAAATGTTTTTTACACTGTTGCCTTTGTGGCTGATAATGGACAACAAATTGGAGGAGAGGGGGAAGAAATAGTCTGGCTGACAAAGTTAGGATGAGGGACTCTTTATTACCAAATAATTAAATACGTTGTTGTCTGCCAAGTTAATTGCCAGTGAAGTAGATCACGTTCTGTGTTAGTAATTTTGCAGTTTTATATCCATTCAACAGAAGCAAGTAGAAAAAGGAGAGGAGGAAAAAATGAGACAGTGACAATGCAAACTTTAGAAGAGTCTTTATTTTCAAGGGGTGGGTGTGGGTTTGTTTTCCTTGCTTACCTATCTGTAACAAATGTCCTTTCTTAGGGTCATTTTTGGTGGTGGTGTTGTGGATACTTGCTTTGTACTGGTAAGGTAGCCCCAAAGCTCATTTTGCACAGTCCATTAAAGACATGAGATGGTGAGTGTTGCACTGTGGAAAGAGATTAGAATTGGCTGAAGTGAAAAGCAGCATATCATGTTCCCAATCCTCTTAGCCAATCAGATCTCTTTAGAAATAATGGGGTTTGGAAATGAGGAGATGATGGAAGAATGTTTATGAACATGTCATGTGGTCATGTGTGTGGCTTTGAGAAATTGGTACATACTGAGACCCTGATTCTGTCCTTCCAGAGAGATCTTTTGGACTGTAATGATTGTTTCTTTATTCTGCACCTTTTGAAAAGAATAATCATGTAACACAGCTAATGATGGCCTTATTTTGAATACAAATATCTAAATTCATATAGAAGGAACTCTGCATATAGAAAGATTCAAATGAAATGATTTCATATCATACATTGCATTGTTTTATTTATCACGCTATGTACAATTCCTAATTAAGATTAGTTTCACTATGCTAAATTAACATAAGCTTCAAATTTGGAAAAAAATGGCCAAGTTTTTAATTTTTTGTATATGTTACTCAATGCTGTGGGTTTTACATATGTGGCTTAAATACATATGTATTTCTTTTGAAACTTGAGCCTTCAAACATTTTGCCACATGTTAGAAATCACTTTTTTAGTAAACATCTCAAGTATAGAATAGAGCCAATATGATGTATTGATTAAGGTGCTGGCCTGGGAACTGGGAGACTCTGAGTTCCAGTCCAGCCTTAGGCATGAAAGATGGCTGGGTGACTTTGGGCTAGTCTCTTTCAGCCCAATTCATCTCACAGAGTGGTAGTTGTGAAGAAGATAGAAGAAAAGAGTACAGCACTGTGAACGGTATATATCTCTAAGTGTTATTGCTATTGCTATTTGGTATGTTAGTCACTTTGAGTTATTTATAAACAATAATAGGCAGGATAAAAATAAAATAAATAAATACACCAAATATATTTTCAAAACTAGGATCTATTTTTTGGTAAGATAACCAGATATTATAGCTGAATACATCTGAAGAGCACTAGGTTATAGAAAGCTAGTGTTAAATAGTCAATATTTAATGGTTTGGACAGGCAGTGGAGGGATAAGGGGATATTGTTTTTAATAACCTCTTATTTTTCCTAGAGGTTAATTGCTATCCCTACTAGAAACAAGATTAAACTGGGTACAGTATATTTGATGCTGCAAGGGTTGGGGTTTATCTGTGTATGTTTCTGTGTTATGCATGCAAATTTTCACTTGGAGCTGTGAGCAGCCAAGGCAGGGAAGCCCCTAACAGAAACAATTTAATCCAAATTGCATCAATTCCTTCTGCTTACTTGGAACATGCTGTGCTTGAAGGGCAAAAGTGTGCAGAGTCAAAAGCAAAATCCGTAGTGTGAAGTGTAAAGGAGATTCCTAGTATCACCACCTAAATTATAGACTCTGATAGTTGTAAATTGGAATATTATGCAGCTACTAGATTTTTTTATGTTCAGGATTCCTTCAGGAGGTTCATATAATTAAAAATTGAATAACTGTGTATATAATCTAATTTCTTAGCTGATAAAGTGATCTCATCCCCTTTCTTTTGATACTGTTATTGGAGTAATGTAATATATTGGGATTATTCCTAGTTCAGATTTATGATTGGCACTGCATGTTTGTGCTGTCAGCACTGAGTAAATGTGCTTATTTATGGCCAAGGTCTCAGTTTTTCTTCCTAATATGCTACTTTGTAGGAGAAAAAGAGAAGATTATTTTATAGGAAAGTATTATAATAAGAGGTTTTTCATTTGCATACTGGAGTCGTATGGACCTGTATGGAACTGTTCCTTCATTCTTCTAAAACAGGGCTGTCAAACTCCTGAACCGCGGGCTGGATGTATCAGGCGCTGGCCACGCCCGGTTTAATGAAGGAGGGGAAAGTCACAATATGTCACGTGACACCCACCATGACGATGTGAGTTTGACACCCCTGTTCTAAAGAATCCTTATTTATTTAGAAGTGTTTTAAAATGTATTTATTTTAAGTTGTAAGCTGCCACAATTGAAAATTTCTGGACATATCCCAGTATTCTAGTACATAAGCATCACAAAGTAATATTCTATGAAACATTCCTATTGGAAAAATAATCTTAAATTTGATTAAGCGTTTTATATAAAGTACATAAATCAACATGAACAGGTTTAATTCTGCAGTGCTTGTGAATTTAAGTAGTGGACAAATTTTAGTTATCAGCTAAATTTATTTCTAATAATGCTCTGCTTATCAAAATCCAGTTATGTATTAAAGATATTTGCTAACAAACAGTCCATAGCAATTTAGGAGTTTAGGAAAATATTACAAGGCATGTTAGTAGAGATAGTTTTCTGTTTTCACAATTGCCTTAATCTACAAATTATTTACAACCTAACTTTTGGTGGGTTTGCACTGTACCATTTTTTGAGAAGTGAGTCTGCTGTAAGAAAAACATTTATGCAAAGCTTTTTAAGGGATTAAAGTCTCTGTGTTTTCACATATCAAAATAGTAAGAAAATATGCCACCAGTTTTGAACCACCTTATTAAATGATAAGGTCTGAGAGGAGTGTGACAGGTGAAAAAAGATTACTAGAATGTTAGTTATGTCATCAGATCAAGTAGTATATGTAGAACTTATCACAGTGGAAGAGTAGACACTTTACTCTGTTAAATCATGCTGTGATACCAGTGACAAATATGTTGTAGTGATAGAATTTATCTCGCTGAAGAGATGTCACAGCTTCTCGTGTTGACATTAATACAAGGTTATAAGAAAAGGTCTACTGAAAGATTGATAAAGGATTTTTATTCTGATTGTACAATCCTAGTCATGTTTATTTGGAAGTACCACTGATTGCATTAACACAACATATTTAACTCAGACATTCATTTACCTGCCCAAAAATCATTACTATTGAATCTGACAGCTTGTTTGGAGGTTCTAACAGGAGCGCAGCTATTGTATATTGTTGACAAACCTTGGTACATTCTTTCTGGGATGGTCATCCTCTTCTACTGCTGCACATGGATGCACATGGAGCAATGATGGAGGAAAGGGTTTAACCGGATTGGTCATATCAATCCTTTTGATCTATGGGATGAGAGATGATGCAGCCAGATGGCCCCGCACATCCATGGTGAAAAACCTGGTAAGAATTTGGCTAATCATTTAATGCAAAAGAAACATAAGGCAATTCCAATTATTAGAGATGAAAAGGATGAAATATATAAAACTTCAATGCATCAAAACGGTCACTTTTTAAATTTTATTCAGAATTCTATTGCAAATCAGAGAATGAAGATATAAAAGCTTGTTTAAATAAAATTATTATAGTTATATGATACACAAAACTTAACTTGTTTTTCTATTTGAGGTAGATATATCAAAAAATAATTTTAAAAATGCCAAGTGGTGAAATATCAGACTTAGATGAATTCTCCATTGAGTGGTATAGAACATTTATAAATTTGTTGGTGCCTCAACTTTGTCGACTATATGATGAAATATTTGATAAGGGAATCTTATCAGTGGCATTTAATCAGATTTATACTAGTTATATCAAAAGCAGGTTAAAAACCAGACTCTGCTAATTAATGCCTGTAATTCAGTTGAACACAAAATGGTTTTTCCAGTTGACATTCTTATGTTTATTTCCAAACTTTATACTACTATTCCAGTGTTGATGCAAATGTTAGATGTTTTGAGACTAATAATGTTTTCTAAATATGCATTATTATATATATAAAAACTGGGAGACTGTGAGTTCTAGTCTTGCCTTAGGTATGAAACCAGCTGAGTGACTTTGGACCAATCTAAGCCCTTGGAGGAAGGCAATAGCAAACCCTTTCTGAAAAACTTTGCCCAAAAATCTGTAGGGACTTCTCCAGACAGTCATCAAGAATTGGATTGAATGGGGAAACAAACCTGAGTGTAAAACTGGCTGAAAATTTGAGCCTTCTGGTAACATGTTCTTTGGGAAGGACTGGATAGTTTCTAAATTTGACATTAATATCCAAACATATCCATGTTATTGAAAAACTTATCTTGTCAGTAGGTAAAGAGATTGTGTTAGAAGTGATATCCCAACTTAAATGGTTCAAACAATTGTGATTCATTCAGTAATAAACATGGTTAACCACCATATCTTAGTGTGATACATGAACTATATTAATAAAATTGTTCAGGTTTGAGATTAACGATATCCTAATTTAACCATTAATTATAAAAATAACAAAGGAATGTTATTTGAAATAAATCATGCATATTACTATGCTCTTTTATGATACAGCATATACATATCTATTTAGAAGTTTTCTTAATGTCTACAAGCTATTAATATAGTATGAAGTTTGCGTTCCTAATAATTCCCTTGGATATATAAGTATGGACACTGGATAATTGTAGGTGTTATCTTTTTGTATCTAACAAATGTCAAATGGGGTGTATTTCTATCCATCATTGAGAAGAAAGAAAGAAAATAAACAAGTAGACTAAAACAAGTTTGATTTTTTCCCTAATGCATTGCCTTATATAATAATATCACAACTTCTTTTGCTCAAGCCCAAAGAACAGTAATTATTATTTCATCACATGCACTGCAGTTTTTATTGCCATGTGAAGATCTTGCTCCCAAATATTTTCAGATATTCAAAAGGTGAGCTTGATATGCAAACACTTGCTCTGGATGCTCTGCTATACTCATACCTAGGAAGAAGTGGTTTATATGCCTTCAAACTAGAGACAGAGTAATCCAGGTTCCTCAGAGGCTGTGTGGACATAGGATTAAATCCCCATATGACAAAAATCTTATGTCTGATTCATAGGGTGGGATCTGAGAAAAACTCAGTTCTAGAGACTTGAGCTGGTGTTTTGTGACTTTGTTTCTGACCATTTTTAGTTGACTTCCTGACAGCTCTTTTTTCTTTTGTTTGCCTGCAAATTATTTAAAGCAAAACTTGCCCCACTCCACCCGCCTGGCTCAAATTGTTCTGTTTCAATAAATCCCTGCGTGATCAGAAGCTGGCAGTCTCTACATAATACAAAGTAAAGCACAATATATCTCTGCAAATTTCAAATGCAGTTATTTATAGATTCAAAATAAGAAAATAGTGAATATGGCAAGTGAATTTTGAATGTCATTCCAGTTGACTGAGATTACCTTTTTTTAATGTAAATTAATAAAACCACAAAGATTAGGTTTACTATTATCCAGAGGAACACAGTTCCACAGAGGAACAAATACTAGCTCTTCTAGCTCTCACATTGTGATTGTTGTTCTGCCTACTTTTAATAGCCATGGGCTCCTCTAAGCAGATGTCTGATCATTTGAATGTGAAGATAATCACACTTATAAAGCACAGTAGGGCTATAAAAGATCTCTAAACACTTCCAGCTATCCATTTCCAGTATGAAAAATATTGTTAAGAAATGGAAGTTACACGACATTATTGAAATCAAAGCAGGAACTGGAAGACTAAGAAAGATAATTCATAGAATTTCTGAAAATTGGCCAGATCTGCAAATAAATAAATAAATAAACAAACCCCCAAAGATCATTACAAACCAGCTTCTGAAAAGTTTAGCTGACGCTGTTGTGGTTGTCAACAGTCCATGTGCAGCATTGCTCATACAAGAGAAAGTTGTCAGAAGGGCATTTTTTTCCTATGACCTCATCACAAAAGACATCATCTAAAGTATGCAAAATAAAACCTTGATAAGTCTGAAATATTTTGGAACAAAGTGTTTCAGACTGATGAAACAAAAAGTAAACTTGTTTAGCCACAACCACGCAAAATAAAATTGGGGAAAAAAGGGTGAAAACTTCAGGAAAAGAATATCTTGCCATGCAATATTGTTAAGGACAGCTGTGACATTGTGGGACAGCCTATGGCAACAAAATGATGTGCTGCTGGAAGAAATATTAGCTTTTTCTCTAATAATAATGTTGAGATTGTGTCATGATTCTTCAAAGTACAACTTCAGCTTTCATAAATTGCCATAGAAAAGACCTGTGCCTGCAATCACTGCTTGAACATTTCTGATCTTTGTAAGTATCAATTCTACTCAGCTTTATAACTTCCTTGTTCTGTACTCAGGATTTACTATAGTGACATGGTTTAACACTCATAGACCACTAATACTTGTTCTCATTCTGTCCAAATTGAGAGTTCAATATCTACCCCAATTTTATGCACGTTAGAGGTTTGGGGTTTCAAGTCTCTTAATTCCTCAACTATCCTGAACTTTAGTTAGATGCACATTGAAGATCAACAGATATGAAGGGCATTAAGGCAACAAGGGGCCACGGGGTCCGCGTTGAGTAGGGAGGGATTAATAATCCCCAGGGCGATCGGTTATGGCAGGAGTGGACGAGACAGAGGGCCAAATTATGTGTTGGGAGCCGCCTGCTGTCTGGCGGTGGAGCTCTGACCCTCAGGTCTCTGCCTGCTACCCTGGGATCTTGGGAGGTGTGGTCCCTGGGCTCAGGGTGGTGTATGTAAACGCCAGATCTGTGGCTAATTAGGGCCCCCTCCTCTGTGAACTTATTGAGGATGAGGCTGCGGATCTGGCATGTATTACGGAGACCTGGTTGGGACCAAAGGGGGGTGTCCCTCTGTGTGATTTATGTCCCCCAGGTTTCCGGGTGTTGCACCGGTCACGAGCTCAGGGAAGGGGCGGAGGAGTAGCCATCATTATTAAGGAGACCTTGTTTCCAAGGGAGGCCACTGTCCCGCAGATAGGTGGGTGTGAGTCCCTCCTCCTGAGGTTGGACCCGGGTGGTCGGTTGGGCCTGTTGCTGACGTACCTGTCCCCCAGCTGCGTTGCAACGGCCCTTCCCGAGCTGCTAGATGCCCTCTCGGGGGTGGCGGTGGAGTTTCCCAGGCTTATTGTCCTGGGGGACTTCAACTTGCCCTCTCTGGGAGTGGCATCGGGTTTGGCTCAGGAGTTCTTGGCATCCATGGTAGCCATGGACCTGACCCAGGTGATTCAGGGACCCACCCACAAGGGGGGGAACATGCTCGACCTGGTTTTTGTTTCGGGGCAGTGGTGTAGTGATCTGGGGGGGTGGATCTCCGGTTATTCTACCCCTATCATGGACAGATCACTATCTCCTGAGGCTGGTCTTCCAATCGGCTGCCCTTCGCTGCTGGGATGAGGAACCGATACAATGGTTCTGCCCCAGGCACCTGATGGACCCGGAGAGGTTTCAGACAGCCCTGGGGTTCTTGCCCACCTCCCTCGACCACAGCCCAGCCGAGACCTTGGCGGCCGCCTGGCAACAGGCGGCCTCGGCAGTGCTCGACCGGGTTGTCCCCTTGCGGCCTCTTCCTTGCCGCAGACCTCGTTTGGCTCCTTGGTTTTTGGAGGAGCTTCGGGGGATGAAGCGGCGGAGGAGATGCCTGGAGAGCAGGTGGAGGACTAGTCGTTACGAGTCTGACCGTGTCCAGCTAAGAGCCTATATTAGGACTTACCTGGAAGTGATTAGAGCAGCGAAATATGCTTACTTCTCCGCTCTGATTGCGTCCGCAGATGATCGCCCTACGGCCCTGTTCAGGGTCGCTCGCTCCCTCCTACATTTGGAGGAGAGGGGGGACCCTTTGCGGGACAGAGCAGAGGAATTTAGTTTACATCTGGCGGATAAGATCGCTCAGATTCGGGCTGGCTTGGACTCTGACTGGCAGGGTTTAGATGATGGAGTGGCGATGAGTCTTGTGGATCCTATCTGGGTTGAGTTTGACCCTGTCTCCCTGGATGAAGTGGACAGGATCATGCGGAGGCTGTCTTCCACCACGTGTTTATTGGACCCGTGTCCTTCCTGGTTGGTTTATGCCTCCAGGGAGGTTACACGCGGTTGGCTCCAGGCAGTTGTCAATGCCTCTTTGAGTGAGGGGGTTTTTCCCGCCGCCTTGAAAGAGGCGGTGGTGAGACCCCTCCTCAAGAAGCCTGCTCTGGACCCAACCATTTTGAACAACTATCGTTCAGTCTCCAACCTCCTCTTTTTAGCGAAGGTTGTGAGAGCGTGGTGGTTCAGGAGCTTCCGCTGTTCCTGGAGGAAACCGATTATCTCGACCTGTGCCAATCGGGATTCAGGCCCGGACACAGCACCGAGACAGCATTAGTCGCACTGGTGGATGATCTCTGGAGGGCTCAGGACAGGGGTTTTTCCTCTGTCCTGGTCCTTTTAGATCTCTCAGCGGCTTTCGATACCATCGACCATGGTATCCTTCTGCGGCGGCTCCGGGGGTTGGGAGTGGGGGGCACTGTTTTATGGTGGTTCTCTTACCTTTCGAACCACTCACAGTCGGTGTTGGCAGGAGAGCAGAGGTCGTCCCCGAGGCCCCTCACCTGTGGGGTGCCCCAGGGGTCAGTTCTCTCCCCTCTCCTGTTTAATATCTACATGAAACCGCTGGGTGAGATCATCCGTGGTTTTGGGGTGAGGTATCATCAATATGCAGATGATACCCAGTTGTACATCTCCACCCCAGACCAGATCAGTGGTGCTCTCTCAGTGATGTCCCGGTGCTTGGAGGTGGTGCAGGCCTGGATGGGGAGTAACAGACTCCGGCTCAACCCGGCCAAGACTGAGTGGCTGTTCTTACTGGCATCTCGGTGTTCAGTGAATGTGCCATCTTTGGTCATGGGGAGGTGTTACCCCTGTGGATAGGGCGAGGAATCTGGGTGTCCTCCTGGATGCACAGCTCAATCTGGAGGAGCAAGTGGGAGCTGTGGCCAGAGGGGCTTTTGCCCAGGTTCGGCTGGTTCGCCAGCTCGCCCTTACCTGAACCAGATGCCCTTGACGGTCACTCATGCCTGTCACTTCCAGAATCGACTACTGCAACGCTCTCTACATGAGGCTACCCTTGCGGATTACTCGGAGGTTGCAGCTGGTGCAGAATGCGCGTGGGCTGTGATGGGGGTATCCCGATACTCCCATGTTACACCCCTCCTGCCGACTTGCATTGGTTGCCGGTTGCCTTCGGGTTTCCTTCAAGGTGTTAGTAACAACTTATAAAGCCCTAAATGGCTTGGGTCCAGGGTACTTGGGGAGCGCCTCCTGCCAGCATCACATTCCGATTGCCCCATGCGCTCCGACAGGAGGGGCCTCCTGGGAATACCGTCAGTCAGGCATTGTCGGCTGGCGGTTCCCAGGGCCTTTTCTGGGAGCGCCCCTATGGAATCAGCTCCCGTGGATCTTCGTTTGGCCCCTGATCTCCACTCCTTTCGTCAAGACCTGAAGACTTGGCTGTTTCAGCAGGCTGGCCTGGATTGACCCGGGGGGTGGGTTGTTTTAATTGTATTGTTTATTATCGTAATTTTAATTGTTTTTAATGTTTTTAGTAACTTATAGACTTGTATGTATTTAATATCTTTTTATTGTAAATATATTTCTTTTTATATGTTCGCCTCCCTGAGTCCTTAGGGAGAAGGGCGGCATACAAGTCTAAATTAATAATAATAATAATAATAATAATAATAATAATAATAATAATAACAAGGCTATGTTCCCTAGGTGAATCAGAAAAGAATCTTGTCTTTTTTCTGTGCTTTGGCCAGAACATCTCTGCTCATGGAAATATGTTTATTTATATATAAGGCTTATATAGCTGCTCATCAAGACATACAATTCTGGGCAGTTCACACCCCCAAAAAAACCAGCCTCACTACCAATACAATCAAAATTGGTGCCTCAAGCATCCTTCACCCAAGCACCCAACAATACCTTTGCCAGGTCCAAAATTGTCCTATTCTAATATTTGGCCTAACAGCCAGGTCTTTATATTTTCTACCAGTCTGAAAGATAGGAGACTTGCCTGATGCCAGAGGAACAGATATTTCATGGAACAGGGCTGCTATGGAAAAGGCACACTTCCTACAATACGTCCCACTAGATGGCAACAGTTAAGGGAATTGATGAGATATTAAGGTCTAGATGAGATACCAACTTTTTTCCTAGGCCTGATTGTGGTAGATTTACAGAAGGAATTGATAGAATAGGCAAGAGCCCAATTAATGATAAAAACAATTTCTGAATAGCAAAACCTCTGGATAGTTTGGTAAGTTGGAAAAGATGTGTCCAATAGATTGTGCATGCCCATGAATGTGACTCTGTTTTGATTCTAAATTTGGTAGAGAAACTCTTACAAAACCCGATTCCTTCCAGAATATGACAGCACTATATCCATTTCATGAGTATGAGTTTTGATTATATAGTTACATGGCTTCCTGGGTTTCTCATCAAACTTGAAATTGCAGCCTGATGATCAGTATTGAAAAAATATATTGATATGATCAAATTTACTGATCATTTCTCTAGAGCCGCAGTTTTAATAAAACAAATGCAGAGTTGGATTCCAGTCCTTCAACTGCATAGGGTTTTCCCCAAAAGTCTACTATTGCAATTATAGACTTTAAAAAAAATCACTATTATGTGCATGACACTAGCGTTCTCCTGCTGCTACTGATTATGGAGTCTGAGTAAATTCTCTTACAAATTACCATAGGCATTTTCTCTACGTTTTAAACTTCTATTTAAAAGCCCCAATTGCCTTTGTGCATAATCATTAAAACATAGAAATATCTAATAAGGCAAGTATAATAGTAATTGGGCTTTCACAGGAACAGCTGCCTCACAGAGGTTAGCTTAGGAAGGGGTCATTTTATGTTAGATATTGATATTACAGCAGTGAAAGGAATGTATGTAAAGTAGAAATACATTATTTCAATTCAAAGCAGATATTTTCACATATTGCATTGAATGAAATTAGTTGGTAAAAGCTGGTTCCTGTTTACATCTAGTAGTCTCTTTGCCTCGGGCTATTCCAATAGGTAAGGGCTTATCTACCTAAGCCACTTTTCTGAGCCTAGTCCCTCAACACACATTGGATAACAACTTCCATTCATCCCAATACCTTTCATCATCCCAAATCAGCTCTTTGTTTCTTTATTTAAAATCTGTAAGAATGTATACATTGAAGGAAGACATTTGGAAAGCTCCACAGCTTTTCTACTGTTTTGTTTTTTTAATTGCTATCCTATTATTTATCAAAAGAAAATACATAATTGCATTCTAATTTGTTAAATTGCTAAATTCTTGAGCAGTGAAATTATTCACTATGTAATGTGCAGTGCCCTTCCATTTTAGAAGTACTCCCAGCAGTGATGAATCTGAGTAATATGTCATAACCCCCAGAAACATATGTACTCTTTGACTGGGTATGCATCAACCTTCCTCTTTTCCCTCCCACATACACACAGGGAGGCTGGCTAGTCAAATCATATTTCCTTCCACATACAGAAACATACTTGCTTGGACTTGAAGTGACCACTGCTGCTGAGGGTTTCTAATGACAAGGCAGCTGTATGGCCTGATGGCAGCGTGTTCCATTCAATTCCTGTGGATGCATGAGTAATGAACTATCATGGTTGTTAACAGGGGTGGGATTCAGCTGGTTCAGGCCGGTTCAGGCAAACCAGATGTTAAATTTACATCTGGTTCGCCGAAACGGTAGTTGAACTGACTGGCCGGCCATGCCCACCCTGCCCCTCCCAGGAGTCTCCATGCAGCCCGTTTTGGATGCAGGTAAGTACAGGGTCCTCATGGAGGCTCTGGGGGGCAAAAATGGCCCTCCTGGAAGTTCTGGAAGTCCAGAAACAGGCCTGTTTCCGGCTTCCAGAGGGCCTCTGGATTCCGGGAGAGGTCATTTTTGCCCTCCCAGAAGCCCAAAGGAAGCCTCCGGACTCTGGGGAAGGCAAAAAATGGCCCTCTCAGAAGTTTTGGTAGGCCACGCCCACCATGATCACGCCCACCCAGCAACCTGGCAGAGAACTGTTGTTGGGATTTGTGAATCCCACCCCTGATTGTGAACCTCGACAGGAGTCTGATTGTTATTGTATATTGACCAATGGAGCAGTGCATCGTCTGCTGTCCAGATCATAATTATACTGTTGTGTCTTACATTTTCTGTTTACTGATACTATACTATAAGTGAATTAATGATCTCCTTTCCCATCATGCCACCATACCCCTCTACTTCATCAATAGTTGCTGGTGATGTCTAAGTTTTTAAAATGCATTGGACCAAAAAGGCAACATGCATATCTAAAGAAAGGACAAATTATATCCACTGGGAAGATAGATGATGTGCTTAATTCATAAGTCAACTGCAAAAGCTATACTGAGTTGCAAAAACTCTACTCAACTGCAAAAAAAAATATTGCAGTCTACACATGAGGAATGGCTGCAGAAGTGCACTTGGGCAATGTCACAATCTCTCTTTTCTCAACAGAGATTTTACTGATCACATTCCAGCATTCTGCAGTGATCTCTGCTGTAAACATTGTTCTGCTCAAACAGGGACTTCTAGCTCACCATGGTCTCACTGGACTTCCATTATCATGAGTAGTATGAGTTCAATTTTAATTTACTGCAAAGATTAGAGGTGGCATGTTGCGACTAGTGGGCCAAATTCTAAGCTTAGAAGGAAGGGGAAACTTCTTAAATTTTTAACTTGTTGTCTTAAGGGGTTAGGGAGACGGGTTAATGGGTTAATGGGTCTTTTTGCAGCCCGGTTCGTGGCAGGGGGGAGTGGGGGCTGGGGGCGGGCGGGCTCTGGGGGGCTCAGGTGGGGGCCGCGATTCCCAGGGTGGTTGGAGTCGGCAGCAGACGTCGAGGCATAGGGCCGTATCATATGTTGGGAGTGCGCACCGCCATCTTTGTGCGGTTGCTCGCTCCGACCCTATGGCCTCCTCCTGGGAGCTCGAGCGGGGACCCCTGGGCTTAGGCTGGTGTACTTTAATGCCAGGTGGGTGGCTAATAAATCTACCCTCCTCCGTGAGATTATTGAGGAGGAGGCTGCGGACCTGGCTTGTATCACCGAGACCTGGTTGGGCCCAGAGGGTGGTGTCCTCTGGTTGAATTATGTCCTCCAGGTTTTGGTTGTGCACGCCACGGGCCCAGGGAAGGGGTGGTGGGGTGGCTGTGGTTATTAGGGAGACCTTGTTTCCAAGGGAGGTCACTATCCCAGAGATAGGTGGAAGTGAGACCCTTCTCCTGAAGTGGGGGCCTAATGGTCAGGTGGGCTTGCTGCTCACATACCTTTCTCCCAGCTGTGTGACAGCAGCCCTGCGGGACTTCTTGGCGTCCTCTCGGGGTGGCGGTGGAGTTCCCAGGCCTTATAGTCCTGGGGACTTTAACCTGCCTTCCCTGGGGTACGTCGGGATTGGCCCAGGAATTCAGGACTTCTATGGAAGTCATGGGCCTGAACCAATTAATTCATGGCCCCACCCATGAGGGGGAACACTCTAGACCTAGTTTTTGTCTCTGAGTGGTGTGACAGAGGGCAACCTGTTCATACGGCTCTGCCCGTTCCATGGTCTGATCACTATCTCCTGCGGCTGGTTTTCCAAAGGCCCCCCACTGCTGGGACAGGGAGCCACTTAGATGGTTCCGCCCCAGGCCTTATGGACCCTGAGCAGTTCCAGGCGGAACTGGGGCCTTTTCCCTCTTCCCTTGCTCACAGCTCTGTTGAGGATCTGACGGCCGCTTGGCAGGGCAGCATCGGAGGCCCTCGACAGGGTTGTCCCCATCGTCCCCTCACGTCCGCGGATCTCGGATGGCTCCTTGGTATTCAGAGGAGCTCCAGGAGATGAAAGCCATCGGAGGGGCTTAGAGAGCAGGTGGAGGGCCACCCGCTCTCAGCTCGATCGAACCCAGTTAGAGCCCATATTAGGACTTACCTGGGAGCTATGAGGGTGGCGAGAAGGTCTTATCTCTCCACCCTCATAGCGTCCGAATAACCGCCCAGCCGCCCTGTTCGGGTTACGCTCTCTCCTTTGTCCTGTGGAGGGGCGGATCTGCTCTGAGGAAGGGCTGAGAATTTGGTCAATATCTGTCGGATAAGATCGCTCAATTCGGCGGGTTGTCCACTGATTTGCAGCGGTCTGAGGCGGGATACAGGTAGTCTGGCCAGTATGTTCTGGGATGAGTTGATCCTGTTTCTGAGGATGAAGTGGGCGGATTATCGCGGCCTGAGTTCCACCACATGTTTGTTGGACCCGTGCCCTTCCTGGCTGTCTTATGCCGCCAGGGAGGTCACCTGCGGTTGGATCCGGGCAGTTGTCAATGCTTCGCTAAAGGAGGGTGTTTTCCCCTCCGCCCTGAAGGAGGCAGTGGTGAGACCCCTCCTGAAGAAGCCTGCCCTGGATCCGACCGTGTTAGATAATTTTCGTCCAGTCTCCAAACTTTGCTTTTTGGCGAAGGTTGTTGAGAGTGTGGTGGCCAGGCAATTTCCGCTTTTCCTGGATGAAGCGGACTACCTGGATCCGTGCCAATCGGGCTTCCGGCCTGGTTTCAGCGAGGCATTCGTCGCACTGATGGATGATCTCTGGAGGGCACGGGACAGGGGTTTTTCTTCTGTCCTGGTCCTATTAGACCTCTCAGCGGCTTTGATACCATCGACCATGGTATCCTTTGCGGCCTTGCGGGCTGGGGTGGGGGCACTGTTTTTGGTGGCTCTCCTCCTACCTGTGGGGCGGTGCAATGGTGGCAGGTGGTAGAGGTCGGCCCGAGGGCACTCACTTGTGGGGTCCCTCAGGGTGGTCCTCTCTCCCCTTTATTTAATATCTACATGAAACCGCTGGGTGAGATCATTAGTGGTTTTGGGGTGAGGTATCATCAATATGCTGATGATACACAGCTATATATCTCCACCCCAAACCAGATCAGTGATGCCCTCTCCGTGATGACTCGCTGTCTGGATGCGATGCATCTGGATGGGCGGAAACATGCTTCGACTCAACCCGCCAAGACTGAGTGGCTGTACATACCGCATCGCGGTCCAGTTTGGAATGTCCATCATTGACCATAGAGTGGTGCTGCCCCCTGTGGATAGGGCAAGGAACCTGGGGGTCCTCCTGGATGCACGGCTCCGGTTGGAGGAGCAGGTGGGAGCCGTCACCAGGGGGCTTTTGCCCAGGTCGGCTGGTTCACCAGCTGCCCGTTCTGGACGCGATGCCCTGCGTCGGTCACTCATGCCCTTGTTACTGACTCGACTACTGCAACGCTCTCTATCTAGGACTGCCCTTGCATACCATCCGGATTGCAGCTGGTGCAAAATCGCGGCGGCGGGTGGTGATGGGAGTTCCCGGTTCTCCCATGTTGCCCCCTCCGCGTGGCCTGCATTGGCTGCCGGTTGCGCTCCGGGTGAGATTCAAGGTTTTAACCTTAACATACAAAGTCCTTCATGACATGGGTCCTTATTATTTAAGGGAGCGACTGCTGCCGACATCGAACACTAACCGCCCTGTGCGAACCCACAGACAGGTGCTCCTTGGGGTCCCATCGGCCGGGCAGTGCCGGCTGGCGGTCCCCCGACGACGGGCCTACTCTGTGCGCCCCTGACCTCTGGAATCAACTTCCCCTGGAGCTCCGCCTGGCCCCTGACCTCCACACTTTCCGTCGCGACCTGAAGACCTGGTTGTTTAATCAACCCGGGCTGTGACCCTGGGGTGGGGTGGTTTTTTAGAGCTTTAATGCTGGGATTTTAGTATTAATTCGGCTTGATTTGTTTAATCTGGTTTTATCTAATTTATTGTTGTGTAGTTTTTTACTTTGTAAGCCGCCCCGAGTCCTTTGGGAGTGGGGGCGGCATATAAGTCGAATTAATAAATAAAAATAAATAAATAATGTTAACATTATCTTTGACAATACATATTTTCATTAAAAAATGCTTTAATTGCCAATTTTTAAAAATATGCTTTTAAGAATACACACACACACACACACACACATATGTTTGTCTTACAGAAGCTAAATGAAAGAACATGTTAGGCATAGTTGTTGATATTAATGAACTTGCCCCAAGCAAAGTAAAGTTGATAAAGTCATTCCACAGAAAATGTTCTTTCTAATACAGTTCAAAGTTTTCCGATAAGCATTGAATTAAACCTTTAAACTCCTTGGAATGAGGTGTGGTTTTCTGTTCAGCTTATCTTTTCTTAGCTTTGTCTGCTAGATTTTTTTCCCTTACTTTTAGTTTTACCTTCTATGCCTTTTTCTATGTTCTATATTGTTCTCTGACCTAATGTAAAATGCAGTCAGACATATTGCCAAAGGATGGTCAGGCTGTGATGCACAGCCATGATCTTCCATACTGCTTTTTTTTAAAAATCACCATAGGAAATTCCTTTGACCATTATTGCAAAGTTGGCTCTGCAATCTTCCGATAGAGTTTTAAAAGAACTTATGTTTAGCTAAAAGAAGAGAACACAAAACTGAACTGAATAGCTAATATCGTAGAAAACAGAAATAAAACTTTCTTGATAAGTTAAGAGAAATGGGCTGAAAGAGCCTTGGTGGTGCAGGCTGTTAATGCCTAGCACTTAAGTTCCAGCTGCCTGCAATTAGTGCAGGCTCGAATTCCACCAGGCTCAAGGTTGACTCAGCCTTCCATCTTCTCGGGGTAGGTAAATTGAGGACCCAAGATTGTTGGGGGCAATAAGCTGACTTTGTAAAAATGCCGCTTAGTAATAAGCAGGCATATACAATGGAATGAAGGCTGTTGCTGAGCACATTGGGTTGTATCCCAAAAATTGTAAGCCGCCCTGAGTCTTCGGAGAAGGGCGGCATATAGATGTAAATAAATAATAATAATAATAGTATTAAATTTAAAAGAACTCAAATTTAAAAGTTCCTCACTCAGAAAGCACAAATCAAATGTAAAAGCAGTTCAGCATTTATGATTAAAAAGTAGAAGTTGTAAAAAGGATCTTAGTATAGTAGCTGATTCCATACTGAATATGAATTTATAGTATGATGTAGCTGGAAAAAAAACAAATGCAATTTTAAGCTGCATCACTGAAGTATTGGTTCCAATCATAGCGAATAATGTAGATCAAGTTCTTGGAATTCTGGAAGCCTTTTAACACCCATGTATTGGTCAGAACAACTTGATTTACTGTGCTTTGATTACTTTGAACATTGCAAAGAAGTAAAGATGTCAAGTCCCTGACTATTTGACGCATGCCTCTTGTGATTGGCTTGTATACGTGGGAGTTAGTCAAAAATTAAAGTTTCCAAAAGTAGTTATCCCTACCACAGTATCCTAGGCAAAGGGGAAATGCAGCAGTAATAGGAAGGAGATAAGTAAGAACACTTTACTAATAATAATATAGAAAGAAGATTGAAGAATTATTTTGGACTTATTTTATATAGTATATGGCACGTGTTAGTCAGGGATCACCGAGGTGGCTGGCTGCCTTTGTGAAAGGAATTTTTTGGGCGGTGTTATCTTTACCCGTGAGATGCTTGAATGCCTGTAGGCAGTCGGGGGTGGCTCCTTTTTTGTCCCTCCGCTGTTTATTTGCTCACAGGAATCGAGCTACTGAGCTGTCGACCTCAGTGGTGCACAGGCCCAGCATCTTACCACGTAAGCCATCACAGCCCCCTATTTTGGACTAACAGATGATTTTTGATAGAAAGAATATAAGTAATTCAACTGTATAAGTGCTTAGATTTAGTATTCTTTCACTTTAAAACATTAGCAAAAACAAATTATATATTATAAAATTCAGGTTTCAAAATGAAAAATTCTTTTGTTGATACCCTTGATGTTTCTAGTAAATTGACAATAAACCAAACTCATTGTTCATCCACTGGTATACTATATTTTTAAATATGTTTATATGCTGTCATCTCTGGGTCTTCCAAATAAGGATTTATGCGGTTGTCTAGTCCAAGGTATCTAAGAAGATTGTGAGTTTGAAATATTCATTCAGAGCTTGAAAATTATCAAGTGTATGTTCATTTCTTTTCAGATAGACCTGGCCTACTAACTATAGAATGCCAATGAATCACTTCATTGTAAAGTTGCAGAGGCCTATTTATAGTGATTTTATGAGTTATTGTTGATAGATTTTTTTATGTTCCTGGCTTTGAATAAGGTTATAATTGCCACTTAAGTATATGACATGACTTTGAACTTTGATACAAGTTTGTTACATTTTTCTTATTACCAGAATTTCCTTATTACCAATGTGTAGAATAGTTTTCAAACAAAGTAGCAATTCTGTGCCAGCTTTTAAGAGAAAGAGTAATTTAACTCAATGTATTCAACTTATTTATTTATTTAACATATGGCAAAGACATGGACTTATAGTGGTTCAAATATTAATGCCCAGTCCATCCAGCCATTCAAGGACAGGGTGGTCTATGTTGAAAAAATCAGACATTGGGCTGGTGTAAGTTCTTGATGGACATTCAGACACAATGTGATAGATATTTTGTTGAGGGGCACCACACTGAGGAGTAGAGACAAGACTCCATTTAAACAGTGAGTCCTGGCAGACATCATGTTGGGTACAGATCCTATTCAGAGTTGACCAATGCTGGCGAGGAAGGTCAAAACCTGGCATCTTTTGTGTAGGGTCATCTATGTAATTGCCTGCATCTGGGCGTTCTGCAGCCCATTTGGCTTTCCACTGTGTGTTGATGTCAAAGTTGTTAGAGAGCTGTTGAGCGAGTGCCAGAGAGGGCTTCCTGGATTTAAGCCTGCCAATTGATAGATGAGAAAGATCAGCGTGCACAGAAAGAAGTGGATTTCTCATAATTTTGTTGTACTCCTTCACTGAGGCTTCCTGCCTTCATCGAGCTGGTGGTGCAATGTGGCTCAAGACGGGGAGCCAGCAGGTAGGAATAGATTTTATGCAGCCCCTTATGATCCTCATTGTATCATTTAGACTAGCATTGATCTTGCTAGTGTGGCAGCTATTAGGCCAAACAGGGGCACAGTATTCAACTGTGGAGTAGACCAACCCTAGTGCTGATATTCTGAGAGTAGAGGCTGAGGCTCCCCATCTTGATCCTCTTAGTTTCTGAAGTAAATTGTTCCTGGTATTGATTTTAGCAGACATGTTTTCTAGGTGTTTCTTATAGGAGAGAGTCTGATCCAAAGTTACTCCGAGGTATTTGAAGTGTGGGTCATAAGGGAGTAGGTTGTTATTCAGTTAGGCCTTCGGGGTGACATTAGCAAGTTTGTTATTGAGATGGAAACAGGTGGTCACCATTTTGCTGACACTGGGTATGAGTCTCCAGTCAGTGAAGAATTTTCCCAGGGACTTCAGGTCCTCAGAGGGGAGGCAGTCCAATATTTCCAAGTTTTTATCTTGTGCTCCTAGGGCCAGGTCATCTGCATACCCAAATTTATAACCCCGTGTATCTGGCATATCTGAAATATAAAGATTGAACATTGAGGGTGCCAGTACAGAACCTTGTGGAAGGCCATAGTTGAGTCTTCTTAATTTGCTAACATTGCCCCCCATAGTGATCTGAAATGATCTATTGCTGAGCATGTTGTTTATTAGGCGATAGAGGATTTTACAGGGGATGATGTGACTCAGTTTGTAAAGCAGACCCTTCTTCCACACATTATCGTATGCTTCAGTAAGGTTGATGAACACAACTGTAGTTTTTAGGTCTTGCTAGAAACCAGCCTCGATATGTCCTGTTAGGCTCAGCACCTTATCAACACAACTGCGATCATAATAAAAGCCAGCTTGTTCCACAAGCAGAAATGTATCTATTGTGGTCCAATTCTGTTTATGATAAGTTTCTCCAGAAATTTGTAACAAGAGTTCAGAAGGGCAATGGGATGGTAGCTTTCTACTCTGTCTTGTATTTTGCCAGGAGCAATATTACTTTGGCTTTTTTGAATTCCAGTGGGAGGTGTCCGCTAGAAAGTATGTTTGAAAACAATTTGTCAAGCCAATTCCTTATTAGACTCCCAGAATGAATTAGCCATCGCCCCAGCTCAGCTCTGCTGCGCATGCACACACATGTCCTGTCGGCCAGCTGGTCTTCGGGTCTCCGCCACGCATGCATGCAGCAGGGCACATGCATGGGGCAGGGCGCATGCTTGCAAGGGGGTGGGGCAAATGCCCAGGAGTGGGGTGTATGCACAGACACACATGCATTACATTTTGGGAAGGCACCAACGCGCATTTTGGGCACTCAGTGTCAAAAAGGTTAGCCATCACTGCCATAGGGTAACTGGCCAGCTTTCGGTTACATCTAAGTTAAAACATAAAAAGTTAAAATCAAACATTAAAGCCAAAGGCACATGGGGAGGATGGGGGCGGAGGGGGGGAGATGTCATCATCATCATACAAGGTCAGTTAAAATGTAGAAGACTTAAACTACTGTTTGGAGACTGTTAGGGGCTGGAGAAAGAAACTAGCCTAGAATAAACCACAGTAAGATGTAAATGTTGCCTGCATATAAATATATATATTAACCTTCAGTAGCTATTAGGTTTGGTTAATTGCTGTAGACAGGCTTGCAACTCTCCATCCAAGCGCAAATCTGTTACTGGGAGGGCCTTTTGTTATCATGGATCCTGTTCTGACCCAACCCTATTCAACAGCCTACTCGTGAGGAGAAACCCGTTTTTATTTAGAAAGGCAGGAATAACATGGCATTCACTGACAAAGCTCCAGGTCACACATCCTTAGGTGATTTGTAGCATCTCTGAGTTATGCACAAGGAGCCTCAATTAGCACTTCAATCCCAACACAAAGAGTCCTGACCAACCTGGATAGTGGCAAGGAAATCCTGGCAAGGAATCTGCCAGAGGGAACTTTCTGGAGCTTTAATGGTTGTCTCTGACAACCGCGCCTCCCACACCCCCTCTCCTTATATCCCAGCGAGGGAGGGGCTTGTTAACATCTCCTTTTCCTGGATAGCTGGCCTTCAGTCCTGCGTTGCTCTCCCCTCCACACTTCTCTGCTCATACACACACCTGGGATAGACCCCAGTTGTTACTCCCCATTGCTCAGCTCAGGGCCCAAAAACATCTGTCTCTCCACCTGAGTGTGAGTAGATGGACCATGCTATGCATCTGGCTCTGAGACCTCCTGCTCCTCAGAGCCTCCTCAGGCCCCGATGGTAACTCAGGCACCCCCTCCATCCCCTCTGACTCAACTGCCAGCTCTTCTACACAACAGATCCTCCCTAAATCCTAACCCTGAACAATGCGTGGAAGCAGCTTCAGCTGGTATGCCATTTATGGCCTAATGTGGACAGGAAATCATGACTACATTTCATTATGCCTTCATCACTGTAAGGCTGGATAACTGAAGAAGACATCTGCCAAAATGTCAGGGCTCTAAAATGCAGCTTACTTGTCTTTCCATTCTGGAGTTGTGAAAGTAATACTTGTGAATGTTTCTGATGACAGGTGATAAGCAGAAATAGCTATTATCGTGTTTTGATATCAGAATTTGGGAGAAATAAAAATGCCACATAAAATTAAGAAGCAAACGTTTTCCACTCCTGCTTCTGTTTTCATGGTGAAGATTTCCTTCAGGTAGACACCCCATCTCCACTATTCCTTCTTCTATAGATACTGTTAGAATACTGCATATTGAGGCTTTGAGTACAAATTATCTCTTTACCTCTCTCATGGGGATTCTGGATGAAACTCTGATTTAGATGGCAGATAGGTACAGAAGAATTTTGGTTTGCAGTTTTCACCAGACTGACCTATACATTGACTACCGCACAGAATGTATCAAAAGCAAGACCTTCAACTTACATCCCAATAACCATCACCCCAACATCCAACATTAGGCATGCACCCCCTTACTTCCTCCAGACCCACTACTACATATCTAAAATGCAAACTACTCAACGCAAGAAGCCTCGCAAACAGGCTTCCGGGTTGAGCCTTCTCGCTAACGGGCGGCGGTTTGCGATCGTCTCCGACCGCAGCCCGGCTCTTGCATTGGAGAGCTCCGATCCTTACGGCTCGGGGCTGAAGCTGCCTCGGAGGGGCGGCGGAGAAAGGGAAAGCTGCCAGCCAGAGTGAGGGGAGCTGCATCTCCCCCCTTTTGGGTCTGGTCTTTTCTCTCCGAAGACAACAAGAAGCGGTGGTCAATATGGCCACCTCAAAGAGAAGGTCTCAACTGGACTAAGATCGGTGCAGGAGGAAAGAAACAAGTTGACAGCAGAGGAACCAGGAGTATCGGATGGTAAGATCAACAAAGGCACCCCGGGATTAAGATAAAGATGAGTTTTAAAAGAAGAAGAAGAAGCGCGAGTGTCAAGTGAAGGAAAAATAATAAGTAAAATATCTTTGACAGCTATAAGGGGCTTCGAACCGGGAAAGGAAGAAGCCGGTGTAAGAACTTAAGTTTGGGGCTCGAAAAATCCTGAATATTAAAATAAAAGGAAAGGGAGAAGATTTCATGTAACAGAAAGTGCCACTTTGTGGATAAAAACTGGAATTTAAAGAAGAAGGAAAATATCTTGTTCCTTTGTGAATTGGAGTTGTTACAATGTTAAAGAGACACTGAAACAAAAAAGCAAGATCCATAGAAGGTGAAAGTTTGAATTAAAATAAAAGACAGACTGCTGGATTAGTTGGTGATATTGATATAGACTCTGGACTTGGGCTAAGATCTTAGAAAATTTAAAGAGGAAGAAATAAGGAAAATAAAACTTTGGTGGCCATCCAAGGAATTAAAATGGAATTTAAAAGTATGAAAGAACTGCTACAGGAAGTGACTGAACTAATTTGGCTCATTGCAGAAGACATGGGCATGGAAATGGCGAACAAAGAACAAGAAGAAGGAATCTTGGAAAGGAGGAGCCAGCACAAGGGAAAGCCATTTTAAAGAGACAATTAACACAAAGATTAATACAAATAAAAGGGAAAGGAAGGGTGGTTAAAAAAATGAAACCTAAGAAAGTAATTAAAAAGGGGAACATTTATGAAATTAGGCATGCTAGAAAGGTCCAGAAGAAAAGGAGCAGAAAGGCAAAGAGAGAGGGGATTCAAATTGGATGGAGAAGGGATATAGCAGGATAAAAGGGAGGAGAGGGAACAAGAAACAAGAGCAGAAGATAGAGAAATACAGGAATTATATAATGAAGAAAGAAACTCGTTTACATAGAGATAATGGTTAATGTATTAAGAAGAGGGTTCTGCATGGAGAAGAGGTAATAAGAATATATTGTAATCATAAAAATGTAAAACAATAGAGGGGGTTACTGACAATTTTTATTAGATGAAGGTTACACTTTTACTTTATAAAAGAAAGGTAAATGTTGATTACATAAATTGAATTAACTGAAATGATTTTGAAGATGTTTAAAAACCAGATTTGTTAGTAACCAAGGTTATTTATTTTTTACTATTATTTTGGAACTATAAACAAATTTTAGGGGGGATATATGTTGCAGAACCCGATTGAAAAGAGATATAATGTTATGTAGCTTTTCTTTTCTCTTTTTTCTTTTATTCTATCTTTTGCTTTAAAGGGAATGATTATTACTATGTTAATATGTTAACCACTGAGGTGTCACTTTCAAAGTAGTAAAGGGGGGGCAAGTCTAGGTTTTCTTTTTATTCTTTTTTGTGTTAAAACTTGTATTGATTTAGAATTATGGAGAGAATATGTGATGAAAGGGCAAATCTGACGGATAAAAGAAATATGTAAATGATAAAAGAGTATTAACAATGTGAAGATAGTTAAAGGATAGATATGGATAAACTTTATTTTCTATATGATGGGCAAACATATTGTTATTTTAAAGATATTTAAATATTTAAAAAATATTTACAACTAATTTGAAATGAAATGGGGGGTTATACAGATTGAGATTAAGATTTGAGACTAGGATTAATTTGTTTGGCCCTTTGTTTGCCAAAAAATGGAATGGAAGTAAAAATGGGATAAAATAGGAAGTTAAATGTCAAAAATGAATATGGAATTATTGTCATATTTGCATGTAAAAGTGATGACCCGGGAATATGCTGTCTACTGAAAAGAGCCTTATTTGAACCGTTAAAAATTGAATAAAACTTGTTTAAAAAGAAGAAGAAGAAGCGTCGCAAACAAAATGCATCAATTCCTCATTTTATTAAGCACAGCCACATTCGATTTTGTCTGTGAGTTGAATGCATCTTTTCCAGACTCCATGACTACAGTCAGAGAATATCATGTTTATTGGTCAGATCATGAAATCTGTAGAGGAGGTGGAGTTGCTATCTTCTATAAAAAAATCCCTAAATCTAAAAAAGATTCAAATTACAGGAGAGCTTGCTCTTCCAGAGACCATGGTCTGTGAATTGTCCTTGAATACCTCAATTCGCTTCTTACTATGCTACAGAGCTCCTGATTATGACATAGTTCATGCAAACAAGCTAACTTCATTTCTAACATGGGTTGCCTCTTGCTCACACCCTCTTATTTTCCTTGGTGACCTCAATCTACCTCTAATAAATTGGACCCTAAATGAATGTCCATCCAAACCTATACATGTAACTCTGGACAACGCTGTTACTACACTGGGACTGGATCAATTAGTTACTAACAACACTAGACTGAACAACTGCCTCGACCTCATCTTCTGCAACAGCTCAAACTCAATATATGGCCTACAAATACAAGAACTCTTTTCAAACAGTGACCACAGTATGATTGACTTTTGTCTCAATTTACATCCTCACAAAGAGGATCATAATGATGGATTCCCAAAATACAATTTCAAAAAAGCCAACTATAATCTCATAGATGCTGACCTATCATCTCTAGATTGGCACATTCTGTTCTCTAGCTGTAATACTACAGAAGACCATTATAATGCATTCTTGCTCGAACTTGAAAGAGTCATTAAACTATATGTACCATTAGTAGCCCCCCAAAACAAAACAAAAAACAAATTACCCATAACAGTAAGGAAACTTCAATAAAAAAATCGCTATGGCGTAAAAACAAAACTAGCTATGTAGCAAACTTTAAAAACCAATACAACACCTTATGCCAACAGATAAAGCCTGAATGCACAAATTATCACCGCAAGCAAGAGGAAAACCTCCTGTGTACAAAATCCAACCACGCCTTCTACAATTTTGTAAACACCAAACTTAAAGACTCAAGAACCATCCCACCCCTAAAAGGACCAAATGAGAAAGACTGCAGCAATGAAGCTGTTAAGGCCAACCTCTTTAACACAATCTTCAGTTCAGTTTTTGTAAACAGCAATGGCTCATGCCCCACATTTCCTAGTCGTACCACAACTAACTGTAATGATCTACTACATATTGACTTTACAGAAGATAACGTAGAAAAGGCACTACATAACCTAAAGCCATCCCTATCTATTGGCCCTGATGGATTATGTGCATACTTCTTTAAAAAGCTCTCCTCTGCCATAGCAGAACCCTTAAGCATTATATATGAGATATCATTTAGAACTAGCTCCTTACCAAAGCTATGGTCCTTAGCTAAGGTCATTCCTATCTTCAAAAAAGGTGACCCCAACCTGGTTGAAAACTACAGACCAATCTCACTGTGTTGTGTCACGTGCAAAATAATGGAATCAATCATTAACTAATTCATCATCCTCCACTTAGAGGTCAAACAACCTCCAAAAAACAATTTGGTTTTAGGAAAAAAATGTCCTGAAATCTACAACTTCTACACTGCAAAAACATATGGACTACTCTACTCGACCAGGGTAAAGCAATAGACGCAATTTATATAGACTTATGCAAAGCCTTTGATTCAGTGGTACACAATAAATTATTGTTAAAACTAACTCTTATGGCATTTTCAGATCCCTTCGTAAGTGGATTACTGCATTCCTGTCAAACAGGCAACAAATAGTAAAAATAGGGAGTGCTATATCAAACCCTGCTCCAGTTAACAGCGGTATCTCCCAAGGCAGTGTTTTAGGACCCACACTCTTTATACTCTATATAAATGACCTTTGCGATCACCTTATAAGCAACTGCGTCCTCTTCGTGGATGATGTAAAACTATTCAACACCACCAACACTGGCTACTGTCCTTCAAAGTGACCTTGATTATGTGTCCTAATGGTCAAACAATTGGCAACTCCAAATCTCGACCAACAAATGCTCTGTCCTTCACATTAGGAATTAGAAAAGAAATATAAATAGTTCTATCAAATATACCTTAATGGCCACCCATGCATACTTTTTGGTCTTTAGCTTTAGCTTTCATATTGGGATAAGAAAATTTTGTAATGCAGATTCATTCATTTACACAAATTCATTGTATGTTTTGTGACTTTTTGTATGTAGGCCTGATGATAGCAATTAGTTCAGTCATATCCCCCTGCTTTTTATTTAGTCATATCCCGCTGCTGTTTTTCCTACTTTTGACCATGTGGTCAAAAGGTTATCTATTCATAATGGTATTATTTTTACCTCTCTTGAATATTGATATTTTTTAGAGGATATCTCAATTTTTAAAAAAATTTGGGAGGAAATTTGAATTAAAAAAACTCCAAGGAAACAAGAATGTTGGGTTTGCAGTAGTTCTGCCCTTTGAATCTCAAAAAATTGCTAATTTGACAATTATGTCTCATGTACAACAATTCAGAATAATATTTGATGAATAAGAATGAATGAAGGGAAAAAACTTTCTACAGCTCTGCATTTTGCTTTCTATTGCAATCTGCATAAGATGTTGAGTGTAAAAATAAACTTTTTTAAATGTAAGGATTTCAAATTTCTATTTTGTATTTTTGTTCAAAGGAACCCTTATTGATTCATGTATATATCCGTTTTTGAAACATTTCATTATTTCATTGTTTAAAATACCATATGAACTTTCTCATTTTATGAAAATAAGAAAGTATAATTGACAGCCTGCGGAGATGGCAGCAGAACACCAAGAACAGAAATGATGTCATAGACACAACAGAAGTCAAGCTAGAAACTAGAGCGCTATGAAATTATAAAAGGGCTCACTTTGTCTCATAATCCCCTTTGTCCATTCACAAATCCAAAAATCATTGTCATTTATCTCCAAATGTCAGCAATTGTCCACAAAGAGTTTCCAGAATTAAAATGATTCTTTTAATTCTGGTCAAACAAGTCAACTTTATATTCCTTTTTAAAATTCTAAGAGTCTTAATCTTAAATTCATCAAATTGCTATTGTAGAATTGAATCTTCATTCAAACTTTTCCCATCTGAAATACTTCTTCAGACAATCCTCTTTTGTAAATCACAAAATAACCTTGTTCACGTTCTTTTTTCATCTCCTGATTTGGTGGAAGGATTTTCTCATAGTAATGCTTTAATTTATTTAAGGAATGAACTGTGCTTTTTAAACATTTTACTACTGAAAATATAGACTACTTGTTACAAAACATTTTGTTTAAAGGTGCTGTGCAAAAAGCTCCTTAAGTCTAATATTTAGACAAAATCAGACACAAGTATTTATGATTTGCTAATGTATAATTTAATGTTGTGAGGGTGAAAATTTGGCTTAGAACCATTTGCTATGCTACTGCTATGCTCTCTAATATATTGAGTCAGCAGAAAATTTCATCTGTCTAGCCATTGCTTTCAAATTTAATTGGCAGTAGCTTTTTCAGATATACCTTGGGTAGGCAACAATTAGATAGGTGGAAAGATTTGAATTTTGAAAACACATTGTAGACAAACCCACAAAGCAGTTACCCTAAAGAATAGTTCTTTAAAATGGCTACTTAGGAGAGCATAGCTGTAAGAAAATATTTCTCTGGTATGGTTGCTGATTGCTACTCTCTCTAATAGGACTACTAGATATTGGCTGCAAAAATTTGGGCACCCATTAGATGAGAGCAATATGCTAGACTTTCTATGTCTCTATTGTCATTCAGTTTTTTTATAGGCCAGATCAGGTAACTCAACCACTAGCAGCTAGATGCTCCCTAACTTACTTACCTACCTACGTACTTACTTAATTTACCTATTTGTTTAGGGAGACTTCCAAACAAATCTGCCTACTATTTTTATTTTCTAAGAAAGTTTTTGGTAACTCAGATGAAAAAATATTTCCACAAGTAAAGAAATGCTACAGATTGTTTTTAAATATGCTTATTGTTTTTAAATGATTATTTAAAATTAAAATTATTTACAATTAAATCAGATGGATGAGGAGCCTGATAGATACCATGGAAGGTTTCCACAAGCTCTCTGCTGAGCTTATTTACTTGTACTATCTATCCTTGATCTGAGACCTCTAATAAGATATTACAAGATACACTATGTGATATGCTGTACGTTAATTTTCATCTACTTCCAGTCACCATTAACCAAAGCTGAACAGATATAAGATTTAAAATATATCTGGTAAAATTAGACAATTTTTTTTCTGGGAATTGAATAAGGTAGTAGCTAAATTTGTACGTTCAGGGAAGAAACCCCAAATAAAGTTCAAATTATTACAGGATAGTAGAAGTAGAGGTGGCTTCGGACTCCCTGATTGGGAACTATACTATCATGCAGCAGCACTAGCATGAATTAAAGAGTGGATATCTCTGAGTAATAAAAGAATGCTAACTTTAGAAGGACATGAGTTACAAATAGGATGGCACACCTTTTGATGGGAGAAAAAGAACAAAACACATTCACATGTTCAAAACCATCTAATTAGGGATGCATTATTACAGGTCTAGGGTAAAACAAAAAAAACACTACATTAAAATATCAGGCTGGCTTTCAACAATGGAAGCAATGATTTATCCAAATACATTAGATATAACCAAAATGATAAGATATAATCAATTGTTAGATAACCAAGGAAGATTGAAGACAAATCAAGAATTGTGAGAAGAATGGTCCTATCTACAATTGCAGACAAGATACAAAAAAGATTTAGAAGAATTTGGTATTGATAGAGAACAACAACGAATAAACAAAATTTTATTAGGACCAAAAGAAAAATTAATAACTAAACTGTATAATTACTTACTTAAATTTGATAGGGAAGAGGAAGTCAAAGGAACAATGATAAGCTGGGCAAGAAATTTTGGATATAACATACAATTGGAGGTATGGGAAAAATTGTGGACCAAAAACTATAAATTAACAATGGCTGCTACCTACAAACAAAACCTTTATAAAATGTTTTACTGTTGGCATCTAGTACCGACAAGATTGGCTAAAATATACCCAAACATGAATCCAGAATGTTGGAAATGTAAAAACAAACAAGGTACCTTCTTTCATATGTGGTGGTCCTGCCCCAAAGCAAGAGAATATTGGAACAAAATAAGGAAACGGTTGCAGGAAATTACCGGTCTCCAAATAGAACTTAAGCCTGAAATGTTTCTTTTAGGGATCTTTAGAGGAGTATTTAAGAAAGAAATCAAATATATCATAATACATGTACTGACAGTGGCAAGAATTACTTAGGCATAGAGTTGGAAATTAGATAGTATCCCTACTGATAGTATGATAATAAAGAAAATAATGGATTCTGCAGAAATGGTCAAACTCACATTAGAATTGCAAGACAGAACAGATATGGAATATTATATGGTCTTAGACTATAGGAATAAAAAATAATGTAAATATGTATAGATATATATTGACCTAAATGGAAAAGTTGATGTCACAACACTGCGAAGATTGTATATGAGTTGTTTTTAAATGTGGAAAAATTTAATAAAAATTGTGTGTGTGTGTGTGTGTGTATGCATATATGTATATGTGTGTATGTGTGTGTGTTGCTCTAGTCAAGAATAATGTAGGAAAGTTTGTAGTTTGTATTTCACGGCCAAAATTAAATTGTGTACACAAGGGAAAAGAACATACAAAAATATACCAATCTGAGGTAAATAGTTTGCGTAATTGAAAAACATCACAATGTTAAAAGTTTCTGTATTCTGGTTGCTGTGCAGCTGAATTGCACTCTACAGCATAACACAAATAATTGGTGATTAAAGTATCATTGTTTCCAGTAGAACTGGATTGGAGGATCTGAGAAAGTACACATGCCACCATGTCTGGAGTAATGAAGTGAAAACCTGGCAAAAAAAATCTAGAAGGGACTAGATGTCATCGTTCCAGGGAAGATCCATTCCTGTCAGTAACTCCAAGACACACGTCATCTCAAAGCACTTTTATTAGAACAGTACCTGGCACATACTGGGAAAATCCGGAACTAAATATTCCCGGCTTCCCCACGAAGTCCCAAGCTAGAACCCATCCCCTTTCTTCTTCATCACCAGATCACATGCACCAATCCCAAAGTAAGTTTTAATTCTTCCTGTGCCACACTCTGTAACCTTGAACTATCAAAATAATATATTTTGTCTAAGCTACTCAATTAACATCACCCCCTCCCACTTTCTTCAACTATGTGGCAGCGATGAATTCCATAGATGACACTAGACTAGTGTCATTCATACAGGTGCCTTAATTGTAGAAAATATGTACTTGTTTCTGTTAGTAAAATATCCCTTCTTTAAAAAAGCAATAGTTGACATAACGTAGCAGTATTCTTTCTAATATAATCTATGTGAATTTTTAGAGACTTGCAGAAATGCCATACTAATATTCAGTAATGTAAAAATAAAACCATGCATGCATCAAAAACTATGTGAAAGAAGAATTGACCTTGTTTAAGCAAGAGTACAGCACCACTGTGTTACTCATTAAAGCACCTTGCCTTTCTTTTTTAGCTTTTGCATGTGCCTAAAAAAAACCCAACCTACAGGTATTTGAAGAATTATATGAAGCAATAAATTGAAAAATAATGACATTTTTTCACTCTTGCTTAGGAACTTTAAAATATCAGATTGATTTTAAAAATAGTAGAGAGGTGCTACATCTTTAATCTCTGCTCCTTAAAGGTTATTCAGCATTTATTGAATATTGAAGCTTCCTGTCCTTATTTGATTGTTTCTGTCTACATTTTCCCTTGCTTTTTGGAAACATTTATAATTTATTTTCACATTTGTTTGTAAAATGCTTGCAAATTGTATTATTTTGCTACAAAGCCCCATCACACAATACTTTAGATGAGGAATGATTCACATATGTGTACATCAAAGTGTGTGTTTGCAGATATTTTGAAAACAAAACTAATCTGGTGTTCGCAATGCAGTTCACTCAGTTATAGCTTTGCTGAAAGAGTGAATAATGTATGTGAATAATGTAAAGAGATTCTTTAAAATAGGAATATTCTAACTCTGCAGACTTGCTTTATAGAAAATTAACATTATTTATTACCAGTAAACTTTGATCTCTGAATGCTTATACCTTTAGAAATGAAAAGCAAAATTATGTCTAAACATTTGGGGTATTTAGGTATATTATTCCATTATGCAATTTAAAATAATCATGGGGAATCATCTAATATTTAAATCAACTTTGCAACCGAATTGGAACCTTCCATTTGGATATAAAATTCAGTTTAAGTATCAGTTGTATTAAATAAAGTATGTGTATACATAAACAAAAATGCATCACATCTTCAAAGAAATTGAAAGGTATCTGATTCAGTTATTCAATTCAGTAATGAAATTCAAAATATTCAGATCAGTACTTGTATATAAGGTATAGTTTGTAAAGGATTACAAATTTCCAGGATAAAAAGCATTTTAAGCAGGAGAAATAAAACTTAATAAGTTGTGACCAAAAACTTCCTAAAAGTTGGGCTGAAGCTTGAGCAAAAAATGTATCTCTACTAAATAAGGATATATTGGGGTTATATCAAATTTTCTTTTGTAAGCCTTGTAAGTCTGTTGTAAGTTCCACCTGTTTGTGGTAACCAGGCAAAAGGATTTCTCAATATTCAACCTATTTCTCAGATTTGCAAATTATCAAAATAATTGATAAGATAGAACAAATTTCAAGTAATATTGTAGCCAAATGTTTTCTCCCTAGCAAAAGAATTCTACTTTTTCTAACCCATTGCAGAGTGCTTTCATTGTCTATTGGTCTGTGCTTCATTTTAAGGTGGATTAACAGTTTAACAACATTTTGCAACTTATCTAAGATACAAACATCTGATCTGAAAAAGGGTTCCTTGGAAGAAGCATTTCTGCAGTCTTCCACTGAGCTGACTGCTGCTGGGATGATTGCACAATGAAAAGTAGGATAGTAATATAACCCACACAGCTGTCTTGTAACTTCAAGAAGTATAAGAAACCTGCATTCACCCTTATGAGAATTTCATGATTTTGTCTTTGAAAAACAAGCAGAAACCTGTATATTTTCATCAAATTGAAAGAGACCATCGACTAGACCAGTGGTGGGATTCAAATTTTTTTTCTATCGGTTCTGTGGGCGTGGTTTGGTGGGCATGGCAGGGGAAGGATACTGTAAAATCTCCATTCCCACCCCACTCCAGGGGAAGGATACTGCAACGTCTCCAGTCCCATCCCACTCCTGAGGGAAGGTTACTGCAAAATCCCATTCCCTCCCCACCCCACTAATCTACTTTCCAGCTCCGTTCTCCTATGCAGGGCAACAAAAGAAGACCCAGCAGATCAGCTAGGACTTGGGAGGCCGAGAATAGATGGGGGTGGGGCCAGTCAGAGGTGGTATTTGCCAGTTCTCCGAATTACTCAAAATTTCCGCTACCAGTTCTCCAGAACTGGTCAGAACCTGCTGAATACCACCTCTGAACTAGACATAAATCTAGTGACCTTATACCGTGTTTCCCTGAAAATAAGACCTACCCCGAAAGTAAGACCTAGCACTATTTTCTAAACCTGCCCTAATATAAGACCTACCCCGAAAATAAGACCTAGTGTAAATCTCCAGTTCCAGGAAGACTTTTCAGGGAGCAACCGTGCACCAGCGAAACACCCCCCTACACACTCACACCCACTATTTGGCACCATAAATATATAAGACCTACCCCAAAAATAAGACCTAGTGTGTTTTTGGGAGCCAAAAAAAATATAAGACAGTGTCTTATTTTTGGGGAAACACGGTATATCTTACAAGAATCTTGACTGATGTCTCTGGCTTAAAATATATGTGCTTGAAGTTCAAACATACTTTAAATGAGGGCATTGTGAAAGAATGGATGTTTTCGGTATACTTTTGTATTAGTTACGGTTTTCTGTTGATTATATTTTATTTATTTAAGTACCTATTAAAGTCACCTAAAATTATGCAAAAAAGAGTCTTAAGACCTTTTGCTTAAATACTTGAATTCTTCAATATTAAAATAATATAAGGCTTTTTAAAATACATAGATAAATTATGGTTATGTAAGAACATTCATCTATATTAAATGCTACAATATATTAATATATGTTATATTAAATTAAATTTGTTTTTGCTTTTATGTTCCTCCTCAGGGCAAAAATAATTCTTTTCTGTTCCTAGAAATAACACATTTATTAGTTCACCCCAAACGAATAGATGCTTGGGATCCAATAGATCAGTATAAGTGTATGTTAAGAATTTTAATTCGCAGAGATTGCTTGTGCTGTTCTCTAAGCTGAGCTGTTTTTACTTCATTTAATTCTTTTTTCTGTAGTTTTCAAGGACATCTTTGAATGCCAGCACAAAAGCTGCCGTTGTCCTGTTGCATCCATGAAGAATTCTGGATCTCAACCACTGATGGCTGTCAAAATATGCTCCTTAATTAAGAAGCTATTTATTCCAGACTGTCAAGTTAAAAGGTCATATGGTTCACTTATGAAGATGTGATTTCACCTGCATGCATAGGGCATCTATGTGTCATGCTTGAACTGAAACATAATCTTTATCTAAAATTCTAAACAAAGGTAATGTGATTATCTCTAAGATGATTAAATGTTTATTTAACTTCTCTCTTTGGAAGTGCTGTATTTGAAATTGGGACTTCTCTATCTAAAGTTGTGAATGGGTAAACCTATTCTTTTCTGCTTTCTTTTTTATGTAAACTGCTGCAAAACCTATCTACATGAATTGTCTTTCATCTGGAATTCATTTATACAATATAGCTTTGTTTAAAAAAAAACTGTATGTGTGTGTGTTCTTTTTTTCCCTTTTTATACCTTCAAGTCATTCTTTGATTCCTTCTGGATGCCTTTGGGCAAGTCCATGCAATGTTCCTGGCAGGGTGTTATAAAATGTTATATACAGTAAAATTCATCCCAGCTTCTACCATGCTGGCTTCAACCATTACATCAAACCGGGTATTTTATTTTATTTTATTTTATTTTATTTTATTTTATTTTATTTGTTTTATTTTGTCAAGCAATTATAAGATAACAAGTATAAGTATAAACATAGTCATGAATGCATGAAATAGGTACATATAAGAAAAAGAAAAAGAAAAAATAGGACAGGGACGGTAGGCACATTGATGCGCTTATGCATGCCCCCTACAGACATCTTAGGAAAGGGGTGAAGTCAATACTAGACAGTCTAAGGTTAAAGTTTTGGGGGTTTGGGGAAGAAACCACAGAATCAGGTAGAGTATTCCAGACATTGACCACTCTGTTGCTGAAGTCGTAGTTCCTGCAATCAAGTTTGGTGCGGTTAACCATGAACTATTGTGTGCTCTTGTATTGTTAAGGTTGAAACTGAAGTATTCATTGACAGGTAGGACATTGCAATGTATGATTTTATATAGTATATTTAGATTGGACCGAAGACGGCGTAGTTCTAGGTTTTCTAGGTCTAGAACCTCAAGTCTGGTGGCATAAGGTATTCTGCAACAAGTAGAGGAGTGGAGAACTCTTCTTGTGAAATATTTCTGGACTTTCTCAACTGTATTAATATCAGATACGTACTGCGGGTTCCAGACTGATGAGCTGTATTCAAGTATTGGTCTAGCAAATGTTTTGTATGCTCTAGTTAGTAGTGTGATATTACCAGAGAAAAAGCTACGTAGGATTAGGTTAACAACTCTTAATGCCTTTTTGGCTATGAAGTTACAATGGGCTGTAGCACTTAGATCATTAGAGATGAGTACTCCAAGGTCCTTGACAAAGTTTGGATCATCAACGAGGTCTTGACTATTCAGCTTGTATTTTATTTTCTGATTTTTTTTGCCAATATGTAAGACAGAGCATTATTTGTTGAGATTTGAAGTTGCCATTTGTTTGACCATTCTGATACATAGTCAAGGTCTTTTTGAAGGGTGGCAGTATTGTCTGTGGTGTTGAATAGCTTTACATCATTGGCAAAAAGAACCCAATTGCTCTTAATATGATCACAGAGGTCATTTATGTAGAGTATGAAGAGAGTTGGTCCTAGAACACTGCCTTGGGGGACACCACTGTTGACAGGTACAGGATTTGATAGGACACTCCCAATTTTGACCATTTGTTCCCTGTTTGACAGGAATGCCTCTATTCAATTATGCAGGTGTCCAGAGATACCATAAGATTTTAGTTTTAGGAGTAGTGTGTCATGTACCACTGAAGCAAAGGCTTTACAGAAGTCTATGTAAATTGAGTCTATTGCTTTGCCCTGATCGAGTTGTGTAGTCCATATGTTTTTGCAGTGTAAGAGTTGCAGATTACAGGATAGTTTTTTTCTGAAACCAAATTGTTTGTTAGAGAGTAGGTTGTTTGTCTCTAAGTAGAGGATAGTGGATTGGTTAATAATTGATTCCATGACTTTACAGGTGACGCAGCATAAAGAGATTGGTCTGTAATTTTCAACTAGACTGGGGTCTCCCTTTTTGAAGATGGGGATGACTGTGGCTTGTGACCATAGGTTTGACAAGGAGCTGGTCCTGAAGGATTTTTCAAAGATTATGGTTAGAGGTTTGGCTATGGCAGTGGATAGCTTTTTAAAGAAGTAGGCACATATTCCGTCTGGTCCAATAGATAGAGATGGTTTTAGATTACGTAGTGTTTTTTCAACATTGTCTTCTGTAAAATCGATATGTATTAGATCATTGTAGTTGTCAGTGATTTGACTAGGAAATACTGGGCATGATCCATTGCTGTTTACAAATACTGAGCCAAAGAATGTGTTAAAGAGGTTGGCTTTAATGGTGTCTTCATTGGAGTCTTTACCATTAGGTCCTTTCAGGGGTGGGATGGACCTTGAGGCTCTTAGTTTGTGGTTTACAAAATTGTAGAAAGCGCAGGTGGAATTGGTGCGTAGAAGGTTTTCCTCTTGTTTAATGTGATAATTGGTGCATTCAGTCTTTATCTTGTGGCATAAATGTTTGTATTTGCTTTTGAAGTTGGCAACGTGACCAGATTTGTTTTTCTGCCAAAGTGATTTCTTATTGTTATGGGTAATTTGTTTTTTCTGGTTTTGGGAGTTGTTATTGGTACAAATAGTTTGATGACTCTTTTGATTTCAAGTAAAATATGTTGTAATGGTCTTCAACAGTATTGCATCCAGTGAATAGAAATTGCCAATCAAGAGATGAGAGATCATTGTCTATAAGATAGTAGTTGCCTTTTTTGAAGTTATCATTATGATGATTATTGTGTGGACGTATGTTGAGACAAAAGTCAATCATGCTGTGGTCACTGTTGGAAAAGGGTTCTTTAATTTGTAATCCGTAATTGAATTCAAACTATTGCAGAAGATGATATCGAGGCAGTTGTTAAGTCTAGTATTGTTGGTTACTAGTTGTTCCAGTCCCAGATTTGTTACAGCATTGTAGAAGGATGCATGTATGGATTCAGTTTTACATTTGTTTAGGGTCCAGTTAATATGAGGTAGATTGAAGTCACCAAGAAAGATAAAAGCATGTGGGCAGGATGTTGCCCATGTTAGTAGTGAATTTAACTTGTTTACATGTTTGATGTCATAATCAGGGGCCCTGTAACATAGTAAGAATTGAAATGTGATATTTAAGGACGGTTCACAGATGATGGTCCCTGGAAGAGCAAGCTTCTGGGTAATTTGGATGTTTTTTAGATGTAGGGACTTTTTATAGAAGATAGCAACACCGCCTCCTCTACGGATTTCACGATCTGATCGGTAAACATGATAGTCTCTTACTGTGGTAATGGAGTCAGGAAGAGATACATTGAGCCATGTTTCACAGACAAATATGATGTCTAATTTAGCCATATTTAGTAAGAGGAGAAATTCAGGTATTTTATTTACAAGGCTTTTTGTGTTGAGTACCTTGCATTTAAGGCCAATTGCAGTTGGAATAGAGGTAGTTAGGGGCATGCGTGCCTAGTTTTGAGTGATCATGGGTTGGATGAGGTAGGGTTGGATGCAGAGTTGCGGGTTGTGTGACTTCCTTTTGATGCAATCAGCATGGTAGTCAATGTACAGGTCCTTTTCTCCATTGTCTAGACATTGTTTGAGTTCTGTGCAGAGTTCACGGGAGCGGATTCTTTACAGTATGGATAAGTCTGGTCTTGAGCGAAGTTTTTTATGGGTGGGATTGGTTTTTGCAATGGCATTTATTGTACGAATGAATATACTTTGCTGGACTCATTTTTGCAAACAACTCTACAAAATCTTGGTGCCACCAAGCCGTCATTGTATTTGAACTCAGGGCCATCTCTGGTTATTGCAATGATATCTTCAGGAGAGATGTTTGTTGTATGAGTTGCTTATGATATATTGCAAGCTTTGGTGATGTCATCTGATTCGTATAAATATTTTTATTTAATCTTACTTCCAATGATTTGATGAGATCTCAAAAATTAGACAGGGAATATAAATGATTCTGATTCTGAGAAGCTTGCCTCTAAGATTTCAAGAAAACAAGAGGAGAAAGAGGGAGAGATGGGTTTGATCAAAGAAATGCCTGTTAATGCAATGGTATACTTTTCAGCTTTGGTTTCAGCTGGGAATAAGGATTTCAATGATCAGGAAAAAAATGTACTAGGAGAAAAGATAAAAGGAAACTTATTTACAGCTTTCTGCTGGTGGAGGTGATAGACTTGGTAGACTAAAATTTAATAGTGCAAAAAATCAAGATGAAGTAAATTTTAAAGTAAATTTAAAACCATTTAATTTTTAAAAAAATAAACAGATGTCCTTATCAGTGATATTTTATTTTTAATTACTTAGATTTTGCATGATGCTTACTTCCATGATATTGTGATGAGATTCTATCCATTTAAGAAAAATTTATTTTTCTCCAATTTATGCATGTCACTTTTCACCATTACCTATGATAAAATATTTAGCATATGAACTTCCACATTCTTAAAATTTGTTGCCTGGATATGCAGTGCATGGTTTTTCAGATGATGCTGAACCATAATCCTTAACAGCTCCAATTATCATAAACAACAGTGAGGGACCCTGCAAAATAGAGTTCACCAATGCCTTGAAGGTCATACATACACACATGAGATGTTTGAATTCTTGTAGTATGATTGAAAAAAAGTGGACTGCTTGGGAGTGAGGGTGGGGGAGTTAATGATTTGGATAATTATAAGTATAGCTGGATAGACATTCTATTAAGTTGAGGGAGTCAGTTAAATATTTTGTTTTAAATCAAAGTGATTTTATGATCTTGACAGAATTTAAAAATAGGCAAAAATAGGAATTGAATTTTCTCTTCATGTAAAAGTCTTCTTTTTTTTCTTTTTAAGATGGAAAATTAATTTAGTCCTGCAGAAGTGTTACATTTAAAGTTTCTTTTTTTCTCTTCTAAATTTACAAGATAATGGTGTTTAATACATGCATTCCAGGGGTGGGATTCTTCCAATTCTGTCCAGCTCTGTAGAACTGGTAGCTCTGAAGGACAGCAGACATAGAACTGGTTCCATGTCTGCTGCTCTTCAGAGCTACCAGTTCAGAACTACCAGTTCTGTTTTGGCCCACCCTCCCGCCTGGGCTCTTACTTGACCTTTATTTCCTGCATTTTCAACTGCAGCTGCTTTGTGCAACATAGCTACGGTTGAAAAAGCAGGAAAAGAATGCTTTTCCAACCGCTGTGCACCCGTGCGCAGCGCTGCTCAGCTGTCCAGGCAGCTAGATGATGATGATATACACGCACATGTGCGCAAAATGTAAAATCACCGAACCGGTAGTTACACTGGTCGGATCCCACCCCTGATGCATTCGTTATATATTCCATTATAATTTTAGAAATTGGTGGAGCCAATGGAACTATGAATCACTTATTACCCTACATAATCCAAACATGTTCATGCTATGTATGCAAAAAATGTAAATTTTGTACAAAGATTTGATTGAATAAGCAAAATCTGCAGCTCCTCTATATGTGGACATTCAATCTGCATCCGGGGATCTAATATAATTTCTAAAGAGTATTGTTACATAAAGTTCCTAAATGTCCAGTCCTAGGGATCAATGAGAAAAAGAATGCATATAACTGCATTCTTGTCTCTGCATATATGTATGTACAAGGACTGTAGCGCTTCGCTGTGGAGTAACTTTTCCATTGCATTGGCTTTCAGACTAGTACAATAACCACTATCCTTTTTAAGAAACTACAATAGTCATGTAGATTATGGTAAATGTAGTTTGTGTGTGTGTGTGTGTGTGTGCACATGTGTGTGCCTTGATTGAGGGCCTAGTTTGGGGACAGCTGCTGTTACACATTTATAGGCTAATAGACAGAAAAAAACCTGAATTGTTTAAGAAAAAAAATCATGGTTGTACTCATGCTATTTGCTGACACAAATGCCTTTTTGTGAATTCAAAAAAGTTACAGTAGTCTATAATATATAATGCATTTAAAATATCTCCTTATTTCAACGAAAATCATCTCAGAACAATTGCAAAGATCTTTTTGTGCTGAGAGACATATTAGGAATAGCATTAAAACAAAAAGAGCACCGTTTGATACAACCAGACACAAAGGGGTTTAAAGTACTGTACTTTATTCTAAGTCTTTCCCCCTCACTCCATTTCAGCTTTTCTGGGCTTTTCAAAAAGATGGAGCAAATTATAACCCTTTGCGAACAGTTGACTGTCTAGCAAAAATAGCCCTCCAAGAGAAGGCTCAACTAAATCAAATAGGTAATGTTTAAGGTTATCTTTAGTCACTGGTTCTTATGATAAATTAGTAACAGAGAAAGAACTGTGTATGATCTAGATATTTTACATTGATTACCTGAACTAAATTTGGAGTCAAGAGTTAACATGCTTACCCACTAAAATGATAGTACTTACACTGGCTGTTTTATGAGTTCAATGGATATCTTATACTATGATTACAGTTGGAACCAGCCTATTGCTAGATACTGAAAATTGTGCTTATCTTACAATAACCAAAGTTCCCTGCTTACTGAAGATCAAATAATAATGGTTTTCTAAGTGCAGCTATACAGTTTTGCTTTGTTCTTCATTGTCATCAATTGCCTCAGAAGAGCAAAAACTTTGTAGCAGGGAAAGTAGGGAGCTCTCTTGCAGACTGTTTTGCTAATCAACAACTAATATTTTCACTATGTAGGTGAGCATCATACCCAGTTCTCAGGTAGAAGGAACTTTTGTTTTAGAGAAACAAAAGTCACATAGACATAATAATAACCAATAGTCAGGAACTGAAATACAGGAATACAGAGTCAATAGAGGTAAATCAATAAGAATGTTGCTACTTTATCTAAATGCCTGATGCCCCTTTTCCCCACTAATTTTCAGTTTTGTTAGGTAGTTTATAAATGGTAGACAGAGGTTTTATGCTCATGTAGCACAAAAAGATTTACTGGATCTATCTTATGCAGCAGGTGAAAATCAAGGATAGAATTGCACTTTAATTAGAGGTGCTGCTGAAATTAATGTTCTGTGGTTCATCTGTTATTCCATCCTGAACAAGAACTCATCTTTATCCTCCTACTCATGCTGTCACAAAACAAAGAATATCTCCATCCACTTATTGTCATCCTTAGGAAGGGAGGCAAAATTCTGTTTTCCCAGCTGTTTTCTCAGCTATAGTTGTTACTGAAATACTAGAAGCTCTGGGGAATATTATTTCCCAAGGATTGCTGATCATCAGTTTAGCACCAATGGTCCCAAGCACCATATATTTAGACATGCTGATAGTGGAAACAGTGACACAAAGAATAAGGTTTTTTTTCTCCCATTAATGTTAATATAGTGCAGTAGCTGCTAGGCTGAGGTGGGAGAAGCCCAGGTTCTAAGTCCACTGTCAGCTGTAGAAGGTTAATGGATGACTTAGGGCCAAGTGCTTTCTCTAAGCTAAACTTATAGGATTCTTGCTATGGGGAAAAATTGGGAGAACCATGAATACCATCAAAAGTGTTTGATAAAAGACCATATATGAATCTAACAAATAAACAATTTATTACAAAATATATTGAAGGGGCAGCAAAATTGATAAAACTGTATCAGGAAAGGGATATGATTGTGAACTACTCTTGATGTGATAGGTATGTGATAGGCATGTGATAGGTATGAAGATACCAATACAAATGGTATTAAAAGGAAACTGAGTATTCATGACAGAGTGAGCTCTTAGTGGCTACCATTGACTGTTCTGTACTATTTTCTTGAATCATAAACAGCACTCCCTAAACACTATTTGTCAGTCACTCATGAATATGGCTTGGCAGTTGCTAGGGAGCAATTTTGGAAGTGCTCTATTATTCCTTTCTAACTTTCATATTCCTGAATGCATTTAAATGTTCCCTGTGTGATCTGAATGTTAGACTATGGTTGCTTCTTGTATGGTTGCTTCTTGCTTTATGTATTCTTGAACTTGGATTACAAATTTGTTTGATGGGAGAGGGGGAGGGAATAATTTCAGTTAAACAAGTCAAATTGGGAAGGGAGGAAATTTCTGCAATTAATCAATTAGGATTTTTTAATTCCATTATTTTAATAATTATTTTATCATTCCAAAAAGCATTATCAAATCTGTGACTGGGATAATTCTAGAAGATTTAGAAATTGTGATACGTGGTAGTGTAGCAAATAATATAGAAATTTATGTCATAATAAATCATAAATTATTTGTTTATTTAATTATTGGCTGAATACATTTATAAGCCACTTTTTAACGGGAAAACTCAAGGTATAATACATAGGAGGCTTTTAAAATTTTGTTGCGATAGACAGAATCTTCTCAGATATATTTGACTAAGAGTGGCTCAAAGTCACCCAGTGGTGGAATGGTGAGTTCATCTTGCATATCTCTGGTTCAAATCCAGAAAATTTATCCACTACAGGTCACTACATTTTATGTTAGTGGTTTCTAAACTTTTTCAAATCACTGAACTTAGTGAGAACAGAAACTTCCTGGAACCCCTGCTCAAAAAGCCAAGTTGGCTTTGTTTGAGTAAACTTTTTTACATTTCTTTTTTGCTCTTAATGTCTCAGAGAATGCCATCAAGTGCTCACAGAGTTAAAGGAAACACAGTTTGAAAACCCCTGTTCTATAGAGTTTAAACACACCTGGAGTTCACCACTTGAGATGCTGAACCTGATAATGACTGCAGAAAACATGATAGGACACAGGCAGGATACAAATCAATCTGCTAAATTCTGTTCTATTGTAAATGCATGTTGTATTTGTGATGAAAAATTTCAGTTTGGTTTGATTTGGATTTATAATATTGTTTACAAGAATGTTGATGTAATTCTATAACTGCAATTTCCATGTGATTTGGACAAAAGGAAGAACAAACATTGAAAAACTATAGATGTGGGAGCCTGTTTTCTTTCAGAATTTTAATTTTTATAGTAATGAAGCATTCTTTATCTGGACTCTACTTTTAACTTTGCAGGTTAAAAAAACTCCCTAACAAATTTAGCGTAGGAGAATGGAGCTGGAAAGAAGATTAGTGGGGTGGGGAGGGAATGGGATTTTGCAGTAACCTTCCCCCAGGAGTGGGGTGGGAATGGAGATGTTGCAGTATCCTTCCCCTGGAGTGGGGAGGGAATGGAGATTTTACAGTATCCTTCCACTGCCACACCCACCAAGCCACGCCCACAAAACCAGTAATAAAAAATTTTGAATCCCACCACTAGATGAGATTTACTATTCTCTGAAGCACCTGCTTCCATGTTAAATTTACAGTCTTTGCACTGTGAGTTTATGATTGGGCAGGATATGAATACTTCAGTAAAATTAAAGACAAAAACAAGGGGTCTCTGATGTCCAGGTTTGTAAGAGTTTAAAGACCCCTTGAATAAGACCTTGGAGTAAGAGGTTTAATATTAAGTTAATTACTGCAGATATTTTGAGGCATGCCAACATTTGATGTTAAAAATGTTTCTTAGTTACAATAATTCTGTTCTTGGAAAAAGGGGTGAAATAGCAAACTTGTTATGTCATTAAAAATCTAACAAAGTAGGTGGCAAATCTAAATGTGATTCTCCAGCAGCCATTAAAATCTGGGGATTTTTGTAAAGGCATCTATCAAACCATACTTGTCCTTGTTTGCAAAATGAATGAATGTATGAAGCAACTTTTGGAAATATGTAGGCCACCAAAATTGGACAGAAAATTGAAGGGAACTGCCACACTTCCTACTTCTCTAATCCTTTAATGAAGAAAAAGGAGGAAAAGCACATAAGAGTTATTTGCTTTTTCTATATAGCCTCTTCCTCAAAGCTAACAATAACAAGAATTTTATAATTATTTGTTTTAAACACATTATACAGCCAGTGTTCAATTAACAACAGTAATTGGAGCCAGAATTTCCATTGCAAAGCGATGCAGTTGATGTTTGGCTAGAATAATGAGCCCAAAAAAGGGGAGGTAGGCAATGACCATGAAGGTCAGCTGGGGAGCAAGAGGGACAATGGGGATGATGGTTGTAAATGCAGGCTGTCTTATAACATTATCATTATTTTAAAAAAACTAAGATAGCAGTGTTTCTGATAATGCTATTACTTTGAGAAAGAGCTTGTACTTCAAGCTACCAAGATGGGGTACCTAAAGTTTCTACATCCCTCAAATCCAGCAAGTGAAGTGATTCCACCTTTGAATCTGGATGGAGTGGCTCTGTCCTACTAAGACTTAATCTGGAGGTCCTTCTGGCCTCACAAACCTGCTGCAATGGTGGGATTCAAAAATTTTTACTACCAGTTCTGTGGGCGTGGCTAGGGGGCATGGCCATGTGACTGGGTGGGCGTAGCTTTTTTTTTTGCTTTTTGCAGCATACCTCCCACCCTATTTTTTGGGCCTTCTGGGCTTCAGGGAAGCCTGGGGGGTATTTTTGCTCCCAGAAGGCTTCTTGAGGGCTCAGGAAGGCAGAAAACTGAGCCTGGGGCATGCAGCAACCCCCATGCTTCATTTTGGGGCCTCCCTGGGGCCCAGGAAAGCAAAAAATGGAGGGGGGGCAGGGTTTTTTTTTCTTTCCTGGGCTTCAGGGAAGCCTCCTGGGCGAAGGAGTAAGTAAGCAAGGGGAATCCCGGCACAGCTGATTATTGGAACAGCTGATTGTCGGGAGGGGAAAATAAAAAATACCTTAAGGAGTGACTGGGCGGGCGAGCATCAGGCAGGTGGGTTGAGCGAGCATCTGGCAGGGTGGGGCAAGCGAGTGAGCAGCGACCGGGCAACCAGGTTGGGGGCGTGGCCAGCCAGAAGTTACTACCAGTTCGGCGACCCATGCCAAATCCTTGCTACCAGTTTGCCCAAACCAGTGCAAACCACTGAACTGCTGAAACAGTAGGTGGCAGCTGTAGTCGGTGGGGAGGTTTTTTTTTTTTTTGCAAAACTGTATCTTATTTACCAGTTTCATGGATAGTCTCGTAGACATGTCCAAACTGGGCTACTGCAATGAAGTCTACATGGGGCAGGAAGCTTCATTTTGTCCTGAATGTAGTGACACAGTTGGGTGCGGCTACTAATGAAGAAAGGGTGCTAATCAATGATGACTTGCAATGGTTACATAGGCTTCCAAGTGCTATTCAAATGCTGGTTATAGCCTTTAAAGCCCTACATGGAATAAGATCAGGGTATTTGCAAGAACTCCTTCTTTCAAGAATATTTGTATACCCTATCTATTCCCATAGGGAGAACATATTGTACATTTTTATTTAAACATCTTACCTTGCTTTTTAGTGACTATCCCTGTGCACTGGAAAGATCTCTTTCTTTCTCCTCCCATGATGATAGTCCACCTCTGGGTGCCTTTAGAAAAGCCATAAAAACCTGGGTTTTTAATCTAAATGTGTGAGTCCAGTTGAGTGAAGTTCTCTTTTGGTGGTTTCATAATCCTGCTTGATCAACATTTTATATTTTATACACAGGGTTATTATTTTTTAAGGTTGTATAGCTTTTGTTATTGTTATTTTTGTTGCATGACATTCTGAATAATTGTTTGAGTGAGTGGCCTTAGCATGGCATGCATAACATAATAATAAACTGGGAACTTTAGCCATTCTCCTGTTATGACTTGCAGGTTATATATAATAAATAGGAGGGTTTTTTTTATCATGCTCCTCATCTCTACACCATGCTCAATTTTAATAGTTCATTTTATGCCAGCAATCAATTTTCTCTATTTTTCTGCAGCACTAAAGTTTGATATCTTGTTTGTAAAGCTTATAATATTCTGATATTAGTGTAGGCATTGTCGGTATTTGCAACAGATTTCTCTTGGTTCCCATTCAACAAGAGGTTTGAAATACAGCACAGCCACAAGTTTTCAGTCACTTAGAAGAGGGCTGCATACAATTTTGAATGCTGCTGGCATATCACTGTGATTGCAGCCCCTTCAGATGGATGTTTGAATTCAACTTATTGGTGTATTACCTTGTTTATGGAACTGCTGAATCCAGCAGTAGTTAGTTATTTACAATTTTTATATTCCCCTCCAGAACACTGTTGAAAAAATTATTGTTCTTGCACATTGCTGAAATAGTTGAAAACAAATGAAAACAAATAGTTGTGGAAAAAATACATGGTTCCTAGAACAGGAATGCGATGAAATTTGAGCTTTAAGTGAATTCAGTTCAATTCATTTATTTATTGGTAGTTACTTGAAAAATCATTAAATTTTTCAAATTGTGATCTCCTCCCCTTTCTCTCTCTCTTCCTCCCTCCCTCCTTTCTTCCTCCTATATGATCATCCTGCTCAGTGTTTTCCTGTGAGTAATATTCCTGAAGAGTCTACATTGGAGCAACTCTGCACTAGAATATAAAGGTTTCACCAATGCAATACAATTCAAATATGTAAATAAGCCTGGGAAGCTAAAGCCACAAGTCTTAGAAGACCACTTTTGTTCTCTAGCCAAATAGCTCATTAAAGGTTTTGTAGTTTTAACCCCACAATGAACCCTGGACCTCAGCTGGAATCCATTCTGTCTATTTGAAAATGATTCAGACATTGGCTTCAGGTTAACCCTGCTAGCAACATGAGACTCACTGTGCATCTGTTTTGCAGGAAATCAAGCATGGCCTCCCTTGCTGCTTTTTTTTCCCTGGTGGGAGATGTCAGCAACAACTGTCAGAACTTCAAATGCAGGTATTATAAAGATCAAAATAAATGTAAAATAAAAAGCATTTCCAAAGAAGGCATCTGCAAAGGATAAATGGACTCCGAATATTGAAACTCTGGAACTGTGTGTGTGTGTATATGTGTGTGTACATACATATACATACACACATACATACATATACATCATACACATACATATACAGATAATTTTACAGAGAGTAGAGGCAATGACGGACAAGACTCTTTCCTTGGACTTTGCCAGTCAAAATTCTTGAACTGATGGAATCTGCAATATGCTTACTTTGCCTGTATACATGTATGGAGCACACATACAGACATTCCTGGAAAAAGATGTAAGAATTTGATAGAAAATATGTGCATTCCATGTGCTGGGTGTTGATTTTGCTTGAGGAACCTGAATCTGAACATTAGAATTTTAGCCACATAATTTGGTGATACTTACAAGCTTCCAGTCATGAATGTGTTCCAGAAAACAAACATGAAAAAACCTTGGGTGTAATAAATTTTCTATTCACTATATACATGATATTTCACTAACATTTCCTGGGTAATAAGTGTTTAGGCTTCAATAGCAGCTCTTCAGTCCTAGCTGCTCACATATTATGGCTCTGTGATAGAATACATGCCTTGCATGGAAAAGCCTCCAATTCAATCATTGGCATTTTCTGGGGCAGGGGAAAAAAATCTGTGTATGAACCTTGAAGGATGAGAGAACGTAGAAAATTAGGGCAACTGACAAAATAATGCAAACTGCACCCTTTTTGTATTTGTGATGTTGTGACATAAATACAAAATGCTCACATAATAAGTATGGACATATACGTAACCATAGCAAATAGGTCTTTCGATAATATTAATACCAATAATATTCTCTAATGCATGTACCTTCCAAATTTCTCTATATACAATTCAGCAGTGCTGGATGGGGAATTCTAGCAAATAAAGTTCATGCATATTTCTACAAAAAACAGTGAGCTCAGCCTAAGAAAGCATCCTGGGAATAGATAATCCATAATGTGATGCAGAACCAGTGCAGTGATGCAAATTAGAGTCACCATAGAATAGGCTACTGTGTAGTCATACACTCTAAAGATCTTTGTAATCAATGTCACAGAGTACTAAAATATGTATTTAAGAGTCATAAAAAAACTCAGGAAACCACATGCGTAATCATATATAGTAATCAGAAGACAGCCAATAATGATTTTACAGTTGAAAAGCTTAGCGTGTAACCAATGAGTTTAGTGCACAATGAATAGACATTAATAGACATAAATTTTTCCACTTCAAAAATATTTATGTATGATTCATACTCAAAGGAATAGTACACAAAAGAGTGATGTTACATCTAACTTTCATCCTTCCACTATCCATAAAATATATAAGGTGTCTATAACCTAATAGATCTAATATGTTGTGCTTGGTATGAAAACTCCTCTGAACACCTCAAATGCTCATTAAATTCTGTCCTTGTAGAAAGAAATATTGTCATATTTATTTATTTTATTTATTTGATTAGTCAATTGCTTACAAGATAATAGGTATAAGTATAGACATAGCTATAATACATGGATGCATATAAGAAAATAAAAGAAACAATAGGACAGGGACGGTAGGCACTTTGGTGTACTTATGCATGCCCCCTACAGATCTCTAAGGAAAGGGGTGAGGTCAATACTAGACAGTCTAAGGTTAAAGTTTTGGGGGTTTGGGGAAGAAACCACAGAGTCAGGTAGAGTATTCCAGACATTGACCACTCTGTTGCTGAAGTTGTATTGCCTGCAATCAAGTTTGATGCGGTTAACCATGAGTTTGTATCTATTGTGTGCTCTTGTATTGTTATGGTTGAAGCTGAAGTATTCATTGACAGGTAGGATATTGCAATGTATGATTTTATATACTATATTTAGATTGGACCGAAGACGGCGTAGTTCTAGGTTTTCTAGGTCTAGAACCTCAAGTCTGGTGGCATAAGGTATTCTGCAACAAGTAGAGGAGTGGAGAACTCTTCTTGTGAAATATTTCTGGACTTTCTCAACTGTATTAATATCAGATATGTACTGCGGGTTCCAGACTGGTGAGCTGTATTTAAGTATTGATCTAGCAAATGTTTTGTATGCTCTAGTTAGTAGTGTGATATTACCAGAGAAAAAGCTACGTAGGATTAGGTTAACAACTCTTAATGCCTTTTTGGCTATGTAGTTACAATGGGCTGTAGCACTTAGATCATTTGAGATGAGTACTCCAAGGTCCTTGACAGAGTTTGGATCATCAACGAGGTCTTGACTATTCAGCTTGTATTTTATTTTCTGATTTTTTTTGCCAATATGTAAGACAGCATTTAGTTGTTGAGATTTGAAGTTGCCATTTGTTTGACCATTCTGATACATAGTCAAGGTCTTTTTGAAGGGTAGCAGAATTATCTGTGGTGTTGAAAAGCTTTACATCATTGGCGAAGAGAACGCAATTGCTCTTAATATGATCACAGAGGTCATTTATGTAGAGTATGAAGAGAGTTGGTCCTATAACACTGCCTTGAGGGACACCACTGTTGACAGGTACAGAATTTGATAGGATGTTTCCAATTTTGACCATTTGTTGTCTGTTTGACAGGAATACTTTTATCCAAATATGCAGGTGTCCAGAGATACCATAAGATTTTAGTTTTAATAGTAGTTTGTACCCCTGAATCAAGGCTTTACAGAAGTCTATGTAGATTGCGTCTATTGTTTTGCCCTAATTGAGTTGTTTAGTCCATATGTTTTTGCAGTGTAAGAGTTGCAGATTACAGGATAGTTTTTTTCTGAAACCAAATTGTTTATTAGAGAGTAGGTCGTTTGTCTCTAAGTGGTGGATAATGGATTAGTTAATAATTGATTCCATGACTTTACAGGTGATGCAGCATAAGGAGATTGGTCTGTAATTTTCAACTAGGCTGGGGTCTCCCTTTTTGAAAATGGGGATGACTGTGGCTAGTGACCAAAGGTTTGGCAAGGAGCTGGTCCTGAAAGATTTTTTAAAGATTATGCTAGAGGTTCGGCTATGACAGCAGATAGCTTTTTAAAGAAGTAGGCACATATTCCGTCTGGTCCAATAGATAGAGATGGTTTTAGATTACGTAGTGCCTTTTCAACATTGTCTTCTGTAAAATCTATATTTATTAGATCGTTGTAGTTGTCTGTGGTTCGACTAGGAAATACTGGGCATGATCCATTGCTGTTTACAAATACTGAGCCAAAGAATGTATTAAGGAGGTTGGCTTTAATGGTGTCATCGTTACAGTCTTTACCATTAGGTCCTTTCAGGGGTGGGATGGACCTTGAGTCTTTTAGTTTGTTGTTTACAAAATTGTAGAAAGCGCGGGTGGAATTGGTGCATAGAAGGTTTTCCTCTTGTTTAATGTGATAATTGGTGCATTTCTTGCCTGCCAGTGATTTCTATGTCTTCCTGACTGTATTTGTCTACCTTATCAATTTAAAGACATTAAGCATTCAACCCAAAAGTGATATATAAATTTACTATGCAAATGTTACCTATCAAACTTTCTGTTCCATGTATCTGTGCATATCACATTTCATAACAGTAAGATCACATTTCAGTGTGATCTTACATTGAAATTACAACCTTTCAGGGACTGGGTCACAATAGATGTTCCTAGACATAGAATGGTTAGCTAGGTAGTTACTTGACTGCAGACAAGATAGAAATCATACATAAAGAGAAAGCACAGGAACCAGGCTCTGAACATGCATTCTTTTCCAGAGTTCAATTGTAGACCTTTTTGAACAACAGAAGATGGACCATTCAGTTTCTGGTCTGGACAATGGGGACCTATTAGAGGTGTTCAAAGAAGCTGATTTTTGTGAATTTTAAATTACTTTGATATGATTCTTTGAAATTTGTGGTGCTGTTCTAAAATTAATGAACTGTTCTTTCATTATAAACATGAAGTTATATTCATAAATGTAAATAATTACATGAAATTTACTTGTATAAATTCATAGTTATATATGGCTTTATAAAATTGGAACGGTTTCATATTACTATAAAAACAGGATGTAATAAGACTTATGGATAAGCACATGATTAATTGGCATTAACTGGAAATTTACCATTCCTACTATCTGTATTCTAGAATTTAAAACAAAAACAGGAAGGTGCAGGTCACACAACTGGAAATGAGTCTGATGTTGATATCTTGTTTCAACTTTAAAAAGTTACTATTAGAGTAAATCAAATTATATATTTTCCTTCTAGTGGAAAAGGACATCCCATGATGGGATATATAGGAGTATCCTTTGGGGAGGGAAGAAAGGAGAAGAAAACTAACAGGTAATTGAAAAACTAGCAATTATATCATGAAGATTACAGCAAGGATCAGCAAAAATCAAATAATTTAGCTTGTGATGTTTACCATATGAAGAAACAGAAAACCAAATAGCTACTTAGATGTCAAAGAGGATGTCAAAAGTGCTGAAATTACTGCATTCCTAGTCAATTTTGCTACCATCTCCTTCAGAAAATGTCAGACTCATATTGCAAAGAAAAACTATAAATGGTTGTTCTACGCTGTCATCAGTTGAAAAGACACAAGAAGTAATCTGAAGACCTAAATTAAGCAGTTTCTAGCAAATATATTATGACCATACTGTTGGTGTCATTTCTTTTCCAAGAGCTTCAGACATGAAATAGAACGATTGTAATACTTATTTCTGACTGCTACAAAAACCCTAGAATTAATGTAAAAGCTGAATGGTATACTATGAAATATGGGCAAAGGGCACATAGCATCTGTGTGCCCTTAAGCCAATGCCAAACTGCGATGCTAGGCACCAGAAATACTGACTTTAGTAAAAAGAATTTAAGGATTCAGATTTTAATTGTCAAAATGCAAAGAGCAAGATGTCCTTTATATCCAAATATAAGACTGAGTATAGAAAGCAAAGAACCATAATGCTTCAGAAGAGAAGGTATTTTTTGGCACAGGAATGAGATAGCTCCATAGAGGACTGATCACTATCATCAAATTTTCATAAAGATATGGGATACAGATAGTAATTTTTTGCTAAAAGCCTATGTCCAGGAATCTTCTCAACTCATGATCCACACCTGGTTATAATTAGCTAAAGGTCAATGGAATCCAAGGGGAGTTTGTTCTTTTTTTTTATAAAAAAGTTTTTTATTTTTGATACAAACATACAAACAGGACATACAAAACATAAAAAGCCATCTTCCATATATACATACAGTGTGTCAGTTGGTTACAAATCCTTTGTGTCATCCTTTCATATTCATCACTCACAATTTATCAAAAAGAAAATTTCTCATATTATCAATAAAACATTATGTATTTATCAATTATTACTTGTGTACAATTAAACTATTTATTTCATCATATATACGAGATATATTTTTAATCTAAAATTTATGTTATACTTTCATCCAATGGTTATATATATCAACATTATATTTTATATCAGCCTATTATATTTCTATTACAAAATTATATAGTCTATTGCATTACCAAGTCTTTTTATTCAACCATTGATAAAACAAATCCCATATCTTGTAAAATTGTTTATCTTCTTGTTCTCTAATTTCAAATGTCAATTTACTCATTTCAGCACAGTCCATAATTTTCCTACTCACTTCCTCCTGCATAGGTATTTTATCATTCTTCCAATTTGTGGCAAATACAATTCTAGCTGCTGTTAAAACATTTACAATCAAATATTTCAACTCTTTATTGTAGATATCTGGTATAATTCCCAATAAAAATATTTCTGGTTTCAAGTCTATGTGTTGTTGTATCATTTTTTCCAACCATATGTGGATTTTAGTCCAATATCTTTTTGCATCCGAACAAGTCCACCACATATGGTAATATGATCCAGGTATCTGATGACATTTCCAACATTTATCCAATTTATTCTTAAACATTCTTGCAATTCTCGTCGGGGGTAAGTGCCACCTGTAAAACATCTTATACAAATTTTCTTTATAAGCAGTTGACATTGTCATTTTATAATTCTGGGACCATAATTTTTCCCATTTCTCTAGATCAATCCCAATGCTCTCTACATGGGGCTCCCCTTGCGGATGGTCCGGAGGCTTCAGCTGGTGCAGAATGCAGCCGTGCAGGCTGTGATGGGGGTATCCCGATACTCCCATGTTACACCCCTCCTGCGCGGCTTGCATTGGTTGCCGGTCGCCTCCCGGGTCGCCTTCAAGGTATTAGTAACAACCTATAAAGCCCTTAATGGCTTGGGTCCAGGGTACTTGCGGGAATGCCTCCTGCCAGCATCACTTTCCGATCACCCTGTTCGCTCTCATAGGAGGGGCCTCCTTGGGGTGCCGTCGGTCAGGCATTGTCGGCTGGCGGTTCCCAGGGCTAGGGCCTTTTCTGTGGGAACACATGCCCTTTGGAATCAGCTCCCGTGGATCTCCGTTTGGCCCTGACCTCCCTCCTTCCGCCGGGACCTGAAGACTTGGTTGTTTCACGGGGCGGCCTGGAATGACCCGGGGGGCTTGGGTTTTAATTTTTAACTGTATTCGGCTTGTTTATTTGTTTAATTCTTTTTTATTGTAAATTTTTCTCTGTTTTAATGTTCGCCGCCCTGAGTCCTTAGGGAGTAGGGCGGCATACAAGTCGAATAAATAAATATCCAAAATTTTTCCCCCAAGCAATCATTGTTTCTTTAACTTGTTCATCTTCCATTTTAATTTCTAAAAAATATCCATAAAGTTTTTTAATCACCTTTTCATCAGTACCCATCAATATTTTGTCTAGCCCAATCTGCTTGTTATAAATACCTTCTACTTTAATATCCTTATCAAATCTAGATTGTACTTGCAAATATGAAAACCAATTCATTTTTATACCTTGTTCTTCCAACGCTTGCATAGATTTAAGTTCACCCCTTTCATTCAATATCTCACCATATCTAACTGTTTGTTCCTTTTTATATATTACTGGATATGAAAAGGCTTCAATAGTAGATATCCATATTGGAATTTTCAAGTAATGTTGTTTTTAATCTTCTCCCAGTTTAAAAACAAAGCTTCTCGAATATAATGTCTTCTAAAATACCCTTGTGTTTTAGTTCCCTTATACCAAAGGAATGCATGCCACCCCAATAGCAAGTCATGTCCTTCTAGAGTCAATAATCTAGTATTCCTTAGTGTTATCCAATCTTTTACCCACATCAAATTTGCAGCCTGATAGTATAGTTCCCAATTGGGCAAAGCAAACCTCCTCTTAATCTTGCATCCTGCAATAACTTAAGTTTTATTCTTGCTTTTTGCCTTGCCATATATATTTCAACATCATTCGATTTAGGTCTTGAAAAACTCTTTCCCTAATCTGATTGGAATTGTCTGGAATAAGTATAGAATTCTAGGCAATACATTCATTTTGATTGTTGATATTCTCCCAATCAACGATAGTTGTAAGTTTTTCCATTTTTCCAAGTCTGTAAGCTATCTGCTGTTTAAGTTTAATGTAATTATCCTCCTTCAGTGTACTACATCTTGCTGTAATACATATCCCTAGATACTTAACCTTACTTGTGACCTGTATTTCTAAAGCTTCTTCCAATTCTTTCTTCCGTCTCGCTAACATATTCTTTGTTAATATCTTTGTTTTGTCTTTATTAATTTTCAATCCTGCTACTTCTCCATACTCTTCTATTCTTTCAATTAGCTTAAGCGCTGATTCCAGTGGGTCCTCTAATATAAATACCAGGTCACCTGCAAAGGCTTGTAACTTATATTCTTCTCTTTTAATTTTCATTCCTTTTATTTGTTTATCTTCTCTAATACACCTGTTTAACACTTCTAAGGTTAACACAAACAGCAGGGGCGACAGTGGGCAGCCTTGCCTTTTCTTATATTTATAGGCTCTGTCAATTCTCCATTTATCAAAACCCTTGCGGTTTGTTCAAAATATATAGTCTCAATAGCACGTATAAAATTTTTGCCAAAGCCCATTTGTGTCAATTGTAACATGAAGCGCCAACTCACGTTATCAAAGGCTTTTTGAGCATCCAGAAACATCAAGGCCATTTGCTTTTCAGGATGTGCCTCACAGTACTCCAGAGTGTCCAGGATTATTCTCATATTATGTTTGATTTGTCTTTTTGGCAGAAACCCATTTTGGTCAACATGTATAAAGTTGTTTAAGTATCTTTTCAGTCTTTCTGCCAAAATTGAAGCAAAAATTTTATAGTCGGAATTTAATAGGGAAATAGGCCTATAATTTTTAACTTCTTGTAAGTCTGTGTCTTCCTTCGGTATAAGTGTGATATAAGCTTCTGACCAAGTCTTTGGTATTCTCTTCTCTTGCATGACTTCATTCATAACTTCTAATAATTGGAGGTTTAACACCTCCTGAAAAGTCTTATAAAATTCCACTGGTAAACCATCCGGGCCTGGTGCTTTCCCTGTATTTTGTTTCTTCAAGGCTTCTGTTAACTCCATCATTGTTATATTCTCTTCTAACATTATTTCGATATCTTTAGGTATCTGTGGTAACTTTGCCTTTTGTATATATTGTTTAATTTTTCTTCTTGAATACTCTCTTGATAGTACAATTTTCCATAATAGTCTTGTATAATTCTTTTTTCCCTTCATTTCGTAACAAGGATGTCCTTCTTCATCTATTAAATGGCTAATTTTCCTTGATTCTCTTTCCTTTCTTAATTTATAGGCTAACCATCTTCCTGGTTTGTTTTGCATCCTCAAAATAATTCTGTTTAGCATTTTAATCTTTTGGGCTAGCTCTTCTTTTTCCATTAATTCCATTTTATGTTTGGTTATATCCATTTTGATTTTAACATCTTTTTTGTGGAAATTTCTGTAGTTCTTTTCCAGTTTTTATATTCTTCTTCTAATGTTTTAAAAGTCTTTTTTGTTTGATATTTCTTTTCCTTGTATAATCAATTATCAAGCCTCTTGTATAGGCCTTCATCGTGTCCCAGAGATTCTGTAACGATGTATCCTCTTTCTTATTTTCTTTAAAAAGAATACCAGTTCTCTCTCCATTTTCTGTTTAAAATCTTCTTCCTTTAATATCTTATTGTTTAATGTCCATCTAGATCTCATCTTTTGTCCTTTCCAAATAATAATCATTGGATTATGATCGGCCCAAATACTTGCTTCTATTTCAATTTTTGTATATTAAAAATAGATCAGCTGATGTCCATATCATATCTATTCTTGACCATGATTCATGCCTGTTTGAGTAAAATGTATATTGTTTATTTCCTATATTTCTCTCTCTCCATGCATCTTTTAAATTTATTTCTTCTATCATTTGAAAAAGGGTTTTGGTAGTTTCTTTCTAGCTTTCTTTGTGGCTTTTTGTGATTTATAATCCAGCTGCTCATTAATTATTCCATTAAAATCTCCCATCATGCATAAATTAACATAGTCCAGTTCAATTATTTTTTATGGAGTTTATTATAAAATTCCTCTTGGTGGTCATTTGGAGCATATATTGCTATTAAAAGTATTTTAGTATTATTGTCCATTATTTCTACCATTAAGATTCTTCCATCATCATCTGTATAAATTAATTCAGCCGAAATTGTTTCTTTAATATATAGAACCACGCCTCTTTTTTACATTGTGCCAATGAAGTAAACAATTTTCCTAATTTTTTGTTTCAGTACATGTTCATGTTGTTTTTAATATGTACCTCTTGTAGGCAAATTATATCAAATTTTAATTTCTCCAATTTGTGAAATACTTTCCTTCTTTTAATGATTGAATTGAGTCCATTTATATTCATCATAACCAGTTTTCTTTCCTCCATTTTAGATTTTGTAAGAGGGATTTATTGCTCTGGTGGATCTTATTTCTCTTAGTTCTCTGGGTGCCCCGCCTACTGCACCTTCTTCTTTTTCCTTTTCTCTTTCAATTACTGCTATCAACTCCTTTTGAGGTTCAATCAGGGCTCTTCTTTTCTTGTATCTTCCTCCTTTCCTCTAATATATTCATAATAAAATGATTCTGCCTTTTCAACCATGTCAATTCTATGTCTTTGTTCCTGCCATGTAAACAGAAGGCCTTCTGGTATCAGCCATCTATAATTTATTCCTTTTCTAAGCAGTTCTTTGGTTAGAAAGAGGTACTCTCTCCTCATCTCCCTTATTCTTCTTGGTACCTGTTTCAGCACCACAATTTCTTTGTCTTTATACTTTAATGTCTTTTCTCTTGTCATTTGCAAAATTTGTGTTTTAATAATTTTCTTAGTAAATCTAATATGGACTTCTCTTGGTATCTTATTCCTCATTGCATATCTTGTATGTACACGAAACACTTCATCCATTCCATCCATCATTTTCTCTTTCGTTATTTCTAGTGCTTCCGCCAATATTTCTATCATTTTTCCAATGAGGTTTTCACCCTTTTCTTCCTCCACATTTTGAAATCTCAAGTAAAATTCTGATCTATCCATCTCTCCTCTCAGTGATTCAATCCTGTCTTTTGCAACTTCACTCAAGCTGATATTGATATTTCCAAGTTCCTTATCTCTTTGTTCATCCTGCTCTTCAATTTTCTTAATCTTTTCATCATATTTGGTCATCATCTCTTGGATATTTTCCACTTTCTCATCTGTCTTTCCAATTTTCTGTTGAATATTTTTAACTTTTTCATCCGTCTTATCTATTTTCTGCTGAATCTTCTCCACCTTTTCATTTGTCTGTTTTGGGAGATATTCTCATTACTCTTTTCAACATTTTCTACTTTTGTCTGTAGAATTTGAATTCCTTGCAAAATCTTCTGTAATGTATCCTCCTTCTCTTTTTCCTTTTCCTGTTGCAACATTGCCTGTATTGATCGCTGACCTCCAGATGGTGAAGAAGCAGGAGTTGTTGATTGAGAGCTTGGAGCTATTGCTTTTCTACTCATTTTATAGTTATTTCCTAATAGGGCCCCAAAAAAGCAGAGGTCCCTCCAAAAATAATAAAAATAAGTAGACAAAAAGGGAAAAAAGTAAAAATTAAAAATCTTAAGGAATATATAAAAAAAATTAAAGAAACAAAAAAAATTCTTCAGGTTCTTGTATACTTTAATCCAGTTGGTTCCACTTGTATACAAAAATAGAAAAAAAAAGTAAAGAAGAAAAGGAAGGTCTCAAAAAGCAACAACAGGTGGTTCCTAGTTCAAAAATAAAAAGGAAAAAAGGGGAAGAGACTTCAGGTATTTATATATCCTAATCCAATGGCAATTCAACAAGATGAAAAAAAGCAAAAAAAGCAAAAAGGGGAGCAAATCATAGGCAGAAAAAGGGAAAAGAAAAATTCCTGGCTAAAAATTGAAAAAGGATAATCAAACAATAAAAATTCAATCAATGGGGGTGGGTGTGGAAAAGATAGAGCAGCCACAAATCCAGCCAAAGAAAAAAGAAAACTACTGCCACCAGATGTCCAAGGCTTTTTAGAATATCAAGTCAAATTTCCAGTAGATATATTTTCAAGGTCACTTTAGTCTTCTTTCTTTCAGTTCCAACTCTGGGTTCTGCTATCAATAGTTCACAGATGGGCACCTGTGTATACAATCCATCGTGCTCACCCCACTATCTCTTTCAAGAAGGAACTCTATGTCCTTGAATGCAGCTCACATAGATAAACAAACGAAGAAGAAAGGAATACAGTATATCCAAGCCTCTAAATGGCAGTGCTTTCACTTTCACTCCTCCCCTCAAGAGCAAGAAAAAGGAAAAAAAAAAGAGAAAAGGCACATTGATATTGCTCTCTTTTCTAAAAAGTTCTTAAAATCATAAACAGCATTTAATCCAAAAAAATATTGGTGGAAAAAAAGGAAAAGACCATCAGAACAAAAGATTATTTTACATAGAGGAAAAGCCAGTCCTTTTAAAATCAAATAGTTCCAGAAGAGATAAAAAGGAAGAAAAAAGCCATCAATCTTAAGAAAAGCTTAATCTTGCCACTTATAAACTGTTCTCTTTACTTTTTAAGTCCACTTTCCAGTTATTGGGGTGTTCTCTTCAGAAATAAGTAAATAAAAAAGAACCTCTCACCAAACCAACACACCTTCATCTGATCTTGCCTTTCTTTCGGAGCTGTCCCAGCTTCATCAGCTTGATGGCTGCCTCTTTTCCGCTGGCAAAAAGAGCTTCTCCTGGATCAACCAGGGACTTTGCGATATCCCTGGGATTGACAGGACGTGCTCTTTCCCTTCACCATCTCTTCGGGACGGTTTAGGTCCAAATGGACTGTCCAGCTGAGAAGATATCTACGGCGATCCAGGAGCTTCCCGATCGCACGTAGTATCACTGGGACACAAGCCCCACCCTCGGGAGTTTGTTCTTTTGTGGATGCATAAGAACTCTAAACTGATGCTTTGTTTAACTCCTCCAGTCTCTCTTCCCTAAACCACCTCTTTTTAAAATTCAAAATTTAATTTTAACAAAATATTTTCATATTTTCCTTTCCTGATAGCAGTAGCACTGTTACCAAAAGCTTGTTTGAAAATGAAAAGATGGGGTATGTTAAATAATTTGAAGACATTTTTTTTTTGTAGGAAATACAGGTCATTTTTAACTGGTCCCAAATCATAATAAACATTTAATGCATACAGACATGAATTAATGCATACAGACATAGAAGAAAAATAGAAGTAAAAAAATAAGTTAGGTGCCTCTTGGGATAGTGGCTTACTGCAAAACTTTTAAATTCATAATTACAACTAGTGCCGTATTGAAGTCTGCAAACACAAAGTTAGGAAACTTGCTGAACCTGGTCATTATCTCACTCATAGTCGAACCACACTGTGAAAATATAAATGGAGTGGTCATAATGAACATTTTGGAACTGTTCCAAAGAACAGTTCTGGAACTGGCCAAAGAAAGGAAAACCATGGAAGTTTGGATACATTAACATTAATGTGGCACAGCATATGTGTGCTGCATTTAGGTTTATTGAAACAGTGTGAGCCAAATATTGTTGTGAAAATACTTTTTTTTCTCAAAATAGTATAAAAGAAAATTTCTCACAGCCAAGTGGATGGAGCCAAAAACTGTGTCCTTTTTTTTCTTGCAATTTTTTTAGAAAAATGTCTTCATCTTCTCAGATTTGTATGCCATACCACCCATCCTTTAACATTCTCACTCTTCTCAAATGGATACTGGCGTCCACATCACAACTTACACATTTTGGAAGTGCAGCCCTTGTCATGCCATGCAAAACCTGGTGTGTTCTCATGCTGACTGCACCCTGCTTCTAATGCCTGCTAATTGACTGTTAAATGGTTAAATTTGCTGTTTTAAGGCAGAGATATACAATCTGCATGCATCTTCTACAAGCCTAGAATAAGATAATTAGAGGCATTGGAAAATCTCTACCAAACTATTTTTTTAACAATGAAAGAAAATGATTAAGTGCATAACTAATCATACTATGTAACAATTTTAATTAAATGTAAATTAAAACTAAAATGAAACTTTATTTGGAATATGGCCCCAGCACAAGAATTTAAAGACAAGAGTGCTCCATTAGAATGATGAACATCCCGGCTTTAAATTGTATGGCCACCTTTATTATATTCTTATAATGCTTTTTTCTTCCCTCCTCGATTGATTGCATGGGGATCCAAGTGAATTGAAGTTTCACATATGAAAATAGAATAATAGATTCTACACAGTGACTCAGATTTAGCTCTTTAATACACTGAAACTAATAAATGGAAAAGAAGAAAATAAGGGGAAGAAAATGAGTATGTCAGCATTTTCATTGAAAAATTAAAATTGATGATGTATTTTGACACTGCTGAAATGTTCACAAAATGTATTGATTATCTTTGACACAGTTTTTCCTCTGAAATTATCAATAGTTTGCAAACTTATATTATTGTACTATATTTATTTATTTGCTAGTTTATGTATTTAACATATTTCTATACTGCCACAACAAAAACAACTCTCGGTGACTATAAAAACAAAACACGCAATATATAGCAGGGATGATGTATTGCTGTTTGTTTCTTACATTAATTGGCAATAGAATTCATCTGATGGGTAGTTAAATCTGATAGTACAGTATAGTAGAAGTCCAGTATCATCTAATTCTGTCAATGTTTTTCACCTGCCAACATGCCAAACACCAAGATCTGTAAGTTGGCATTTTAGATGAGTAATATATGTGCTTTTATCAGCCATCTGAGGTAGACTGCCCTAGGAAACAAAAAGCATAAAAGCAAATGGTACTTTCATTATAAACTTAATACTAACAGATTCTTGCAAGTCTGAATGCACTTTTCATGCTTCCCCTCCCACATTATTTTCATAAGAAATAGGATCTCTTTTTTTTCATATTTATATGCCCCCCCTTCTCCGGAGACTCAGGGCAGCTTACAGTTTTTGGAGCGCAACCCAATGTGCTCAGCAGTAGCCTTCATATATGCCTGCTTATTACTAAGCGGCATTTTTACAAAGTCAGCTTATTGCCCCCAACAATCTTGGGTCCTCAATTTACCTACCCCGAGAGGATGGAAGGCTGAGTCAACCTTGGGCCTGGTGGGATTCGAGCCTGCAGTAATTGCAGGCAGCTGGAATTAAGTGCTAGGCATTTAACAGCCTGCACCACCAAGGCCTTTGTCTGAGATGCCATCTCAAGTTACAGTTCTGGCCTTGACTCATATTTCTTTAATCTGATTGTTGTCTTGTTTGGGGCTGTTCTTCAAGGGTTTTTTTTTTGCCCATTACAGCTTTGAAATAAATCGCCATCCAGGAACTTTGAAAATGTGCTTTTCCCATTGACAAGTTAACATCATGGGTTATATGATTTTACTGTACACTTACTATAATTTGATTTTGTAGACTTTTTAAAAATTTTATTTGGAGGTACAGCCTAGAAGAATTATGTCTTGACTGACCTCTGACAATCCTGACATTTACAATACATCTAACCAGTATGGTTCATTTATGATAGAGGAAATTGTGTGAACCCAGGAATTCAGTTAATTGAATAATCCATGGTTAACAATAGACAAGTATACTTGTATACATCTAGCAAACATTTCTTTCTAAGGTGGATGAAGGAATAAAAAAATGAAATGGAAACAGAACAATATGTACCCACTCGGGAAGTGTGCTAAAATATAATTATAAAAAAAATTGGTAGAAAAATGAAGGAAAAGTATTTGAAATTAAGATGAATACTTGAAAATTTAACATCTGTACTTCAAACTATTGTCACAAAAACTATTTAAACCCTGTAAATGAAAACATTCAAAGTTCCCAAAAGATTTTTTCCTGACCTGCAATAAGAAATATTAAAAATACAGTAGGATATAAAAATCCAAGAATGAGCATGTGTTTATTAATAAAGTTTGCACAAACAGTGGATTTATGGATCATTTAGCTTGATACCTATAGAAGGAGAAGGATATTTGAGAAGAACTTCCTTGCATCAGGAAAGGTATACCCATACAGCTCAAAAGATTCCTTTCAACACAGCCATTTGTCTCCCATCCTTTTGTTCATAGTATTTTGAACTATGTGTTATAGAAGGTTTGATTCTTTGATACATGACATTTAAAGTTGTGTCTCCAGTTAAGTAATGTGATATGCAAATTTACATCACAGTGGTTTCTCTTGCTAATGCACAGAAGTTTGACTTTTCCATGTTAAAGTTGACTGAAATTGTTTTGCTGCTTGAACATCTTGTTTTATTCCGTGCCATCAAGGTTTCCATAACCTTTCAGACTCCTATTTGAAACTATTTATTTCTGAAATACTGGGAGTAAGCATAAAACTGGAAAAAGTAGAAGCCATTCATTCTAATTAGAAGCCTCTGGATCTTCCTCATAATTAGCTTATCGTCTGTGGACTGTTAGGTGAATCAGTACTAGTTTTTCATTCTTCAGAGGCAGATCTTCTAAGTCAGCATTTTTTCTGTATGACCATCTGCAACTAGAAGGTTAAATTATGTGGGGTAAAGAAAGGACGAAAGCATCCTCTGTAATGATACCTTACAGTGTATAATAAGCAAATCTCAGTTGCATTTCCTTCCTGATTTTCATTTTTCCACTCTGCAGTTTAGTATGCCCCATTTTGCACCCCTGAGATTTTTTTTTAAATCCTTGTCTGAAAAATTACATTCAATCTCTGTAATTCTCCTAGTATGGATCATTTTATTCTTTCAGTTAACCAAATCTTGGTAAGAAGTTATGGAAGCTCTGTCCTTCAGGAGAACAACTTTCAGAAAAGTAAATAAGGTAAACCATATGTGGTATGGGAGCTAGGAGTGAGGGGAGAATCCAGCAAAAGAAAAGTTCAAAAATGGTTTTTATTTCCAAAAAAATTCTCCTGGGAGTGTTCTTATGGGAAGGAAGGGTCATTGGGCAGCTGCTCAGCATGTTGCTAATTATACCATTTCAAGGCATCCTTTTCCTAGTCAGGAATACTTAGAGACTTCATCATAATGCTGAACATACATATAGGCATAAACATTCATGGATGCAGCCCAAAAGGGAAAAAAAGAACACCCCTGCACACAAAATTTGCGCATGCCCAAGATGGCGGTTGGTGGGTGAGAAGACTCTCTCAGCGTTCTGGAGGTTTGTTGGTTTTTAGTGAGAAAAGACCTGCTGCTACCCTCCCTTTTCCTAGGATCATCTTGAGAGCGTCGGGGGATGCCACTGGGGCCGTTTTGGCAAGGATTGGGCTGGCGGCTTGGCGTGGCTGGACTTTTTTCCCCCGCGGCTTTTACATCTGCTGCGGCTCATCGGCTGGAGGTGGGGCGCAGCGGCAGCGCTTTCCGCCTTACCCTTTGCTGTGGCGTGGCGATGGTGTTGTCTACTCGGCCCTATGCCTCCTGTGCTGTGGATCCAATGCTGCTAGCCCTACGCTACGGACCCGTTGCTTGGCTGCTGGTCGTCGGCTGTAGTTGCTGGCGATGGATGTGGTGAGGCTGGGTTCCGACGGAGGTGACTGCGGCGGATCGGACTACCTGCGGCTTTGCTGCGACGCCGGGGTTTATCTCCGAGGGAGCGGATAGCGGCAGTGGCTTTCCGGGATTTTTGGTGTTGTTGTGGCTGCCTCCCGGTATCCACATGAAGTCCCAGATGGAGAGGCTGCTGGCTCAATGGCCCTCTTCTTTCCCCCGGTTTCTGGGCGGGGGTGGCGTGCCCCTGGGGGTTTGGACTTTGGAACCACCCCAGGGAGCCCCCCTTCCCCTCTCCCTCAGAAGCGCGAGCTCTGGGAGGAGTAGACTCACGGGGTGGATGGAGGCCTATAGGCCTGAGAGGCCCAGGGAGGCCCGGGAAGGGTCTGTTCGCTGTCGCGGCCTGGGTTGGAGGAGCCGGACTCCCTGGGTGGGGTTCTCTGGCGGTGTCCCCCCAGGGAAGAGATGGCACTATGGCTCCAGATCCTGGCCGCGACCAGTTTGCGATCAGTTTGCGGACGTTATACTTTTCCTGGACTCTTGTGGACCTGACTGCCCCTGGTTGGTGGGCATTCATTTACAACCATTGCCTTTCTTACTGTCCTTGTTATTCTGGACTCATTGGGCACTATTGATGGTGCCTGGGTCATCTACACCATTTCCATCATTTCCACGGATTTATGCTGTTTTTTCTCCTGGAGACTTGGCTGCCTCCCGCTGTGGTGAGAGAACAGTGGGAGGATGCAATTTCCCCTGCAGTGAGAGGGCAGGGGACTGTTCAGGACTGTTCAGGACTCTTTGTGCTTACTCCCTATTGAGATTTACGGCCCTCCAGATGGTTCCCCAGTCTGTGGAATGGCCCTGCACTATCAAAAGCTTACCTTAATGACGGATCTTGGGATCCCGAGAGGTGGCATGTTGACTAGTGGGCCAAATTCTAAGCTTAGAAGGAAGGGGAAACTCCTTAAATTTTTAACTTGTTGTCTTAGGGGTTAGGGAGAGGGGTTAATGGTTCTTTTGCAGCCCGGTTCGTGGCAGGGGAGGGGGCTGGGGCGGTGGGGCTCCGGGGCTCAGGTGGGGCCGCGATTCCCAGGGTGGTTGGAGTCGGCAGCAGACGCCGAGGCATAGGGCGTATCATATGTTGGGAGTGCGCACCGCCATCTTTGTGCGGTTGCTCGCTCCGACCCTATGGCCTCCTCCCGGGGAGCTCGGGAACGGGACCCCTGGGCTTAGGCTGGTGTACTTTAATGCCAGGTCCGTGGCTAATAAGTCTACCCTCCTCCGTGAGATTATTGAGGAGGAGGCTGCGGACCTGGCTTGTATCACTGAGACCTGGTTGGGCCCAGAGGGTGGTGTCCCTCTGGTTGAATTATGCCCTCCAGGTTTTGGGTTGTGCACGCCACGGGCCCAGGGAAGGGGTGGTGGGGTGGCTGTGGTTATTAGGGAGACCTTGTTTCAAAGGGAGGTCACTATCCCAGAGATAGGCGGAAGTGAGACCCTTCTCCTGAAGTGGGGCCTAATGGTCAGGTGGGCTTGCTGCTCACATACCTTTCTCCCAGCTGTGTGACAGCAGCCCTGCCGGGACTTCTTGACGTCCTCTCGGGGTGGCGGTGGAGTTCCCAGGCCTTATAGTCCTGGGGACTTTAACCTGCCTTCCCTGGGGATGCGTCGGGATTGGCCCAGGAATTCAGGACTTCTATGGAAGCCATGGGCCTGACCCAATTAATTCATGGCCCCACCCATGAGGGGGAACACTCTAGACCTAGTTTTTGTCTCTGAGTGGTGGCGTAGTGACAGAGGGCAACCTGTTCATTCGGCTCTGCCCGTCCATGGTCTGATCACTATCTCCTGTGGCTGGTTTTCCAAAGGCCACCCCCACTGCTGGGACAGGGAGCCACTTAGATGGTTCCGCCCCAGGCTTATGGACCCTGAGCGGTTCCAGGCGGAACTGGGGCCTTTTCCTCTTCCCTTGCTCACAGCTCTGTTGAGGATCTGACGGCCGCTTGGCAGCGGGCATCGGAGGCCCTCGACAGGGTTGTCCCCATCGTCCCTCACATGTCGCGGATCTTGGATGGCTCCTTGGTATTCAGAGGAGCTCCGGGAGATGAAACGCCGTCGGAGGGGCTTAGAGAGCAGGTGGAGGGCCACCCACTCTCAGCTCGATCGAACCCAGTTAAGAGCCCATATTAGGACTTACCTGGGAGCTATGAGGGTGGCGAGAAGGTCTTATCTCTCCACCCTCATAGCGTCCGCAGATAACCGCCCAGCCGCCCTGTTCCGGGTTACGCGCTCTCTCCTTTGTCCTGTGGAGGGGGCGGATCCGCTGTGGGGAAGGGCTGAGGAATTTGGTCAATATCTGTCGGATAAGATCTCTCGAATTCGGAGCGGGTTGTCCACTGATTTGCAGCGGTCTGAGGAGCGGGATACAGGTAGTCTGGCCAGTATGTTCTGGGATGAGTTCGATCCTGTTTCCGAGGATGAAGTGGACAGGATTATGTGGCACCTGAGTTCCACCACATGTTTGTTGGACCCGTGCCCTTCCTGGCTGTCTTATGCCGCCAGGGAGGTCACCTGCGGTTGGATCCGGGCAGTTGTCAACGCTTCGCTAAGGGAGGGTGTTTTCCCCTCTGCCCTGAAGGAGGCGGTGGTGAGACCCCTCCTGAAGAAGCCTGCCCTGGATCCGACCGTGTTAGATAACTTTCGTCCAGTCTCCAACCTTCGCTTTTTGGCGAAGGTTGTTGAGAGTGTGGTGGCCAGGCAATTTCCGCTTTTCCTGGATGAAGCGGACTACCTGGATCCGTGCCAATCGGGCTTCCGGCCTGGTTTCAGCACGGAGATGGCATTGGTGGCATTGATGGATGATCTCTGGAGGGCCCAGGACAGGGGTTTTTCCTCTGTCCTGGTCCTATTAGACCTCTCAGCGGCTTTTGATACCATCGACCATGGTATCCTTTTGCGACGCCTTGCGGGGCTGGGGGTGGGGGGCACTGTTTTTGGTGGCTCTCCTCCTACCTCATGGGCGCAATCGGTGTTGGCAGGGGAGCAGAGGTCGGCCCCGAGGGCACTCACTTGTGGGGTCCCTCAGGGGTCGGTCCTCTCTCCCCTTTTATTTAATATCTACATGAAACCGCTGGGTGAGATCGTTCGTGGTTTTGGGGTGAGGTATCATCAATATGCTGATGATACATTTCCACCCCAAACCAGATCAGTGATGCCCTCTCCGTGATGACTTGCTGTCTGGATGCGGTACGGATCTGGATGGACGGAACCATGCTTCGACTCAACCCAGCCAAGACTGAGTGGCTGTACGGTCCATCGCGGTCCAGTTTGGAATGTCCATCGTTGACCATAGGGGAGTGGTGCTGCCCCTGTGGATAGGGCAAGGAACCTGGGGTCCTCCTGGATGCACGGCTCCGGTTGGAGGAGCAGGTGGGAGCCGTCACCAGGGGGGCTTTTGCCCAGGTCCGGCTGGTTCGCCAGCTTCGCCCGTTCCTGGACCGCGATGCCCTGCACGGTCACTCATGCCCTTGTTACTTGCGACTCGACTACTGCAACGCTCTCTATCTAGGACTGCCCTTGCATACCATCCGGAGATTGCAGCTGGTGCAAAATGCGGGCGGCAGGTGGTGATGGGAGTTCCCGGTTCTCCCATGTTGCCCCCTCCTGCGCGGCCTGCATTGGCTGCCTTGCGCTCGGGTGAGATTCAAGGTTTTAACTTAACATACAAAGTCCTTCATGACATGGGTCCTTATTATTTAAGGGAGCGACTGCTGCCGACATCGAACACTAACCGCCCTGTGCGAACCCACAGACAGGGGCTCCTTGGGGTCCCGTCGGCCGGGCAGTGCCGGCTGGCGGTCCCCCGATGATGGGCCTACTCTGTCGCGGCCCCTGACCTCTGGAATCAACCTCCCCTGGAGCTCCGCCTGGCCCCTGACCTCCGCACTTTCCGTCGCGACCTGAAGACCTGGTTGTTTAATCAACCCGGGCTGTGACCCTTGGGTGGGGTAGTTTTTTAGAGTTTTAATGCTGGGATTTTAGTATTAATTCGGCGTGATTTGTTTAATTTGGTTTTATCTAATTTATTGTTGTGTAGTTTTTTACTTTGTAAGCCGCCCCGAGTCCTTCGGGAGAGGGGGCGGCATATAAGTCGAATAAATAAATAAATAAATAAATAAATAAATAAATAAATAAATAAATAAATAAAATCAACCCTTTATTGTACAGAAGAAAATCAACATTTGTATGGCTATTGCTGGTAAAGGGGTTGGAACAATTTCTGGAAGCAATGTTCTGTATCTTTTCTATATCTTGTTAGAGTTCAATTTTTTTTTAATTCACATTTATATGCCGCCCTTCTCCGGAGACTCAGGGCGGCTTACAATCTTTGGAGCACAACCCAATGTGCTCAGCAATAGCCTTCATTCTATTGTATATGCCTGCTTATTACTAGGGCTTTTGCCCCGGCATTTTTACAAAGTCAGCGTATTGCCCCCAACAATCTTGGGTCCTCAATTTACCTACCCTGGGAGGATGGAAGGTTGAGTCAACCTTGAGCCTGGTGGGATTCGAGCCTGCACTAATTGCAGGCAGCTGGAGCTAAGTGCTAGTTGTTTAACAGCCTGCACCACCAAGGCTCTTTTTCCTAATATTCGCCTATGAAAATAATTTTATGTAACATAATCAGACAATATTTTTATTTATTTATTCATGTACATATATCAATCTAATATACACAGGTTTATCACCATTTCTTTTTTTCAATTTGGAGAATGGTATCACAAACTGATGAAGAGCATAACGTAACATTGGAAGTATGTGCATTTTATGAGCCTTTGTGTTAATTCTATTACCGTTCAAGTGATTTAGCTGAACAAAGACATTTTCATTCATGCTATCTTTTGTTCCACTTGGTTTTATTTATTTGACCTTTTATTTCTATGCTTTATGGTAAATAAAATTAATCAATAACCAAAATAAAATACTTTGGCATGCAGATTCTTAAATTTTATGCAAACTGAAATAACATTATTAATGTTGTATATTATTTTTCCTGGTGACATCATTGTTATTTGGATGAATGCACAAATAATGCATAATAGTATGTACTGTCTCCTTTGGTGGGCTCATTTTGGGAATTCTGGAGCGCTTAGGGAGCTATTTTGTAGAAATACTGAACTGAGAAGGGAATACAAATATCTTGAAGGAGATATTCCTTAATAATGTTTGTTTAATAGATAAAAAGCTACAATCAAGAGAGTCTTAATCAGGCATAAATAATACTAGTTTCAGAGGATGCAGGCTTTCATCAGCTAAGTTTAAAAGTGCTTGTTTCAAAATCAAGAGCAAAAACTTACATCTGGATAGCTTCTTATACCTGAGTAGAGACTTTGCAAGAGTTCTATTAGATTCTTGCAGCTTTGCTCTAGCTGAGCTCAAACAATTTGGGCTGAAAAGCCTTCAATTCTATGTAGCTAGTTCCTGGGCCTTTTTCTTCAGTTGTGATTTATAGCAATTTATAGCATTACCTAGCCATCTTTGTGTGATATATAAAGCCATTGCTGATTTATTAGCATAGCAACAGCTGGATTACAGTGTAAAATGCTATAAATCATGAGATCAAAATGGTGAAAGGCTCTTCATTTGTCAATTTCTGTGTTGGACCCTCTATCTTTGTTGACCCTTAGACTCTGGAAATTATTTCTGGCATCTCAGCATGTTGCTGCATCTCAGGCTGTCTTTGTACGAGATTCTCACCCTGTTGCTGCCTGTGCTGATTCAACTTCTATTTCCTAAACAGCTAGCAACTACTACACTTGGAGTGGCTTTGACTATGTCAGTACAGTTCTATCTAAACAAAAATTCTGTAGGCTCCAGTGGGAACCTGTAGGGATATCAGAGGAAGGTGAATAGAAAGGGCAGATTATGTTGAGTGTGAAAGAAAGATTGTCATCTAAATAGGTGACTTTAGTGTTATAATTAACTTCTTTAGAACTGGGTGAACAAAAGCATCTCCATGGTGGCTGTAATCACATGAAGTAATTCAAGCACTAATGTGTTCAATGGGGCTTTGCAAAGCACTGTGCTCTCTGAAAATGGTCTTCGGTTTGCCTAAATCAACGTAATCAAGCTATATATACTTTACTTTAAAAAAAACATTTTTATATCATTAAAATAATATTTTTTAAAAAACATTGACCTCCAAAGATTCTATTTATACAGGAAGAAAAAGGGAATATAATGAACAATAAGAACAATTTAAAGGAAGTCTGTAAAGAGAATTAAGAGTTCCATAATTTGGTTATACATAAGCAAGAAATCAAGATCCTTCAAGTGTATCTGCTGCTAGACTGGTATCTCTGTGCAAGGGGATGATCAAAAAGATCAAGATGGCAGCTGCAGCTTTGCAAATGAAGCCCCCCCTCCTTTAAAGCATACATTGCAGTGCTCATTTAAAAGGGGCAGGGCAGTTGCTTACCCCTTCTTCCCCACTTTGGATTCTCAGACCCTTCTGGCTGAAATGCAGTCACAGGGATTTGCCAGTTGCACCTGGAAGAGAACAGAAGGACAACTTTCATCTTCTGAGCATATTGGTTTTATTTTCATTCACTGTGATATTCCCAGTCTCTTTCCTTTGTAAAACATACCTTTTTCCCCCTGCAGGAGATTGTGTCCGAATGTCCCTATTTCAAGAGTAGAGATAATGAAGCCCACTTGCTCATCTCACTTCTTTCTTTATATCATACTCCGTTAAGAATTAAATCTCAATTTCTGTGTAATGGGCCCTCAAAGATTGACACAGAAAACCTCCTTCTTCAGAGGAACATTTGATGCATGAGGGTGGCATAGATTATAACTATTTAAATTTGTGTAGAGTATCTAAACAATGTGTGTTCATCTGAGACAGTTTGGGCACTTTTGGACTTTTGAAATGATGTATGATGTACTTTACATAGAACATTTTAAGAGACTTGCCCCAACCACAAATCAGTATCTGTAGGACATGTTGCCAATTAATCCAATTATCAGAAGCTAGTAGAAATACTCTTTGACATGGCTTCTATTGCTCAGAATGTTTCTTACCTTAGAATATTCCTTACCTCTGCAGGTTAGTTCTGTCTTTTTTTTTCTGCAGAAGTGGGAACATTTCCAATGGAGCCATAGATTGCTTTCCAGTTTTGCTGTTACAAGAATGCCTACTGTGTTCACTTTGTCATAAAATGGTACTAAAGGCTAATGCGTTGTTTTGCTATTTATTTTTCCTTTAATTAAAAGAACATTTAAAAATAATGATAAATGAAACTCCAACGGAATGGTGAACCTGAATTGATTCTGCATCAGATAATGGGCATCCAGAGGAATATTAGTGAAATATCTAGCCGATCCTAAATAAACATCCAATGCCACACAAGAAAGCCTTTATAGTAACAACATAGATTTATTATGAATTGTACTTAGAATTATGTACAAAGTATATAATGAAAGAAATATAAGTGCCTATGGCAGGTCATCCAGTCATCCAAAGATGATTTTTCAAAAGGCAACTGAACTTCCTTGAAGATATTGGAGATATTTTGTTTCTCATCCAGGAACCTTCTTCAGAACTGAAGAAGCTTCTTGGATGAGAAGTGAAACAACTTCAAGGAAAAGCAAAATCCAGTTGCCTTTTGAAAAAAACACTTTGGGAAAATATACTGTAAGTACCGTTAGTTAAAGCAGATATGAATTAACCAGAATACATTACAAAGAAGAAGCTAAATGTATGACAGATATACATGCCCCATTTCTCTGGAATAGCGCATTTTCTGTATATGCAAGGGAAACCAGAAGAAAGATGGGGAAAATTCCCTAACTTGCTGTAATTATTTAAGGTTAATTCTTAAAACCAGGATAAGCAAACTAGTGTCCTGCTAGTATGTTGCATAACTGTTACAATCCTTTGCCACTGGCCATGTTGTATTGGACTTTTCAGAGGTGAAATACAAATAACTGAAGCACATTAAGTTTTCTGCTGTTCTTATATATACTTTACTTGTGAGCAACCTTAGTTTGTAAGATTTACTTTTAAATAAATAGGCACTGAATATAATTATCCAGCTGTTAAAGCACAAGTATTTGAGGCACATGACTCTCAGGAACAGAAAAGGTCATTCCTGCAAGTAGACAATTAGATTAATACTTCATGGTTAGTTATTTTATATCTTACAAATTATTGAAAGATTAACAACCATACTTAAGTGCAATATTTCACATTTGCAAGAATGCATTAAGCACAGCCAATTAAATTTGCTTAATCAAGCTTAACAATGCTGGATGCTGTTACTCACCAGAAAGTAAGCGCTATAAAAATTACTCACACTATCTCATGGTTATATGAATGATTCATACATATTTATCAGAAATGTGTTTAGTCTTTAATAATACTGACTTCAGTAGTCTTTATAAGATTCTATTTTTAGTGTAAAAAGAACAGTTAAAAGTTATGGTTACCTCTTATCCTGAATGACTAGTCAGGAAGATGGTGAAAATGTGAGAATTGAAGAATGATTGTATAGCAAAGAATGAAATTAGGATATATAATTAAGAACACAAACCAGCCAGAGTTTTATATTTTTTTTCAGTATCATTGATTTCAACAAGTTCTAAGCAACTGCTGAACTGTTTCTAAGGGAAACCAATGGGATCAAGCAGGTTCAATTATTTTCTTAAATATAAGCAATTCTAAAACCGTACATAAATCAGACACAAAGCTTACCTACTATGTGTGGATATGTCATATATAAAAAATAGGTTGAAGAATGCTTAGCTTGCTATCTTCAAAATGCTGATTACCAAGTATCCTTGAAGCTTAATAGACTTCTTTTAAGAGAGGACTCTGAAGGGCATTGGCCAGTACACCATATGTTAGAACTAAGTACTAGACATGTTATCTATATCTCAGAGTATCTGTACCTGGAAGCCGTATCCTGTATTTCAGAATGCCATAGTCTTTCTCATGTGGTAGTTGAAGCCCAGAAAACATAAAACAGTGCTAGTCTGAAAGAGATAGAAAGCTCAGATGTATATCTGCCCAGGAAAACCAAAACCATATACAGGTAGTCTTTGACTTACAACAGTTCATTTAGTGACCAAAGTTACAGTAGCACTGAAAAAAGTGACATGACCGTTTTTCACACTTATGACCCTTGCAGTATTGCCTGTCAATTCTTAAACATTTCTATGTTTGTTTTAGAGTTGCCATGAACAGAAGGGTGGGGGAAGAAATTTGAAAGAGCAGTGTAGCAGTTTGGAACCAAAAGTGCATTCCATTCTTATCTTGCAAAGATTATAACTAAGCTACCAGAATTTCTGCCATGCAAATCTCTAATTGGAGAACGTGATTGATGGCTTTTGGCTATGAATGTGTTTTGTTGGAGAATATGAATTAAGATACATCCAGAGGGTGGGGGGAAACCAGGGTCAAGGGTGACAGTGAATTATGTGTTTCAGAATCAGCTTCATATAGACATGTTCTGACATGTTCGCTCCTAATAAATTCTTTGAAGATTTTGAAGCTTGGCTCGAGACTCATGATTTAATTAGGGCAACTGCCAGAATCCTGACATCACCATGATCACATGATCAAAATTTAGACACTTGGCAACAGACTCATATTTATGATGGTTGCAGTGTCCTGGGGTTGCATGATTCCCTTTTGCTACCTTCTGACAAGCAAAGTCAATGGGGAAGTCAAATTGACTTAACAACCATGTTACTAACTTAACAACTGCAGTGATTCACTTAACAACCTTTGGTAACCTGTGGTAAGAAAAGTCATAAAATGGGAAAATTCACTTAACAAACATCTCACTTAGCAACAGAAATGTTGGGCTCAGTTGTGGTCATAAATCAAGGATTGCTTGTATAACAAGTGATGCTAAGCTAGGCAGAAGCTGGGATCATACCTTACACTGTGGCATGGTTTGTCTTAAGTAAGGTTTGATGAATAGACATCAAATGATTAAGGCTGATTATTCTAAAGTTATGTGTATGTTCAGGGATTACAAATCCACTAACTTATAAAATAACTCATATTGGCTTAGCATTTTGAGTGTTTGTTCTTTATGAAGCATGATTTTTTTTATATTTAAACCTTTACACTTTAACCTGAATTTATTGAGCCGTGGCACAATGGTTAGAGTGCACAATGGTTAGAGTGCCTGCAATTTGGCCTTCCATCCTTCCGAGGTGGGTAAAATGAGGACCCAAATTGTCTGGGGCAATATGCTGACTCTGTAAAACTACTTATAGAGGGCAGTAAAGCACTATAAAGTGGTATATAAGTGTAAGTGCTATTGCTGTTGGAGATACATTTAGTATCTTGCAACTGATCCTCTTATCAGTTTCTTTTTGAGGCTTTGGCTTTATTTTATCCCCGTGTTATATTGATTATTTATAACTTACTGAAATGTACATGGGATTATTTAAAAAGAGTATGATAATTTGAGCAGAGTTCCTTACATGAGTCAAACATGAATTTCACTGAATATTTTGACCAAATCTTAGCTAGATTAGAGTAAAAGTTTTCTAGTGAAAACTTTGCAGGGCAAATTGTTATAATCATTACCTTTTCTGTAGGTATAATTACAATTGTAAATGCAATCCTAGCCTCAGTAACTATTCTGCACTAAACAAAAGGATAAGAATAAGTCAATGAGTGTACAATATCTTGTTCGGATTTAAAACAACTTTATGATACTTTCTGGAGATTATTTTTTGCAGTCAATTTTTTAAAGGTTGCTTTATAGTAATCTTAGTTCCAGATTTTTGCAGCCATTCAGTATTAGCATATATTATTATACAGCAATGCAATATCAGTGCATCTGAAAAATAAGAATTTATACAGGTGAAACTTGAAAAATTAGAATATTGTGCAAAAGTTCATTTATTTCAGTAATGCAACTTCAAAGGTGAAGCTAATATATGAGATAGACTCATTACATGCAAAGCAAGATAGTTCAAGCCATGATTTTCCATAATTGTGATGGTTATGGCTTAAAGCTCCTGAAAACCCCAAATCCACAATCTCAGAAAATTAGAATATGACATGCAATCAATAAAACAAGGATTGCACATAGAACAATATCGGAGCTCTGAAAAGTATAAGCATGCATATGTACTCAGTACTTGGTTTGGGCCCCTTTTGCAGCAATTACTGCCTCAATGCAGCGTGGCATGGAAGCTATCAGCCTGTGGCACTGCTGAGGTGTTATGGAAGACCAGGATGCTTCAATAGCGGCCTTCAGCTCTTCTGCATTGTTCGGTCTCATGTCTCTCATCTTTCTCTTGGCAATGCTAATGAGTTCAGGTCAGGCGAGTTTGCTGGCCAATCAAGCACAGTAATCCCACTTTCATTGAACCAGGTTTTGGTGCTTTTGACAGTGTGGGCAGGTGCCAAGTCCTGTTGGAAAATGAAGTCAGCATCCCCATAAAGCTCATCTGCGGAAGGAAGCATGAAGTGCTCCAAAATCTCCTGGTAGATGGACTTAATGAAGCACAGTGGACCAACACCAGCAGATGACATGGCTCCCCAAATCAACACAGACTGTGGAAACTTCACACTGGACTTCAAGCATCTTGCAGTGTGTGCCTCTCCATTCTTCCTCCAGACTCTGGGTCCTTGGTTTCCAAATGAAATGCAAAAGTTGCTCTCATCAGAAAAGAGGACTTTGGACTACTGAGCAACAGACCAGGTCTGTTTTTCTTTAGCCCAGGTAAGACACTTCTGATGACATTTGAAGCCCATGTCCAGGATCCGTCTGTGTGTGGTGGCTCTTGATGCACTGACTCCAGCCTCAGTCCACTCCTTGTGAAAGTCCCCAATACTTTTGAATGGCCTTTTCCCGACAATCCTCTCCAGGCTGCGGTCAACCCTGCTGCTTGTGTACCTTTTTCTTCCACACTTTTCCCTTCCACATAACTTTCTATTGATGTGTTTTGATACAGCACTTTGGGAACATCCAACTTCTTTTGCAATTACCTTTTGAGGCTTTCCCTCCTTATGGAGGTTGTCAATGATGGTTTTCTGTACAACTGTCAGGTCAGCAGTCTTTCCCATGATTGTGATTCCTACTGAACCAGACTGAGAGACCATTTAAAGGCTCAGGTACTCTTTGCAGGTGTTATGGCTTAATTAGCTGATTAGAGTGGGACACTTCGAGCCTAGAATATTGCAACTTTTCACAATATTCTAATTTTCTGAGATTGTGAGCTATTTCATGAGCTGTAAGCCATAATCATCACAATTATGACAAATCATGGCTTGACCTATCTTGTTTTGCATGTAATGAGTCTATCTCATATATTAGTTTCACCTTTTAAGTTGCATTACGGAAATAAATGAACTTTTGCATGATATTCTAATTTTTCGAGTTTCACCTGTACTTTCTTCCAAATGAATTCCTATTATTTTCAATTCCAGTGCTAATCTGTTATACACATCTGTTATAAAAAGAGATTTTCAGAATCAGAAATGATGGTCTTTTTTGTCGTTGATTTGGTCATGTGAGAATTGCAGTGACATGCATCTCCCACACTGTTATGGCAATATAGGAAGATTTAGTTACTATGCAACTGCTTTTATCCAGTATTGTATCTTATGAGAATTATATAATAATAAAAAACCACATTGTGATTTCCTTTCACATGTTATAATCTCAGGATCAGAGAAGAAAATAATGACATTAATTCCCTTGCCATTAAGAGACTGCACAAAAAGGATGTTACACTTGTATTACTTAGTCACCAAATATATTTTTCAAGCAAAAGCAATATTTTGGCATTTCATTTCTTTTTCTCTCAAACTATATTTGGGCTTCTGAAATTGTATCTTTCCTATGAAAAGTATTAACTCTTGCAATACTAGCCACAATATAATGAAAGAGCACAATCAAAACAGTGAAAAAAACTAGTAGGAGAGAACAAAGAGATCTCAATTGTTCTTCCTTGTATTTACTGAAATATAACTTGGATGAAGTGAAAAAATAATTTGTAAATAAATTAAATATCAAGGTAAAAGCAATTAAATGCCAGGTCTGCAATGTATCTAAACCAGAGGTGGTATTCAGCAGATTCTGACCAGTTGCAGAGAACTGGTAATGGAAATTTTGACTAGTTTGGAGAACCGGCAAATACCACCTCTGACTGGAGATTTTACAGTATCCTTCCTCTGTCACGCCCACCAAGCCACACCCACAGAACAGATAACAAAAAAAAATTTGAATCCCACCACTGATCTAAACTCTATGTTATACTGTAAAGATAGTTTGCATAGCACCTCTTTATCCAACACTAGTGATAAAACAATCTACTTTTTAAAAAACATGCTAAAGTCCTTCAGTCGACCTAAGCCTGCTTTGAGACCTTAACAATGTCAATCAAAATTTCTAAAATAAATTCAAGTATTTTATTTCCATTTGAAGGTCATTCCTTCCAGCATATCCCATCTGTTGAGTGATGATCTTCAGATTAGAAGCAGGGTACTTTTCAAAACCTTCTCCACTGGTTTCTGAATATTGTTAGCTTTGGTGTCAGATATGTATTCTTTTTTTCCTTTGCACAGATTCTGACTTTTGTCCCATGTAAGTAGAAGAAGGACACATTCACCTGGATAAGGCTGAGTTTAAACAAGATGTGACAGATGCTAGTAGCTAGACCAAACCCTAATGTTCATGGAGTTTCATATAGTATGAAAACCTTGGATTTAGCCCATTGTACCAAACCTTTTGAAATCAATGGGAAATAAATCCTAAGTAATTTAAGTTTCATTGTATGTACTCCAGATCTTACAGAACAAAAAATTATGCCCTCTTCCTGACTGACTCTATAATGAAGTTACATCATATCTAGTCTAGTAGAAACACTTTCTTTTTATCAAATTCTGTAATTGAACTCAGCAAGCAGAGTTTATAATCTTTGTCGGGAAAGATTTTAATTTGTTCTCTTGATCTCAATTTTTCATTATTAATTTGTCATGATTGGTAATAAAAAAATCTCTGCAGGAAAGACTTTGTACTCTCAGGCAGAAAGACTATCTGATTTGGATTGAATTTTGAACTTCTAAGGTGATTAACATCACTGATAACTCAGCTTAATTGGTTCTAATAAGCTATTACTAATTAGCACTTAATTGAATATGTGTTCAATAAATACCTGGCAGCATTAATAGATTGGTGAAAAGGACAAAATATTTCTACTTTGAGTAAAGTGGTATTGAAATGGTAAAACACTTTGAAGAAATATTCCTTAAACTATCTAGTGGGAACAGCTCATTTTCCTCAGTGAATAAATGAACAAATATAATGGTTTTGTCGCATTTGTTTAATTGGGTTTTCTTTATTTAGTTTTAGGACTTGTGTGGAAGCTAGATGACATTTTAGGGCATACAATATTTATGCAGGAATATTGAAAGTTTTAAGTACCAATATGTGTTTTCTTCTGAAATCCCTAGTGTCATTCTGACAAGGAATTTAGTCTGCTGTGTATCACAGCCATTCCACTTAATTCCAGAAAGGCAAGAAGCTTAGAAAAAGAGACACCCTGTTCTCAAATTTCCCAAAGAATAGTGCAAAGATGGATTTTTTCTCAAAAGAATAGTGAGTCCTCAAATTGCAACCCATTGTTTAACAACAGTTTCAAAGTTCTGACAGCACTGAAAAAAGTGATTTGCAACCCATTCTTGTACTTAGGATATCACAGCATCCCTGTGATCAAAATTCAGGTGCTTGGCACCTAGCATGTATCTATGATAATTGCAGTATCTCAGGGTCATGTGAGTATTATTTGCCACCTTCCCAGTGGGCTTCTAACAACCAGAGTCAATGAGAGAAGCCAGATTTGCTTAACAGTGAAGTGATTCACTTAACGGCCATAGCAAAAAAAAAAAGCTAATAGAATCTGTCATGATTTACTTAACAACCACATTGCTTAGCAACAGAACTTCCAGTCCCAATTATGTTTGTAAGACAAAGACTATCTGCATCAGGGAAATAGAATCTAACCACCTCTCTAATTTTAGGGAACTTAAGATATCAATGTTCCAGGCTGGTGGTATATGAATATTGAACTAAAGAAAGGTTATGAATTATATTACTTTAGCTCCTAAATATTAGTGTACATGAAACTTTGAATTGGGCATGCTTTTAATCTTTTCTTTTGTATTTTTATGTTAAAAAAAACCTAGGAGCTAAAATAATATTGTTACATGAAAACATACTTATTAGAACAAAGTTTGAATTTTGTAGCTAGAATCTGATCTACCTTGGTATTCAAATTTAAATGGCTTTGCCATCTAATGTAGATAGGCTTTTCCAAGTACTGAATATATTTTGTCAGCTTGCTATGGAAACAGAACAGCCTTCAAATCTCAGTGAGTTGTCAAAGCATAATTGCTTTGGGATCTAAGACAGTGCTCAGTATGTTACAATTTATCATTGTTGGCAAACAACAATACCTGTTGCCCTGTATCCCCACAATCGTTATGAAAAAGTCAAGTTCAAAGTCATCCTTCAGAAAAGACTCAAATTCCCATGATGTTCAGCAGTATGTATATTTTATTTAGCTTTTTCTAAGAATTTTAATAGTGTTAGAATCACCTGATAGACACCTGCCTCTGATAGACACTTTTCCCCTTAATGTTCCCTCCAATATTGCCTTTTCTTACTCGAATAGATCTACATGAATATCAAATGGTGTATTAATTGACCTGATAAAATGCATGCTCTGTCCTGTGTTTTTCTTTTAAATCTTATTTAATTGGAATTGTATTTGGTGCTGATGAGTTTGATTTGGTTTGGTTACTTGGAGCGTCCATATGATGCATATATAATGCATTTCAATGTTTTATAGAAATTAGGAAATAGAAGCAGGTATCTATGTATCTTATTAGCTAGTAGTAAGCAGAATGCAGCTGGCTGTTCCATAAATTTACTGGATCTTTCCAAATCATCAGTTTCAGAGACTAAGATTTCAAAACAATTTTGATCATATCAAAACTATTTCCCAAGCTCAGATGATAATATTCACTTCCTTGGCTACTAGCACAATTATTCGTGCATATGAGTAGTTATTCAACTAAAAACTTAAAAGGTAGAATCCTATGTAACATTGCAGGGGTTTATTTTCATGAACTATGTCTTGACGAATTGATAAGATATATCTTCTGAATATCTGTTTATTGTTTTCTTAAATTTTCCAGCTGAAATATATAAACTTTCTCAAGATCTAGCAATATATAAAATTTTTCTGTTGCAAATTTAGTTTAAATCTAATGTAACACATATCTAATATTGAATACTAGTATGAATGTATTTGAAATATTCACTATGTCAAAATGAACTTTTGTTTGAATTTGAGATTATTTTCTTGTTATAAAGGTGAAGATTAGAAATGAATCTTCAGAGATCAAAATAGATTTTTTTGTTGTTTGAAGGACAGAATTTGGTATAATGGGCTTTAACATTCCTTTACATTCTTGAACATGTTATGTTTCCCTTCTGTTAGTAGATGAAGCATAGGTTGATCCAAGCAAGATTTTATATCTTTGATATAATACATTTTCCCCAGGAGATCTTCATGCTTCCTTTTTTTGTGGGGGTGTGAGAGAGGGAAGCACCTTAAATCTTTAGACTCAGACTGCCAGTTTACAGAAGAATTATCCAAAAAAATACCTTGGTACTATTTCTCTTGTCATCATTTGGCTTACGAATTTAAAGTTCCAGAATCTTGTTTTATGCATTTTGAAAGCGATGCTTGTGGCATTCCTTTGTTTATGCAAATTAATTCTCACCATTGATTGAATAAACAGTGATATAAATATAGTAAAGGTAGAGATGGTGTCTGCTTTGGACCTAAAGGTTAAAAAAGCCACTGGTTATGCTTCCATAGGACTGATATTTGGACAGAGGAAGAAACTAGGTATTTGATTCATGTAGCCTGCTAGATGGGAGCAGAGTGGGAAGGTAGCTGCTTGAAGTGCAACAATTAAAATTAATTAATATTGATAAGGCAACCATTAGGTAGTAACAGCAAACTCTACCTCTTTGCATCTAGAGTATCATTAGAGTGATAATCTAATGTTCACACAATCTATTGACATCACTTTGCGCCTGAAAGAGCACCCCAAAGCACTGTTATTGCCATTCTTCCCCAGAAGCAGTTTATGTTCATGGTGAACTCTGCTCAGTATTTTTTATTCATTTCCTATTTACAGAGCTTCTACATAAGGCTGCTTTATGCCTTCTGATACAGTGGACCATTGCTTCCTGGAAGAATGAAATTCAATCTCTTTGTTCTGTTCTGTTGTATTATGTTCTGTGCGTGCAACTTTGAACATCAGAACAAGTCTGCTGTCTTGAATGCTCTTTAACCAATATTTATGATAGAGAAACCTCTCTGAGGTCTTTGTTTTAGGCCAGAGGGCTCTATTTACATTCTGCAAATGAAGTGAATACACAAGCAATGAAATGTTTAACCTATTTTTCCATAAAGTATACCTCTTTTTGATATATAAAGCCCAAGGCACTACATAAAAAGCAACATGAACAACATAAAGTAATACTGTAAAATGTAAAGCATCTATTAACTCACAAGGAACATCAATAAAAACCAGGTACTACAAGAACTGGCCAAAATGAATACCATATAATAAGACCTGAGATTACTTCCCTCCATCTCTTTATTTTAGACTTGTTTTGAAGCCAAATGTACTGACATCCTTCTGTCTGGCTCCTCATATATTATCATTTTATCATTCATGCATCAGTGTAGATCAAAAATAGTTTAAATTTGAAAATATTTGAGGAATGTCTTGGTGGGTGAATTCATTTTGTTAATTTTATTTTTTATTTTATGGGGAGGAACAACCTATCCTCTTAATATGCATGCTAATAAATAAAAAACAATAAATACATTAGGCTTCATCTGTATGCATCCTTTCTTCTCACAAAGAATGATCATACTGCTTAATGAACAATGAAAGAGAGGAATTGGCCATTCATATCAGAAAACACAGACCCACTATACTATTCATTCATAAGCATTTTAATGTTTATATTAGATGTTATGTTTGCATGAAGAGTCAGACGTGAAGAGCTTCAGTGAAGAGTTTATTAAGTGACTACAGCTCGAATGGACCTGACTTGGCTGGGCTACGGCTGCTTCTTATAGCCAGCAGCCATAGTTGCCAGCCAATCAGAGTGCAGGGTTTTCCCGCACTATTTAAACCAATCCTATTTGACATTTTACAAGAACAATTCAAACTAAACCAATAACATTCAAACCTACATACATAACTCCCCTCCCCACTAGGTTCAGTCCATACCAAACCCCAACCTATCTAATGTATTCTTTTAAATAGGTGGGGCTCTTGCGTACATTGAGACCTTCGTGGTTCAGAAGTTTTAACATTCTCACCCAGTGAGAGAGCAAATATGTCTGCTGACATTTCCCCACTGGAACTTCCTGTGAAAGAAGACCCTGTTTGATTGTTAGAATCTGGTCTCTCCTCCCAACCCATCTCCATTCCAATGTCAGCACCCAAGTCAGGTACGATCTTCCACTTCTAAGGATGGATTTTGGCATTGTGACAGGTTTTGGAGTGGCTCGTTACACATGGGGTTGATTCTTGCTTGCTGATTTTCCTCCTGTTCCTCCCCTTCCCCCCTAGAATTGACATCAGGTGAGGGAACTAGAGAGGAACAAGTGTGATGTTCCTGAGAGAACCTGGATCTAAGTTGATCAATGTGCCTGCTCCAGAGGAGTCCATCCTCTGTTTGCACCCTGTAAGAACGAGGGCCTGTGATCTGAGTTATCTCAGCAGGAATCCACAAAGGTTCACCCATAAGGTTCTTAGCATAAACAGAATCACCCACACTGAATGTGCGAACTTGGAAGTGGAATCTAGTGGTGCGTTGGGTGCATAAGTGGGATGAAGACGGTCAAGGGAAGACCTAAGTTTCCTACCCATCAACAACTCTGCTGGGGGGAGATGGGCGGAGCTGGAGTCGCCGCGAGACGGAGGTGATCTTGACTCCTGAGATCACCTCTGATACTGCCGCTTCGGGATGGTCCCCCGGGATCTAAACTGACTCGTAGGGTTGGTGAAAGTTGGGGGCACCTCCTGTTGGTCCCAGGGATGTCGCAAAGTCCCTGGTTGATCCAGGACAGCCCCTTTACCAGCGCTGAGGCAGCCATCGGGCTGAAGAAGCTGTGACAGCTCCGGAGGAATGAGATTGGAAGAAGTTTGTCGGTCGGTGAGATCATCTTGTTTTTAACCCTTTGGGAACACCCTAGCAACTCTAATGGTGTGAAATTGAGAGTGATATGGAATAGGCGGCGGAAGAGATTGTGTTTGAAAGTAAAGAGCTTTGTTTCTTCTTTCTTTTTATGGCTTTAAAGACTTTCCTTTTACTTTTTCCTCTTGGGAGCCCTTGAATACCTTTTATATTTTATTGAATCTTGTCTCTTTTTTCCTTTTTTGGCACCAGGGGCTCTAATGTAATTTGGTTATTTTGATCTGGTTACTTTTTATTTTTGCATATAAGAAATGGCCACCGAGATTTTTACTGTCCTTCTTGTTTTGAATAAGACAGGAAGTGATACATTTGGAAGTCACTTGGCAAGGAAGTGAAAGTTGGTTGTGAGATACAATATTGCTACTAGAGACCTGTTATCTTATATAAACATATACACTTGCAAGGACTGTATCCAAGGCTCCGTTGATTAGAAAGTGCCGGATAGGTGCTTTTGGAATATCTTTGAGCCTTCAGTTTGGAATGAAGAATAAAGTGACCTTGGAGAGCTTTTAAAATAAAAGAATTGGATTTCTTCGAGAGGCAAAAACAGAGGAGCTGCTATCTTCCGGCTTTCACCAGTTAAGCTCTGGACTCTGCATAGTGGCAATGGAATAAAGAGTGATATTGCTTCCTGCCAAGGCTTTTTATTGTTTGGAATTGAATTTTTTATAATTGGAGCCCCTAAAAATATATTTTGTTATTCCTAAAGGGAATTCTATTACTTTACTATTTTTTATCCTTTTTTTTATTGATACCTTCCTATTTTTTAACTCTTAGCCTTTTTTCTTTTGAGAGTTGGTTTCTTTTTTTACTCTGCGCATTGGAAACAAGATAGTTAATTATTGGACCTTTTTTTTATCTTTTTTCCTTTTTAAATTTAAGTTTTTAAATTTTGCCTTTTCAAATTATTGATGTATTATTGATATGTAATTGAACCCCTTTTTTCCTTTACTTTACTATTCTTTTTCCTTTTTTCTTGTTAAAAGGATTGTTCTTCTCCTTTTATAACACTAATTTTATTTTTATTTTTGTTATTGGCCTTCATTTTTTTCCTTCCTTCTTTTTGGAATTGGTTCTGACAACCTCTGCAACAATGAGTAGAAGACCTTCAATTCCACAAGTAACGGCTCCCACAACAGAAGAGGCAATACAGAAGATATTACAAGTAGTAGGTGAGATTGGAAAAGAACAGAGATAATTGAACAGAAGCTAGACAAGACAGATAAAAAGCTAGACAAGACAGATGAAAAGTGACAAGTGAAGTTGAAACAATGGAGAAATACGGTGAGAGGATTTGAAGAGCTAAGAGTTTGAAGGGAAGTTGAATCGAATAATGTCGAGGAAGAGAAGGGTGAAAATTTACTGGAGAAAATGACACAGATTTTGGCAGAACTGTTAGAAATAACGGAAGAGAAGATGAGGGATGGAATAGATGAAACATTTCGTGTCTCTACAAGATATGCAACGAATAAGCTTCCAAGAGAAATTCATATTAGATTTACTAAGAAGAGTATTAAATCACAAATTTTGCAAACAGTCAGAGATAAGACGCTGAAGCACAACAATAAAGATGTCACGGTATTGAAACAGATACCAAGAAGAATAAGAGAGAGGAGAGGAGAATATGCGTTTTATCCAGAGAATTATTGAAGAGAGGAATAAATTATAGATGGCTAATACCAGAAGGCCTCTTGTTTGTCTGGCGGGAACAAAGACATAGAATCGACACAGTGGAGAAGGCAGAGTCATTCTATGAGAGCTATTTTAGAGGAAAAGAGGAAACGGAGGACATGAAGAACTGATTGTGGAACTTCCAAAGGAAGGTGCAATGATAAGTGAAGAAGAAGAACAACTTGGAGCAGTAGGCGGTCTACCTAGAGAACAAAAAAGTTAGAACGACTAGAGCAAAACAACCTATATATAAGACTTAAATGGAAGGGAAAAATTGATCTCAATGAATATAAATGGACTCAACTCAATTGTTAAAAGAAGGAAAATATTTCATAAATTAGAGAAATTAAAATTTGATATAATTTGTCTGCAAGAGGTCCATATTAAAAAGCAAAATGAATATGTATTAAGGCAAAGAAAGTTAGGAAAGCTATTTACATCATTGGCAAATGTAAAAAAGAGGAGTGGCTTTATATATTAAAGATACAATTACTGCAGAATTGATTTATACAGATGAAGATGGGAGGATTTTAATGGTGGAGATAATAGATAACAACACTAAAATGCTCCTGATAGCAATATATGCACCAAGTGAGAATCAAGAAGAATTCTATAAGAAATTATATCAAAAGTGATTGAATTAGACTATGCAAATATCTTTCTGATGGGAGATTTTAATGGGATAATTAATGACCAGCTTGATTACAAATCTGAAAGAACCAAAAGAAAATTAGAAAAAGCTACCCAAGTCCTTCTTTCAAATGATAGAAGAAATGAATATTAAAGACATATGGAGAGAGAGAAATATTGGAAATAAAGAATTTACTTTTTATTCAAATAGACATGAATCATGGTCAAGAATAGATATTTATTTATTTATTTATTCGACTTATATGCAGCCTCTCCCGAGGGACTCGGTGGCTCACAACTAAAATAGAATACAACAATAAGTTACTTAAAAATATATTAAATTAAAGCCGAATTAATATTAGTATTATTATTAAAACCCCAAAATTACGTAAACAACCCCAAGGGTCAACACTGCCCAGATTGTAAAAACAGCCAGGTTTTTAGCTCACGGCGGAAGGTGCGGAGATCGGGAGCCAGCCGGAGCTCCAGCGGAAGAAGATTCCATAGAGTGGGGGCTGCCACAGAATAGGCCCTCCCCGGTCCCCGCCAAACGACATTGAGTCGCGGAGGGCAGCCCGAGGAGACCCGCCTGTGCACGTGCAGGCGGCTGGTATTTGAGGCTGGGAGAAGTCGTTCTCGTAAATATCCTGGACCCATGCCATGTAGGACTTTGAATGTTAAAACCAAAACCTTGAACCTCACCGGAGGGCAACGGAAGCCAATGCAAGCCACGCAGGAGGGTGTAACATGGGAGTATCGGGAGGCTCCCATCACAACCCGCAGCCGCATTCTGCACCAGCTGAAGCCTCCGAGTGGTGCACAAGGGCAGTCCTAGATAGAGAGCGTACAGTAGTCCAACCGGGAGACAACGAGCCTGAGTGATCGTGCGCAGGGCATCCCGGTCCAGGTATGGGCGCAACTGGCAAACCAGCCGACCTGGGCAAAGGCCCCCTGGCCACGGCTCCCACCTGCTCCTCCAACTTGAGCCGTGAATCCAGGAGAACCCCCAGGTTCCGTGCCCTGTCCACAGGGGTAACACCTCCTCCCCATGACCAAAGATGGAATCTCCAAACTGGACCGGGATGTCGGTATGCACAGCCACTCTGTCTTGGCTGGATTGAGACGAAGCATGTTCCTGTCCATCCAGATTCGCACCGCTTCCAAACAACGGGACATCACGGAGAGAGCATCACTGATGTGGCCCGGGTGGAGATGTATAATCGTATCATCAGCGCATACTGATGATAACTCACCCGAAGCCACGGATGATCTCACCCAGCGGCTTCATATAAATGTTGAACAGGAGAGGCGAGAGGACCGACCCTGAGGTACCCCACAAGTGAGAGACCTCGGGTCGACCTCCGTCCCCCCCAACACTGTTTGCGAACGTCCCGAGAGGTAGGAGGAGAACCACCGTAAAACAGTGCCTCCCACTCCCAACCCCCAGACGCCGCAACAGGATACCATGGTCGATGGTATCAAAAGCCGCTGAGAGATCTAACAGGACCAGGACAGAGGAAAACCCCGTCCCGAGCCCTAGAGAGATCATCCATCAGCGCCACCAATGCTGTCTCCGTGCTGTACCCGGTCGGAAGCCCGATTGGTACGGATCCAGGTAGTCCGCTTCATCCAGGAAAAGTGGCAATTGCTGGGCCACCACACTTCAACAACCTTCGCTAAAAAACGAAGGTTGGAGACCGGACGAAAGTTGTTCAACTCGGCTGGGTCAGGGCAGGCTCTTCAGGAGGGCCTCACCACCTCTTTCAAGGCGGCAGGGAACAGCCCTCCCTTAACGGTTGATAACTGCCCGGAGCCAGACGTGACCTCCCTGGAAGCATAAACCAACCAGGAAGGGCACGGGTCCAATAAACATGTGGTGGAACTCAGCCGCGATAATCCTGTCCACTTCATCTCAGAAACAGGATCGAACTCAGTCCAGATAACATTAGCCAGACCACTCCCCTCATCAGACCACTGCAAGTCCGAGTGCAGCCCTTCCCGATCCGGAGCGATTTTGTCCTGCAGATAAAGACCAAATTCCTCAGCTCTACCCCAGAGAGGGTCCCCCTCCCCAGTTGTAAGAGGGAGCGGCAACCCCAAACAGGGCGGCTGGGCGGTTATCTGCAGATGCTATGAGGGAGAAGTAAGATTTCCTCGCCCCACAGCTACCAGGTAAGTCCTAATATGAGCTCTCAACTGGGCTCGGTCGGATCCGGAGCGGGTCGCCTCCACCTACTTCTAGTCCCTTCTACGACGCCTTCATCTCGGAGCTCCCGGCATACCAGGGAGCCGGTCGGGATCTGCGCCAGTGAGGGGACGATGGGGACAACCTCAAGAGCCCCCGCAGCCGACTGTTGCCAGGCGGCCAAGGACCTCGGCAGGGCTGTGGGTGAGGGATGCAGGAAAACCCCAGTTCTGTCTGGAACCTCTCAGGGTCCATCAGGTCAGCGGAACCATCTCAGTGGCTCCTCATCCCAATGTGTGGGGTGGCTTGATGGAAGACCAACCTTAGGAGATAGTGGTCTGACCATGGAACAGGGTGGGTTGCATAACACCATCCTCGACCACTCACGCCACTGCCCGAGACAAAAACTAGGTTTCATATTGCCCCCCGTGAGTCGGGCTCTATTAACTGGGTCAGACCCATGGACTCCATGGAAGCCATGAATTCTGCCCCACCAGCACTCCAGGAGGGCAGATTGAAGTCCCCAGAACCATAAGCTCAGGGAACCCACCGCCACCCCCGAGACGGCATCGAGCAGCCCAGGCAGGCGGCTGATACACAGCTGGGGACAGGTATGTAAGCAGCACGCCCATCCCACCACTGGCCCAAACCTCACGAGGAGGGACTCACACCGCCTATCTCCGAGCAGGGACCTCCCTGGAAATAAGGTCTCGAATAACCACAGCCACCCCTCCACCCCTTCCCTGGGGAAGAGACCGGTGCATAACCCGAAACCTGGGGGCAGATATCAACCAGAGGACCTGCCCTCTGGCCCCAACCACTGGTGATACAAGCCAGGTCCGTGGCCTCCTCAATAACCTCCCGGAGGAGGTGCCTTATTCCCACGGACCTGGCATTAAATACACCAGCCGAGCCCAGGGGCCCTGGATCCCAACACCCCAGAGATTGAGAAGAGGCCAAGGTCAGAGCGCATCGCTTGAATACAGCGGGACCTCGCCTCTAACATGATACGGCCCCTCAGCCGACTCCTTCCTCCCATTCCAACCACCCTAGGGATCAAAGCCCCCACTATTCCGCCTGGAGCCCACCCCTCCCACACCCCACCACGCATCCTGACTGGGGCTACAGTGGACACCTATAAACCCTCCCTCCCTAACCCATTTAAAAATCGAATAAGAAATTTGACTAATGACGCCTGAACCTACCCCTCCACCCTTCCCAGGACCCCCACCCCAAACCCTACCTAATGCCAACTCTCTGGGTTCCATAACCCATCTCGGGTACACTTGAGCCTGGCAGGCCAAGCCCGAGAGAGGAGCGCCCCGTAGGCCCAGAGGTCCGCTGGACTAATAGACCCACACGATGTTATATTGCACATATAAGGGAGGAGTCAAAGATGAAACAAGTCCGTTAACAAAGATGTTAAAAGATGTTGAAAGATGTTAGGATGTTGAGGCACCCAGTCCAATCCCGCATCCATGCTACCGCTGAATGGTCCCAGAGAGTAGATCAGGATTGCTCTCACCGCAATCCGGGCGGCCAAAAGGCCTCCTCCGGGCCGGTCAGCCGCGCTCTCACCCCGGAGTTGTTGGGTAAGCATGTCCGTGGTAAGATGAATCACAGGGGTTGGTTCCAGGGAGAGGGACTAGCAACCCGATCCACCACCCTCACACAGTGGTAGGCAGGGCGCTTCCACACCTCTCTCACCAAACCATCCATCGGTGAAAAAGAGGGAAGGGGGGGAATAGCCCCAAAAGGCAGGCAAGGGAGGGGAAAAAGGGGAGGGGAGGGCAACAAGAAGCAGATCTTAAAAGTCCAGCCAGAGCAGAGCAGATGACAAGGAGGCCAGGGCTGGCCACAGTCCCAAGGCCACACCATCTCCAACTCGTGGCCCAGAGTCACCATTGGCCAGTCCAGATATGGTATGGGCATCTGCAGATATGCTCCCCGATATACAGAAAATTCAAATTGAAAGTGGGGACCCAAGGATCACAACCATTGACAGTTGCCTGGAAAGGACAGAGGAGAAGATCTAGATGGACATTAAATAATATGATTTTGAAAGAAGAAGAATTTAAAAAGAGAATTGAGACAGAACTTATTTTTTTCAAGGAAAATAGAAAGAAGATACATCACTACAAACTCGTTGGGATGTGATGAAGGCTTATACAAGAGGTTTGATAATTGACTATAAGGAAAAGAAATATTAAACGGAAGAAGACACTCAAAATTTTGGAAGATGATTTCAGAAATTGAAGAAGAATTACAACAATCACCGCAAGGGAAAGATATTAAAAGGAAAATGGATGTGATTAAACATAAAATGGCTTTAATGGACAAGGAAGAAATCACTAAAGATTAAAGGCGCTTAAACAAAATTACTTTGAAAACGGTAATAAGCCAGGAAGGTGGTTAGCGTATAAAATTAGAAAGGAAAGAGAAATAAAGAAAATTAGCCAATTAATAGATGGAAAGGGAATATACAGCATGGGAACGATGAAAGAAAAAATTATTCGAGACTACTATGAAAAACTGTACTCTCAAGAAGATATTCTAGAAGAAAAATTGAACAGTATTTACAAAAGACAAGACTACCACAGATACCTGAAGATATTGAGACAATGTTAGAAGGGAACATAACCATGATGGAATTAACAGAAGCCTTGAAGAAACAAAATACAGGAAAAGCACCAGGCCCAGATGGTCTCCATCATGAATTTTACAGGACCTTCCAGGAAGTGTTAAGCACTCCTTCTAGAAGTGATGAATGAAGTCTTATTAAAAAGAGAATACCTGAGACATGGTTGGAAGCTTATATTACCCTAATACCTAAAGAAGAAATGGATCTACAACAAGTTAAAAATTATAGACCTATCTCATTGTTGAATTCAGATTATAAAATTTTTGCTTCAATCTGGCAGAAAGAATGAAAAGATATTTAAATGAATTTATCCACACGGATCAAAATGGATTTTGCCAAAACGACAAATTAAGCAAAATGTGAGAATAATTTTAGATACTTTGAGTATTATGAAACACACCCTGAAAACAGATGGCACTGATGTTTTTAGATGCTCAAAAGCATTTGACAATGTGAACTGGCGGTTTATGATATTGCAAATGATGCAAATGGGCTTTGGAAAAAACTTTATACAAGCTATTGAGGCAATATATAATAATCAAACAGCAAAGATATTGGTAAATGGAGAGCTGACAGAATCTATAGGGATAAGAAAAGGAACCAGACAAGGTTGTCCTCTGTCACCCTACTGTTTGTTTTAACACTAGAAGTACTGAATAGAGCTATCAGAGAAGATGAAGAAATAAAAGGAATGAAAATTAAAAAAGAAGAATATAAACTACAGGCGTTTGCAGATGATTTGGTATTCATACTAGAGGATCCACTTAAATCAGCACCTAAGTTGATAGAACAAATAGAAGAATATGGAATGGTGGCAGGTTTAAAAATTAATAAAGACAAAACAAAGATCCTAACAAAGAATATGTTAGCAAAACGCAAGAAAGATTTAGAAGATTTATTAGAGATTCAGATTGCAAATAAAGTTAAATATTTGGGAATAAATATAACATCAAGATGCAGTACATTGAAAGAAGATAATTATATAAAACTCAAACAGCAGATAGCGACAGATCTTGAAAGATGGGAAAATATGCAATTATCTCTTATTGGCAGAATATCGACAGTTAAGATGAATGTTTTACCCAGAATCTTATATTTATTTCAGACAATTCCATTAGACTTGGGAAAGAATACTTTGAAGATTTAAATAAAATCACATCAAAATTCATATGGCAGGGCAAAAAGCCAAGAATCAAATTTAAGCTATTACAAGATGCAAGGTCAAGAGGGGATTCTACCAAATTGGGAATTGTATTATCAAGCTGCAAGCCTGATGTGGGTGAAAGAATGGATAACATTGAGAAACAATAGATTGTTAACTTTAGAGGGTCATGATCTATTACTAGGATGGCATGCTTTCTTATGGTATAAGGGAACTAAAAACAAGGATATTTTAGAAGACACTATGTTCGAGAAGCTTTGTTTTTAAATTGGGAAAACCAGAAAACAACATTATATACAAATTCCATTATGGGTATCTACTATTGAAGCTTTTTCATATGCAATAATATACAAGAAGGAACAAACAGTTAGATATGAAGAGATTTTAAATGAAAAGGGTGAACTCAAATCGATGCAAACACTACAAGAACAAGGTATAAAATGAATTGGTTTTCATATTTGCAAGTACAATCTAGATATGATGAGGATGTTAAGACTGAAGGATTTATAAAAAGCAAACTGAATTAGATAAAATCTTGATGGGCACGAACGAAAAATGATTAAAAACTTTATGGTTATCTATTAGAAGTTAGAATGGAAGAGGAGCAGGTTAAGGAAACAATGATTGCTTGGGGAAAAATTTGGTTATGGGATAGATTTAGAGAGATGGCAAACACTGTGGGATCAGAATTATAAAATGACAATGTCAACTGCATATAAAGAAAATTTGTATAAGATGTTTTACAGGTGGCACCTATCCCCAGAAGGATTGCAAGAATGTTCAAGGATAAATCGGATAAGTGTTGGAAATGTCATCAGATACCTGGCTCCTACTACCACATGTGGTGGACTTGCGTTGATGCTAAAAGATACTGGACTAAAATCCACATGTGGTTGGAAAAATGACACAACAACATATAGACTTGAAACCTGAGATATTCCTGTTGGGAATTGTACCAGAGACATTTAACAAAGAACTGAAATATCTGATTGTTAATGTACTGACAGCCGCTAGAATTGTATTTGCTAAAAACTGGAGAAATGATAAGACACCTACCAGGAGGAAGTGATTAAGAAGATTTTTGATTGTGCCGAAATGAGTAGATTAACATTTGAAATTAGGGATCAAGAAGAAAAGCAGTTTTATAAGATATGGAAT